>CM042439.1:1535141-1757360 GCA_023631565.1 Gymnocephalus cernua | reverse complement strand
TTTTAAAATGTCAGTGACATCATACACAATATACGGCCAGAGATACTGCTTTACGGCGAGCTCTGAGTCGCTTCCTGTTCTCTCTCGAGGCATCAACAACACAGCTGACAGGTTAGACTCTCCCTGTCAACACACATGCTAGAAAGAGGTTTGATGATGTTTTAACGACCACGCCAAAATATTCACTCTGACATTCCGGCTCCGCTTCGGATGCCGTCAAGCGGGATCTCCGATCGTAATCGGTCCTTCGCTGACCAATCAGCATTCGTTAGCTGAATGCTTGCGTGGTATGGGCAACAACGACTCAACCTGTAAGGAATCTAAAGGGCATAAGTACTCGTTCATTCAACTTTTGACCTATAATCCATGTTGAACTTGCAAAAACTACAATCAAATCTGAGATTTCTCAACGACAATCAGGCGAAAGAGAAACATTTAGCCGTCTAGCTCCATAGACTCCCATTCATTTTGCACTGGACCGTGATCACCCCCAGTGGAACTCTGGTGGAACTGCAACCAAAGTAGGTACAATGGGGCTGAATGGGGGAGTGGACCGGCTTTCCGTAGACGGGCTTTGGTTGTAGTTTTAATCCAAACCACAATCTTTAGTTGTTTGTAGTCATTTTCGCTGCATGACGATTACCTTTTGTCGCGCTAGCTCAGACATGTTTGTAAAAACAGCAGGAAAGAGTTTTTTTGACAGCAAATATTGTTATATTACTTAAAGAGAGTGTTCGATTTCTTGTAGCAACTGGTGTAGTTGATGCAAATTTGTGTCATTAGAATATGTTAGAATATGAAACGTAAACCCCACGAACACACGTCAGGAAGACAGATGAAAGGAAAGCTGGATGAGAGTTTACTTTGAGTTACAGAAGCTAGTTTGCACGTCATGACTTCGTTCTTCTATACTTCAGTGCACAGGAGCGTCCCTTTTTAAACTGCAAGATGTGTTGTGTGTGTGAAGCAGTATAATAGCTTGTAGCTCACGGCAAGACAAGACAAGAGGGCTCTAGTTTCCTGTCCGCGTGGAGTTTGCATGTTCTCCCTGTATTTGCATGGTTTGCCTCCGGGCGCTCCGCTCTCCTCCCACAGCTCTGATGAACAGGAGACTCTAAAATTGTCGTGACTGTGTCTCTGCCGTCTCCCCAGTGCACGCTGGGATAGCCCTAAATCCCCAGTTAAAGGACGGTATGTCAAATGATTGAACACCTTAATGTACATCCACACAGTACAACTCCACTAAATTCTTTCAGATCTGATTTCTGATCTCTTTTGACCTCAAAAAAGAGGAAAAAAAAACACAAAGTCAGACTGAATAATGATTTTTTTTTTTGATGCAACCAAACCACAGAAATCGTCTTTTTTATTCCAAACATTCTTCTTTCTTGTCAAAACCTGGCGCCTACATTACCCAAAATGCAATTCGACAGCCGATTCGTGTGTGATTTATACTAGCGGTGCGTTCTTTTTGCCTCGCAACTCGTATTTTACGAGGTCAAAGTCGTAAACACGCCCCCCCCGACCTTGTATTTACGAGCTCGGAACTCGTACAACCATCGAGTACCCCGAGCTGAAAATCCAACATGGCTGCTCCGTGCATCGACAGTTGTGAAAGCTGTAGTAACATAGTTATAACATACAGTTATAAGCACTTCTGTGTTATTTGTGTCACACTAAATCAGTCGTACAGGCAGCGCTGTCTTCTATCTGTGTTGTCACGCGGTTTGTATGCACAAAAAAACAGCGTATACGTTGTTTAAACTGGCGCTGCTAACAATGGCTAACCTGGCTAGAGCTAATGAAAACAATGGAAATCAGACTTGCAAAAAGAACGCATTCAACTCGTGTGTGACGTCATTCCCAGTTGCGACCTCCGACTTCCGAGGCAAAAAGAACGCACCAATAGTCTCATGACAGCTTCCTGGTGGCGTTTGATATAGACCATATGGCCATAGCAGTGGCTCGCCTGATACCGAGCCACTACTGATACCTGACTGCTATCATTTAACACTTTAATTAACAAATACAATTACACTCGTCTAACACGAAGAGGCTTTCTTTGTAAAGGAAATTTGTTCTTTTCTGACGTCACAAGACAAAGTGTTCATTACGCTGACACTGCAGCGGGCAAAGTCCCATGTGGGCGGCTGTGGCTCAGCAGTGGCAAGGTTGATGGTTCGATCCCCGGCCCTGCAGTCCCATGTCAAAGTGTCCTTGGGCAAGACACTGAACCCTGAGTTGCCCCCGATGCTGCACATCGGAGTGTAAATGAGTGTGAATGTTTATCTGATGAGCAGGTGGCAGCCTCGGCCACAGCGTATGAATGTGTGTGAATGGTGGATTGTTCCTGTGCTCTGTTAAAGCGCTTTGAGTAGTCGTTGGAAAAGCGCTATATAAATACGGTCCATTTACATTTGTACATATCGTTACCATAATTGATTTCATGGTTGCACTTGTTGGAGGATGTAAATTAAACAATGCAGGCTCAACAATTGCCAGTGGTGGTGGAGGGCAGTAACTGAGACTGGCTTCTGTGGTAATCCCAGAGAGACACTCTGATTAAAAGGATTACTCCTGCAAATAATTGCAAAGGCTTGGACGGACCAGAGCTAGGAGACAAAAGAGGAGAAGAAGTTGTTATGTTATGAGACTGAGAAATCAAGGTTGAGGTGTTAAAAACACCCAAAACATAAAGATAGTTTTTGAGTTTACTGTTTTGTCTGTCTTGTTTTTATTTTTCTTAGTTTTAATGCTTAAATGTTTTAATGTTTTGTATTTAATATATTTGTATTTATTGGTATGCGGCAGGAGCGTGTAATGGTGACCACATGAATTTCCTACCTGTGGATAATAAAGTTTAACTTGACACCATACCTTAATGCTGGGCGGTATACCGGTTCATACCGAAAACCGGTGTATATTTTCGTCACGATGTTCATTTTTAATATACCGCCATACCGGTGTGTTTAATAACACAACGTCCGGAACGAACGTTACGCTGCGCTGCGCGACACTGTTTTAGACGGACCCTTTAAAATGCTGCACTTCTAAGCAGCGACGGTAAACAGCAGCGCACCAGAGGGACGTCACACGGAAGATGGATGCTGCAGAAGTAATGACACAGACGAACTTGTGCCAAAAAAAGCAGCCGCCGGGTCTGTTGTTTGGAGGTTTTTTTGGTTTCCAAAAATCCGACGTTGACCAAACAACCGTTTTATGCAAGTGCTGTCGGGCTAAAATAGTTGCGAAAGGCGGCAACACGAGCAATTTGCTCCACCACCTCAGCTGCAAACACGTCTTGGAGTATCAAGAATGTCTGAAATTAAAGTCAGCAGGCTCAGCGCCCTCCACATCAGCAGGTAACACGGGGGAAGCTAAAGAAAAGTCGAGCCAAATGTCACTTAAAGACGCGTTTGCTAGAGGGACTCGCTATGACAGAAAAAGCAGATTACAAACTCCATCACCAACCACCGAGCTAAAGACACGGTCCCGCTTAATACAGCGGTGAGGAATGAGTCAATTAAGGCAATTTACTGCAGTAATTCCTCTCTCAACGAGTAGAAAATGCATTGAACATCTGAATATGCATGAAAAAAAAAAACGTCAAAAACCGGAAAACCGGCATAATTTTGAAAAAAAACGTGATATGAATTTTTGGTAATACCGCCCAGCACTACTTGACCTTGACCTTGGTCACTCTCAGAAGGCTCCCAGTACTGACTTTGTTTTCTGTGCATTACTAGGCTGGTGTTTTTCTAAGATAGTATGCCTCAAAGTCACAGAAAACCCCCCCTCTTTAAAAGGAGGCTGACAGAGCCTCAAGCAGCCTCAATTTTCAGAGGTGCTCTAGAAAGCCACGCAGTGACTTCCCAGAAGCCTCAAAGGATGAACGTCTCCAGGGGATCAGCTCTCCTGGCTTCGTATTGCTCTGATTAAACAGTGAAAAGCCAGCGGACAGACAGATGGAGTCCTGAAAAAAAAAACCAGGACTTTCAAAAAAATATTCCACGTTTAAAACACTCTCTCTCTCTCTCTGTGTGCCGGAGCGCATGTTGACTTTAATTTAAAGCTCCGTCTGCTCACAGTAATGCTTCTTCATTGGGGAGAGGCAGCTTTCCCCAAGAGTGGTGTCAGTCTGAAGCTTTTTTATGTACACTGAATGTGACGATAGCCGTATCCTTTGTCTCTGAAACTAGTTCAGCTCAAAAAAGGAGGTCACTTGATTCTGAGACAGTACATAAGGGACTTCCGCGGATGGTCTGATTTGTCTGCTGAGGAGTGACGAGATCGTCTAACATTTGCTCGCTGCAGATCCAACTCAAGTCCAATGTGAGTTCTGGACTGCAACTTTACTCTGGATCATACACACACAGTTCTAGGGCCGCCCCCTCTTAGTCGATTAGTCGACTAATCGATCGTTTTGGTCTTAGTCGACTAAGATTTCTTTAGTCGATAAGTCATTTTTATGCTTAATCGTGCTTAATTACTCATTTCCAAGCAACTTATGAGAACATTTCTGGTGAACACGAGATTTAAAGTGGTGCTTTTGCAGGATTAATTTCAGAGAAACTCAGTTTTACAGATGGTTAATTAACTACATTTATATTGAGCTTTTCTAGTCTTAACCAGCTCTCAAAGAGCACAGCTCTGTCGATTACATCAACTAATCCATTAGTCGACAAAATCATATATAAGTGTTAGTCGACTAAGAGTTTCTTTAGTCCAGGACGGCCCTACGCGGTACATCTCTCTATGACATTGTGCATGAAGCATCTGCTGCGTCTGCTCTGGCCGTGACCTTTGATTTTCTAATTAAAGCAGAAAACGGGAACATATTGTCAGATGAGCTCAAGATTCTGCTGCTTGTGTACAGCTCCATCCTGCTGGCTGAAGGCTAATGAGCCTCTTTTGTTAAATGAAAAGCTCGAGGCGCCATTCGCCGTACGTGAATGCTTGTGTGATACGCGTTGTCAGACGTGTCGCTACGGACGGAGATTTGTTCTGCTACTGGAGCTAAAACTCTCGTGTCCACGGAGATCGTTTCTGTCTCAAAACACGGCTTACAAATTAGAACGTAGTAGAAACGTAGCTAAACGTTGTGCACGTGCAAAACACGCAGATGCCCCTTCAAAATAAAAGCAAGCTGCCAGCATAGACGTAACCTTAAAATCATTAATTAGAACAACTACAACAAGTGTGCTTTAACTTTTTGTCAATCAAAACCATGCAACAGTACATTACACAGCAGACTGAAATTGCGTCCATACTCCAATGTGCAATATTAAAAAAAAAAGATTTGACACACACTGAGCACAAACTAACCATAGGACACCACTAGAAAAGTACAAATAGATATTTAGCAGATAGACAGATAGAGTCAACAGTTTACAGTTATCAGACTATCGCAGTATTCCAGAAGTACAGTCAGGTTGAGGTATTTTAGTGTAGTATAGTGCCATACAAGGTGCAATATAGCAAAAGTGCAATAGACAATAGGAAGTATTTGGGGCTGTGATTATGGGTTCAGAGGACAAAAATCACATACATGTGTTCCACGGGGGATTAAAATCACACACAATATGACGAAATACATCTATTTAATTCGTATTTCATGCATTATTATGTAATCATTCCAAAATCAGCATCAGCGTTGATGCGAAATGGCATTTTACTGCTCAGAAATGTATTTCTTGCTCATTAATTAATCTGCCTTTATTCTGTACAACTTGCTTCATGTTAATACAGATGACATGGACAGTGATTCCTAGGTGCACCAGCTCAGTGTGAATACGGGGGTCCAGCATCCCGTTTCTGCAGGACGGCCTGAGGGAAGTCCTCATTAATAAAACCCTGGAGGAGTTTGATTGGTCCAAACAAAGCACGCACTCGACTTTGAACTAGAGGACAAGACTAATAATGGTTCAACAATCACTGAACCGTGATCATCTTAATAAAACAAAGTAGGGTTATGTATTACAACGCTAGCCTCTTTAACAATTTTTGGAAATGACAATTAACACAACAAAAATAATACTGTAAGTAAGTATTCAGGTCCTTTACTGCATTAAAAAGTACTAATACCACACTGTGAAAACACTCTTAAACCTTACTTAAGTAAACGTTTGTATCAGCTAAACGTACTTAAACTACTTAAAGTCGAAGTACTCATTGTGCAGTAAAGTGTTTTATCCTATCTGATGTTTCTTGATTAATATTCCTGCTGCATTAATGTTTTGGACGGCGCCGCTGGTGTAGTGGTATCATGCAAGATTCCCATTCTTGCGACCCGGGTTTGATTCCCGGGCGGCGCACGTATTTGGGGTGGTGATGGTGCAGTGGATGTGACACATGCCTTTGGTGTGGGAGATCAGGGTTCAATTCCCACTGTGATCCATCCACCAATATGTCCCTGAGCAAGACACTTAACTAGTTACTCCAGAGGTGTGTGACCTCTGATATACATAGCAATTGTAAGTCGCTTTGGATAAAATCGTCAGCTAAATGACATGTAATGTGTCTATTGCATTTTACTGCTGTAGACTGTTGTCTAGTTTAATCTACAGCAATGCATCATCTTCTATAAGATCATCGTACGTTTGCTGTCCTGTGAGAACCACGTATCTCTAAACAGGTTCAAACTTTTCATGGCGTCAGAAAAACAGCTGTTTTCAGCTTTGTGACGATGCATTTTATCAGCTGATCCGAGAGG
Organism: Gymnocephalus cernua; assembly: GCA_023631565.1. Classification (NCBI taxonomy): domain Eukaryota; kingdom Metazoa; phylum Chordata; class Actinopteri; order Perciformes; family Percidae; genus Gymnocephalus; species Gymnocephalus cernua. The sequence goes on along the minus strand of CM042439.1, from coordinate 1,750,648 downwards.
CTTTTTAAAGACTTTATTTATCTTAAGAAGTAAACATGAAGGAACTCTTCATCCTTCAGTTCATCACAAACATTCAACATCATCACATCTGGAGATATACGAGGTTTTCACTGGACAGGGAGGGGATGAAAAACCGTCATCTCTGAAGTAACTACAGCTGTCAGACAAATGTAGTGGAGTAAAGAGTACAAGATTTACCTCTGAGATGTAGAGGAGTACAAGTATAAAAATGCATAAAATGAAAATACTCAAGTAAAACACCTCAAATTTGTACTAAGTACAGTACATGCGTGAATGTACTCAGTACCACTGACTGATCTAGGTTGATGTAATCAATAATTTTGTCTATAAAACATCAGAATTTCTTTGCTCAGAGCCCAAGGTGGCGTCTTATAATCCCTTCCTTTGTCTGACCAACAGTCCAAAAACTAAAGAGCTCACCTTTTGGCATTTTTGCTTGACAAACGATTGAAACAGTTAATTGATTATCAACATTTTGTTGTAGAATAATAATCTGTTTGCCGACTGATCGACTAAACGTTTCAGCTCTAAAGTCGTCAAAATTCCCCTGAAGCAGCCTAAGCTTAATTAGGTTCAACTACGGCTTTGACGTCATCTTACATTTTAATTTACAATGTTTAAATCAGCAGGCCGAAGCCATCAATAAGCCATCAATAAGTCTTCTAAACAATTGACAAAAATAATGGTTATAATCCCTAGTGTTAAATAATAAAGGCAAATAAAAAAATGGGGGACAAGACAACATCGATGTCGCATCTTTACAGTCTGTGGTTTATCCTTTAATAAATCCATCACCTAACACCACCTACTCGCGTTACTGTGTGTGTGTGTGTGTGTGTGTGTGTGTGTGTGTGTGTGTGTGTGTGTGTGTGTGTGTGTGTGTGTGTGTGTGTGTGTGTGTGTGTGTGTGTGTGTGTGTGTGTGTGTGTGTGTGTGTGTGTGTGTGTGTGTGCTGGAGGAAGCCGGATCTACCCCCTAGTTCTTTTCAGCTGCAGGAGACATTTCAGTTTAATGAGGTCTAGAAAGGCTCTCCCCCCAATTACTATCCATCAGCTGTGTGTGTGTGTGTGTGTATGTGTGTGTGTGTGTGTGTGTGTGTGTGTGTGTGTGTCTTGAGGGTAATTTAACCTCCCCCTCTTACTCCTCTTCAAGTCATCATCAATTCATCAGTAGTCGTAGAAACAGTGCCAGTGACATCAGACTACTGAGAAACTCTCTTCCCGACAAACAAAACTGTGCATCAGATGTGTTTTATATATTTCATTTTAACTTCATAGAATGAAGAATGACGTGATCTGTCTTTTAGGGCTGATACTAAGGCTGTAACAGTTTGTGTATTTCAGTCCCTCCAGAAAAACGCGATTATGCGATCGCATAATTCAATGCATAATCAGCCAAAGTCTGCATATTTATGCAGACTTATGCAGGGGGGGGGGCGCATTTTTTCAAATACGCCGCACTTTCGCCGCATAAATTGCCGATTTCCGCGCAAAATATGCGGGGCTTGCATGATTTCATAATCCCCGCATTTTCGTTGCAAAAAAGTCACATATATCTCAGCAGGAAGATGAAAAATGTTGCGTTTACTTCACACGAGAGCAGCCATTTTCCCCTGTTGCCATGGGAACGTTATGAAGTGACGTCATTTCTCCTAGTGAGAACACGGTGTTGGGGGGGAATCACTTTTTTTTCTCTTTTTCATCAAACCGCAATTTTTGCAAGTTCCCGCATTTTCATCGCATAAAATGGCATAAATATCCCGCATATTCCATCGCATTTTTTAAGAAAACGTGCCGCATAATCAAGGATTTTTACCCTCAACAATCACAAAAAAACTCCGCGTTTTTCTGGAGGGACTGGTATTTGTGCAGAACAGTCAAAGTACAGGGGGGTCACAGTCCACTGCACGCGGAATACACGGTACGTGGATTTTAATGCACGTAATGCAGAACTAGAGTTCACAAGCGCGAGTTCTGCCCAGAAACATTTATCCGTACACCGTAAGCAACGTATGCAGGTTCCCGGCAAGGGGGCGGGCGTCTCTCCTCAGAGCGAAGCCGCGATGGCGCCATTTTATGCTAACAAGCCATCACCCCCGTTAGCATCCCATTGACTGCCATTCATTTTGGCGTCACTTTGACAGCCAATAACTTTACATCTGAAGCGTTTAAAGACTTCATTTGTCCGTCGTTTATTTCTAAAGAAACACGACGATGTATAAAAGGCTCCGTTACCTTGTACCTCACGTTATGGCTCCGTAGCAGACGTTTTTATAAAGATAGGCTAACGGTTGGGTCATAACCACGAGACTTACTGTCTCATAGTAGAGGAATTACCGTACAGTACAGGAGAAGCTCGCAGGCAGTTTGGACGAAAAGTGTTTCAAGTGTTCCTCAGTCCCTCCAGAAAAACACGGAGTTTTTTTGTGATTGTTGCGGGCCAAAAATCCTTGATTATGCGGCTCGTTTTCTTAAAAAATTACATCACTTCATAACGTTCCCATGGCAACAGGGGAAAATGGCTGCTCTTGTGTGCAGTAAACGCAACATTTTTCATCTTCCTGCTGAGATATATGTGACTTTATTTGCAACGACAATGCGGGGATTATGAAATCATGCAAGACCCGCATATTTTGCGCGGAAATCAGCAATTTTTGCGGCGAAAGTGCGGCGTATTTGAAAAAATGCGGCCCCCCCGCATAAATATACGGACTTTAGCTGATTATGCGTTGAATTCTGCGATTGCATAATCGCGTTTTTCTGGATGGACTGGTTCCTTATTTTTTACAATGGAAATAGTTCACCAAAAGCGTCAGTGGGCAAAATGTTACCTCAGCCAGAGGATTGTGTCCGTCTTTGATGGTGGTGGTGCAGTGGATAGGACACATGCCTTGGGTGTGGGAGATCAGGGTTCAATTCCCGCTGCAATACATCAACCAATGTGTCCCTGAGCAAGACACTTAACCCCTAGTTGCTCCAGAGGTGTGGATAAAAACGTCAGCTAAATGAAATGTAACATCTTTGAGACTTTTACTATTATCTGTTCAAAAGAAATGCATAAAATGACTAAATGTCATTGAAAAGTTAGTTTTTTTGTAGATTATAACCTTTTATTTTAATGCCGTTTGATGTCGGCGTTGACGTATTTCCTACAGGATCTACTGGACAGTTTATTTTTGAGAGGGAAAACAATTTCCTGTATGTAATTTACACTGTGAGACGCAGTATTTACATATGAGGTGCAGTAATGGCAGCTTCTTCTCTACTTCTGCCTACAGCCCAGAATCGTCTTATCGTAAGCTTGTTTCATTCACACACACACACACACAGCAGCATAATTTAAATCATACCTGGGGGTAAACCCTCCACACACACACACACACACACACACACACACACACACACACACACACACACACACACACACACACACACACACACACTCACACTGAAGATCACACTGTGTTTAGAGGGAGTCGACTGCATCCTCATCTGTTCGGATGTGACTCCCAGCTGCCTGGAGGAAAATGGATTATAACCTAACTGCCGTCATTTTAACACACACACACACACACACACACACACACACACTTTGTCCACACCCCCAAACTCGCTCTAGCACACCAAGTGCTTCACCCGCCCCCTGTTAACACACACACACACACACACACTCGCAGAGGGGATCTCTCTTCTTCCAGAAGTCTATTATTAGCTGTTCAACCCAGAGACAAACTAATGACACGTTGGGATGAATCACCAGAGCCTCCAACTATCATTACACTCACAGTACGGCTACAGTAGACAGCCATGTAGGATGCGGGGCCACCACGCAAACACACAAACACACAAACACACAAACACTCACACCGTCAGTCTGCTTCAAGACGCAGCAAAAGTTCTCACCCGTAAACCTCTGACGCCCACGTGTCTGCAGGTTTTCACTCCAACACGTACAATACCTCTTTATCTAACGTCCAGAGCACGCTGACAATATTCCACTAGTATTCAAAATATGACAATATTCTGGATTTGATTCAGGTCATGTAAACAACATATTCCAGTTGGATATTCTGGGTAAGGCCTTTTTCTGAATGTAGTATTTTCAGATTAAGACATGTGGGATATTGCGGTATTTATTCAGGTTTTTAGAGGCGTTCTTTGGACGTGTATACAGCGCATTCAGAATATGCGTCTCAATTGGGAATTACCGCAGTTTAAACCCAGTTTATGGCCTCTTGCCTGTTTACAGCTTATGGTCAGCTTGGTGCGTTGCTATGGTTGCTGTACACAAACCAACCAGCCAACAGTTTGCAGGGCTGCAGACCCGATAAGAAGGAGAAACACGGCTACATTATCAAAGACGTGCACATGTAGCGGAGTTAATGATTTCACTTTTTTATATGATTTATTATTAGTCATCAACGTATTTTTATAATGTTAACTTTCTCGTTTTATACTGCTTTCTATCTTGGTTAAAGTCCAGAGATTTATCGTAGAGGTAAAAGTGGTTGTCATGGAGACCTGGTTGTGTGTATGTGGGGCGGACTCTGCTGCGCCCCTGCAGACTTGAGCGGTGAACCCCAAAGTTCTTGACAGTCTGCATGTGGTGTCTCCATGCGTTTCGGGTGACTGGCTGAGCTGTGGAGTTAACTGTTATGCTGTGTTGCTCATCAGGAAATAAACGGCTAGTTGGAGCCAAGGTGTCTTACGTTCATCATTACACAACGCACGAGGAGTACACAACCGCAAAACACACACACACACATCGCTACGCCGACCTTTTCAAGAAGCTGGTTGAAGGAATGAAAGAGGGACGCTGTGTTCGCACGCTCCGACAAGTCCTCCACCGCCGGTGAACTCTGAAAAAAAATCGTATTTTGCACAGCTGCGTGTAAACGGGAATATTAGTAGAATATTCATTTTCATTAGCCGTGTAAACAGCTTAGTCGGAATATCGTCTTTTTCGGGATATAGTGCAAAACCCGTATTATGTGCATGCGTGTTTTCTTTATATCCAACTACCAACATCAGTGTATTCTTATTGTCATGTTTTATTTGGAATAACCTCAATACTTTTTGTGGTAGCAACCAACACGCAGTAGTTTGTATCACGCTGGTGTTTGTTGTCTGATGATGCGTTTGTTTTTTTTATTCGCTATTTGGGATTGACTCGCGATTGGTCGGGCGGGTGTATGGGCGGGACTTGGATACCGCAGTCCACCGTACGATCACTTCTGCGCAGAAACTGGCTCCAAAATTACGTATCCGGGATATTTTGGCTTCACTTTTGTACAGTAGGAAGAAGGGGAGACATGTCGTCCATCTTTATATACAGTCATGGTCCACATGACTACAGAGTAACCGGAGTTTTGAAATATCTGTACCTTTTTAAAAAAAAAATCTCCATTTTAGTGACCTCTAGTTTGCGTATGGACGAGAAGCCAAATCGTTGCGGTAAATATCTGTATCCGTGTAGACAGAAACCCAGCCTCAGAAACCTGGGGGGGGTTATGTTTGACCAGGCCATGTCTTTGGAGACACACTCAAAACAGCTCGTCCGAAATTGCTTTTATCATCTTAGGAACATCTCTAAAATTCGCAAATTGTTGTCAAAGAATGACCTGGAAATGATAATTCACGCTTTCATATCAACAAGGCTTGACTACTGTAACGCTGTGTTTACCTGTCTGAATATGTCTGCTTTGAACAAACTGCAAATTGTTCAAAATTCTGCTGCTAGACTTTTAACAGGTGCCCCTCGAAGGTCTCATATCACTCCAGTCTTGTCAGCTCTCCATTGGCTCCCTGTAAAACTCAGGATCGACTTTAAGGTTTTAGTGCTGACTTTCAGGGCCTTAAACGGTCAGGCCCCACAGTATATCCTGGACCTTTTGAAGCCGTATTTCCCTAGCCGGACTCTTCGGTCCTCTGACCAGAATTTGCTTGCAGTCCCTAAGACTGGTTCTAAGACCCGAGGGGACCAGGTCTTTCCAGTCTGTTGCCCCCAGACTGTGGAACGCCCTGCCCCTGTCCGTGCGTCTGGCTGACTCTGTTGTCTCTTTTAAAAAGGATCTGAAAACTTGCTTATTTAGGAAAGCTTTTGGTTGATGGGTTCTCACTAGCGTCCCTTTCTTTTGATATATGTATATGCATTTTATACTGTTTGTTCTACCTATTCTGTTGTACAGCACTTTGTGATTTTATCTGTGAAAAGCGCTTTATAAATAAATTTTACTTACTTACTTACTTACTTACAGGGCCTAAACAATGTTAGTATCTGATAGGTGCATCCCTGCTGGAAATGATGAAATAAACCACCAGATGATGAATGATAGTCTAATATTTTCTCTATTTGAGCTCCATATTTGGTCTCCACCAACTCCTGAGGGAAATATCTGTCTCTTTAGCTGCTAAATGCTCCACTGTGTTCACCGGCTACTCTCTGACTGTGTCTGTCTGCCGTTTGCTGCTGAGCAGGTCGTGCACAACGGAGTGAACCAGAACGGAAGAAACAAAGTTGCAGAAAAACACAAACAAAGCTCCGTAAAGCCGAGGGCAGCTGCACAATCAGCTGATCATTCTCTGCAGGTTTATCACTACGAACGACCTCTTTTCAATTGTCATTTTCAAATGTTGACAAAATGCTATTTTTGCAATGCATTTCTATTTTTCTGTAACTTCATCATCATGGATCATGAGCAAAATTAGGCTATTATTGATTGGGATTCATGCATGAGGGTGAGACATCACTAGTTCACTATAATTTTAGATACCGGTATGCATGCTTTTCTTGCCGCGGCGGTCCAATATCAAACACTTTCCTCACTCTGCAGAGTATGCTGGGCCCTGCTTTAATTGGCCATATTGCGTCATACTGTGATGATTAGTTTTGATACCCGTGTGGAGGTCTAATTATTATATATCAGAAGTGCTGACCTACATGCTTGCAGCTATGAATGGTTCTTTGCAACCAGAGTCACAGTCAGTCCTCTCAAAAAAAGAAAAGAGAAAAGTGAGCTCCCCCGAAAGCCATGGTATAGTGTGCACACTAAAAAATAACTACTTTATTAACGTTCGATAAAAGAAACCAACGTTGATTGTCGGTTGGAAATGAACAGCTATCTGCTGTGTTAAAATCTGACCTCTCCACACATCCATCCCTCTACAGACTTTGTGCCTCTATAATAATAATAATAATAATAATAATAATATCACACTGCTTCCTTCTTTGCTCCCGATGGACAAGAGTCTTAATTTGTCACTTTCTTTGTCACTTCAACGTAATCAAATGACGTTTTTTTGGCCATTTGCTGAAACAACTGCTGCGCTTGTTTTTCTGGGGAGGGGGACCGTGTGGGATATTCAGAACAGACGATGATTCCTCATGATTGTGGCATCATATCCAAATTGTTCACTTGCTCATTGTTCATAAAACAGAAAAAAATGCCCATTTTTTGACGTTGTGAGCAGTTTGAACAGCCAGCTCCTGGTAGGGTCTCCTGAGATACATTACATGTCATTTAGCTGACGCTTTCATCCAAAGCGACTTACAATTGCTGTATATCAGAGGGCACACACCTCTGGAGCAACTAGGGGTTAAGTGTCTTGCTCAGGGACACATTGGTTGATGCATCGCAGCGGGAATCAAACCTGGATCTCCCACATTAAAGGCATGTGTCATATCCACTGCGCCATCACCACCAGATAAACTGCTCCATGGACAGAGGCCAAACTGTGATAGACTGCAACAAGCTTAATGCACCCTATAAGAAGCTACCCCTGCCAGGGACGAGAGACAGAGGGATATTTTACTTAGGCGGTGAGCTGCAGTTATTTTGGTAAGTTTGGCTAATGACCGTTTCACAAAGCCAGATTGGATAGACTCCATTTTAAATGACTGTGGCAACCTGGTGAGGAGCAGAAGCAACGCTGAAATTAGGAATCACACACACCACTCCAACTGTCCACTGAATAATTACATGTTTCAGCTTTGTTCAACATCAAAAGACTTGTAGTTGTCAGGGAGCCCAGAGAGTTGTTAAAAAAATTACTTTTTTATTTTTTTATTTTCCACTGGTGGAAAAAAAAAAAGTACTCAGATCCTTTAATTATGTGAAAGTAGAAATGCCACAATGTGAAATATACTCCATTACACAGTAAAGGTTATGCATAAGAATAAAATATAAGACTCTAAATATTGAGTTGTGTATTTCTTTGGGTCCTCTGCAGTCTCCTCGGTGGTTAGATGGAAGAGGTTTAACCCGGGATGTGTCCGTATGACCAGCTGATATTCCAACAGTGCCAACCCGAGACTATATCGTTTATATCGTGAAATGAAATAGCATGAAAGACCTTTAGACATCAGGAGTAGTTCTCTCAGACATCTGGCTGGACCCAGACAAGTTTACATTGAATGTACCAAATGTGTTCAAATACAAAACCTAAAAAAAATCTATTCTAATTGTTCCACTGTTTGTCATCAACAGTAAACGGGAATGTGTGTGTGCTGTCTGCACAGAATTGGAGACGGATTGACCTTATATTCACCAGCCAATCAAACGTGACACACACTACGTTTACAAGCAGCCAATAACCCGTTCAAAACCAGAATATTAGCAATAACCCGGTCGCGCACGGCCATGTAAACACCGGCAAAAACCAGAATATGCTCATATTCCTGTTTTTAAAAACCTGAATATGACCCCTGGGTTACCCCTCTAACCTGAATATCTGGTCATGTAAACGCGTATCGGCATATCTCCATCAGAAGGAACATTGATTTGTGTTCTGCGCATGTTCTATTCGCAAGGAATCTCTGTCTTTAGAGTAGAGGAACTTCTTAAACCCGCGTGCAGTATACAGGAAGTAAACAAGAAGTAAAAGGTAAACATGGCGAGACGCAGACAGCACCACACTTTTGGAAAACCATGAATATAATGTCTTCTGTTGTTGTGTTTGTTGAAATGACGCATATTGCGTCTTAAGGTCGTCCGTACGTCCAGACGCTAACCGCGCGTCGCCGTTTACGTCGGGATATTGCTGATTGATTACAAACTCCACGTATACAGGAGTAACTCTCTCTGCTCACGCATGTAAACGGGTTATTCTGAATGTTTCAGAAACCAGAATAGTGACCTTAACCCGAATATTGGCTGCGTGTAAACGTAGTGACTGACATCGTGACAAAGACGACGCAGGGATATGGATGTGGCTGCTCCAACAGGTCTGCTCTCGATCTTGGTGAGAACACCTGACAGCACTACTGGCTGCAACGTGATCCGTCCTGCCACCTACATATGCTCTCCGTCACTGCCGGAGTGCGTCCTGACCGTCTCAGACGTGTTAAGTGCAAACAAAGCACCTGTGTGGTAAACTGGCCAGAAAGAAAAGTCATTTTCAAACATACATGTTGTCCCCCTTGCCACTCGGTGCCCTAGATGAGTCCAGTTCCACCCTGTTCTTCCCAGCACAGTTTCTGCACCTATTTTGGATTTAAAACCAGGCCAGGCAGCAAAGCTTATAGGGCAGAACTCGGGCAGACTCTGCAAAGTTATTTTACAGATTATGAAGGGTTTAATAATTCATTAGAATCATGCATACTATAAGTAGATAAGTGGCGCATTAGGGCTGCAACTAACGATCATTGTCATTGTCGATTAATCTGTCGATTATTTTCTCAGTTAGTTTGATTAGTCTGTGTTTTCTAAAGCCCAAAATGACGTCTTATAATGTCTTGTTTTGTCCACAACTCAAAGATATTCAGTTTACTGTCACAGAGGAGAGAAGAAACTAGAACATATTCACATTTAAGGAGCTGGAATCAGAACATTTTGACATTTTTGACATTGACAATGACATTGATTAAACGATTATCAAAGTGGTTGGCGATTAATCTAACAGATGACAACTAATCGAGTAACCTTTGCAGCTCTTTAGAGCATCCTTTCTTAATAACGTATGAATTTGGTTGTTATAATGCATCTTTTCTTGGCAACCCACCTTTATTTTTTTTAAAAAGAACCACTGTGATTTAGACACTGATGTGCAAAATGTCATGAACTGGAATGACTTCCAGAAAAAGCAGCATTTCAGTCCACCTGCGTATGGGATTTTCAGAGTCTATAACGACTGAGGGTAATAACGTAACCGGCGAGGTTATTTTTAGCCTGCATGAAGATGCGCTCAGCAGTGATGGCGCTGGCTTCCTCCCCCTCCTACACCATCGTGACGTCGTGCACCAGGGGTTCACCTTTTGTGGACCTCCAGCACCGTCACCGCTGGTGTAGATTTGCGACATTAAAAAAAAAAAAAAATAATAATAATAATAATAAAAGAGGCAAAAGCTAAACACAATATATAGCCTATAATACAAAATAGTATAGCATATATACACACAACCCTGGTGGATGCAGGATGAAGGTCTTTACTTCCTAGTAACGGTTCAGTAAAAGACAATTGTCTAAACTCGGCGTTGGACACACCCAGCATGGCATGAAACAGGAAGCTGGCATCCTGCGAGGCATCCCGGCTTATCTGATGTGGACCCAGCCAGCCAGGGTCAATAACGCAGCTCTCCCCGTTCAAAACACGGCCATTTAAGCTGCTACGGTGACTTCATTTAATGTAATACACGCACGGTTAATGACAACATGCTTTAACACAAAGTGGACACTTAACTATTTGTAGAGGTGCTGGAGACACATGTCGAGGCATTCGCCCTCCACCTCGTCTTCAGTCACCAGGTCCGATAAGGGGCGCATCGGCGGAGGGTCGCTCTCCTGCAGAGGCATTCTCATCTCCCGAAGAAAGAGCTCCAGGAACCGTCGGAAGGTTTTCTCCTCTGCTATAGAGCCGGCCATCATCTCTCATTCCTGGACAGACAGAGACAGCTTCTCCCGTCAGTAACGGTGGCACGAACTTTCCCCCGGAGCTGAGAAGACAAGAGTCAGTAGTGCACTGGACCGAAGTAGTTGGACTGTGAGTGCACGCAGCCGACTACCTTGAATGAATGTGTACTACCGGAGAGGCGTGCACGTTGACCTCCGGTGTGTGTCTGAAAAGCAGCGGACCTGAGTGGACGAGTGGACCGTCTACGGTTAACGTTACGCACTACTGGACTGACTGTGAGCCCCCCATTCAGAAGAACAGAGCGGGAATGCGCATCGCGTTATCAGGGATTTCGGACGGCGATGACGTCCGAGAGAACGCAGCGGTTTACATACAGGTCGTGAACGCGCACGCAGCGCTACCTCCTGTCGTCTGACGTAGGAGATCTTTTTGTAGACACGGAAGGATGTCTGTTTCCTGCTATTATATAGGTCTATGGTTTCCTCTCTTACATCCATGGCTTCCTCCACTTTATTAAAACATTTAAACCAGGGATCTTCAACAGGGGGTCCGTGACCCCGAGGGGGTCCTCAGAGTCGATGCAGGAGGGCCTCCAAATTAAATGATGTCCTATAAAAGAAATAATCCAACATATTATTAGGTAGGCCATCCACAGATACAGTTAGTCCTAAGGATTCACTGTGCCACATGTATGTTTAACATTAAAACATTCATTCATAAAATCATTCCAGCAACTATTTTAATATCTTAGTATTCTATGCAAAAAAGGTGCGTATATAAAGGCTTTAGACCGCCCTACATGTTATTGTAAGCCCAGTTTAATATGCAACATGTTATACAATATATGTAGTAGGGGGTCCCTGATCCGTCTCTCCTCCAGTTAAGGGGTCCTTGGCTAAAAAACGTTGAAGACCTCTGATTTAAACAATATAGCAGCATCGTGTCTAATGTTAAAGACCACAAAACAACAATTCTAACATGTAAATGTATAAACCCTTATGATGTCAAACTAGAGAACAGACTTATATATATATGTATGTATATATACATATATATGTATATATATATATATACATATGTATGTATATACTTAAAAGGTATTTTAATAATTAATATGAATACCTTTAAACGTCAGAATTCACTTGTAGGCAGGAAACTGCAGTAAATGTGGTTAGCTTCTTGTTCTATTTAGGATTACAAATGCGTATGCTTCATTTCAGCTGGGGTGTGTATATATATATATATATATATATATATATATATATATATGTATAGTAAGTGATAATGTGAGCTGTCTCAGAGGCTTTTAGCTGCAGCATTGAAAGTCTTGAATAACTGATGAAGAGCACGATAGCTTGAAATGTCTGATCATATGCATGAATGCACAAGTGCATGTAGAGCGTTATTTTTTTTTTTTATCATGTTTCCCCATTTGTCTGGTCACACATGTCTGGAAAATATTTGATGTCATTTATACATTCAAAGTCCCCCCCCCCCCCCCTCCCCTCAAGAAGGTGAATTTCTTATTGTTTGGTCTTCACTGTGCAGAGATGCTGAAACAGCGCTTGTGGCCCGGAGGTAAAATGGTTACCCCACATCCACGAGGTTGGCGGATCAATCGCAGGTCGTCCCGCCACGTGTCAAAGCGTCCCAGAGCGAGACGCTGAACCACAAGTTGCTCCCCCGGACCGCTGTAGCTGTCCACTGCTCCTAATACTTAGGATGGGTTAAAGCGTAACTCTCGCCAAAATGCAACCTAGGGTGTTTTTGTGAATGTACGCGAGTCAAACTTCACCGTTTTCTTGTTTTTGGGTCAAATGTCCTTTTGAATGGGAGAGCTAGGGGCACTTTTATGCTAGCCTCAAAATATCTATTTTTAACCACTAAGAAGACTCAACACAACATGAGACTTTGCTACAAGTATCTCCAGGAGCTCTAATAATAATAATAATAATAATAATAAGTTTATTTGATATAGCACCTTTCACAGACAGTCACAAAGTGCTTCACATTGGTAAACGTTTGAACAAAACATTAAGTTATAAAACCAAAAAGACTAAAAACAATCATTAGAACAATTACAGCATGACACCAAAAAATTACATGCATCAATCAAAAGCAAATGTAAACAAGTGCGTCTTCAGCTGCACAATCGGACAGGGCAAGACAATCGGACAGGGCAAGACAGTCGGACAGGGCAAGACAATCGGACAGGGCAAGACAATCGGAAGGGCGTTCCTCAGGTTTGGAGCCACCGCTTGAAAAGAGCGGTCACCTCTAGTTTTTAAGCGGGTGCGTGGGACCACCAGTAATCCTGGTTAGAAGACCTGAGGGGCCTGGTTGTAGTGTACGGATGGAGCAGGTCAGATATATAAGCAGGTGCTTGACCATGCAATGCTTTATAAGTCAGAACCAAAACTTTGAATTTGATCCTGAAATTGATCGGAAGCCAATGTAATGAGTATAAAATCGGTGTGATGTGCGACATCCTGCTGGACCTGGTCAGCAGCCTTGCAGCAGAGTTCTGGACTAGTTGCAGACGGTCCTGGGACGACTTGCTGAGACAGGTGAAAATAGAGTTGCAGTAATCAAGCCAAGATGACAATGACAATGACAACAAACAATGACAACAAACAACAAGAGCTACGGTGAGTTGTTAAAACCTTTCTTTTTAGTAAACTCTGGGTCCACAAACAACATTCTCAATGCTGAGTTAATGTGTAGAGCTCCTGGAGACACTCGGAGCAAAGTCTCACGTTGTGTCGAGTCTTCTTAGTGGTTAAAAATAGATATTTTGAGGCTAGCATAAAAGTGCCCCTAGCTCTCCCATTCAAAAGGACATTGACCCAAAAACAAGAATACGGTCAATCTTTAAAGTGGCGCTTCCGTCCTAAATATGCTTTTAAACTAAAGTTTGACTCACGTATATTCACAAAAAGACCCTAGTATGTATTTTGGCGAGAGTTACGCTTTAAATGCATTAATAGAATTTCACTACATTGTGACGATTAAGGAATAAAGTCTGTTTGTTTTTTAATCAACTGACAAAAAAATCATTTGACAACAAGTTTTATATTCAATTAATAGTTCAATAAAGTTGTCAAAGAAAAAAAATCCATATTATAATACAACCCCAAATCAGAAAAGGTTGGGACAGTATAAAAAACACAAATAAAAAAAGAAAGTAGTGATTTCTAAATGTACTTTGACTTGTATTTCATTGCAGACAATGTGAACACAAAATATTTCATGTTTTGTCTGGTCAACTTAATTTCATTTGTAAATATACATCCTTTCCTGTCATTCAGACCTGCAACACATTCCAAAAAAGGTTGGGACAGGAGCAATTTAGGGCTAGTAATCAGGTAAATTGGTTAAATAATGATGTGATTTGAAACAGGTGATGTCAACAGGTGACTGTAATTATGATTTGGTACAAAAGCAGCATCCAAGAAAGGTCTAGTCCTTTAGGAGCAAAGATGTTTTTTTGAAAAAATAACAATACAAATCATGAGGAACACATTAATTATGTGCTGTTGTATTGTCTGCAATGAAATACAAGTCGAAGTACATTTAGAAATCACTACTTTCTTTCTTTATTTGTGTTTTCCATACTGTCCCAACTTTTTCTGATTTGGGGTTGTATATAATATATACTAATATACTATAATATATTTGGCTCCTGCTTCTTTAATGTGATGCTTTGCTGCATTTGTTTTATATCACAGTGAACTGAATATCTTTGGGATTTAAATTCTTTGTCAGACAAAATAATACATTTGAATTTGTTACTTTGGACTCTGGGGATTTCTGGCCTTTTTGTTGATGATGAGAATAGACATAAAATAATTCAGACGTTAAAATATAACATATGAGCATTTTTTTTTCAGTGAGGAAAAAGAAATGGATGTAATTTCAAGATTATTTTGCAAAAAAAACAACAACAACATCAGACACAAATTATTATTTAATGCAGAACATTCTCATAAATCTTTCAAGCATTTTTGGATGGGACCTGCATCTACAGTCTGGTATCAGGTGTGTGTGTGTGTGTGTGTGTGTGTGTGTGTGTGTGTGTGTGTGTGTGTGTGTGTGTGTGTGTGCTTGTTTTACTATATTCGTGGGGTCCAAAAACCGGAGAATCCAGTATACGTGTGGGGTCTGCACAGCCTTGTGGGGTCCAAAATGCTGGACCCCACAAGGTTAAAGGGCTGTTTGAGGGTTAAGACTTGGTTTTAGGGTTAGGGTTAGAATTTGGTGATGGTTAAGGTGAGGGTAAGGGTTAAGGTTAGGCATTTAGTTGTGATGGTTAAGGTTAGGGTAAGGGTTAAGGTTAGGCATTTAGTTGTGATGGTTAAGGTGAGGGTAAGGGTTAAGGTTAGGCATTTAGTTGTGATGGTTAAGGTTAGGCATTTAGTTGTGATGGTTAGGGTTAGGGTAAGGGTTAAGGTTAGGCATTTAGTTGTGATGGTTAAGGTTAGGGTAAGGGTTAAGGTTAGGCATTTAGTAGTGATGGTTAAGGTTAGGGTAAGGGTTAAGGTTAGGCATTTAGTTGTGATGGTTAAGGTTAGGGTAAGGGTTAAGGTTAGGCATTTAGTAGTGATGGTTAAGGTTAGGGTAAGGGTTAAGGTTAGGCATTTAGTTGTGATGGTTAAGGTTAGGGTAAGGGTTAAGGTTAGGCATTTAGTAGTGATGGTTAAGGTTAGGGTAAGGGTTAAGGTTAGGCATTTAGTTGTGATGGTTAAGGTTAGGGTAAGGGTTAAGGTTAGGCATTTAGTAGTGATGGTTAAGGTTAGGGTAAGGGTTAAGGTTAGGCATTTAGTTGTGATGGTTAAGGTTAGGGTAAGGGTTAAGGTTAGGCATTTAGTAGTGATGGTTAAGGTTAGGGTAAGGGTTAAGGTTAGGCATTTAGTTGTGATGGTTAAGGTTAGGGTAAGGGTTAAGGTTAGGCATTTAGTTGTGATGGTTAAGGTTAGGGTAAGGGTTAAGGTTAGGCATTTAGTTGTGATGGTTAAGGTTAGGGTAAGGGTTAAGGTTAGGCATTTAGATGTGATGGTTAAGGTGAGGGTAAGGGTTAAGGTTAGGCATTTAGATGTGATGGTTAAGGTTAGGGTAAGGGTTAAGGTTAGGCATTTAGTTGTGATGGTTAAGGTTAGGGTAAGGGTTAAGGTTAGGCATTTAGATGTGATGGTTAAGGTTAGGGTAAGGGTTAAGGTTAGGCATTTAGTTGTGATGGTTAAGGTTAGGGTAAGGGTTAAGGTTAGGCATTTAGTTGTGATGGTTAAGGTTAGGGTAAGGGTTAAGGTTAGGTATTTAGTTGTGATGGTTAAGGTTAGGGTAAGGGTTAAGGTTAGGTATTTAGTTGTGATGGTTAAGGTTAGGGTAAGGGGCTAGGGAATACATTATGTCAATGATGGGTCCCCACAGAGATAGAGAAACAAACGTGTGTGTGTGTGTGTGTGTGTGTGTGTGTGTGTGTGTGTGTGTGTGTGTGTGTGTGTGTGTGTGTGTGTGTGTGTGTGTGTGCGCGCGCCCAGAACAGATCCCGTTTCTGTATCACGTGTTCATTCTTCACGATGAACGGGAAGATTTTGGAGGTGACTCCGTCTGTCCTCATTCCTTCACTTGTTCCTGTCTAACCTGGTTCTTGGTTCTCTGCTGGCACACAGTGAACTGTCATATTCTTCGTATAAGGTGCAAAGGGTTATTTCACAATTATGTTGGTAATATGGTATATACTGTACGTTGTTTGAATTTATATGAATATGAGGCATTGATTTCATAATGGTTTACATATTTACTTAATTCAGAAGACTTTGTGTTTCCGCTTTGTGTTTCCATACCCGGAAATCATGTATATGAATGAATGAATGAAGACATTTATTTCAGACATATGAAAAATAAACCAAACAAAACATCAAAAAATGTACTAATAAGTTAAATAAGCAAAACATTCAATAAACAATAAGTAACATTAGCCAACACAGACTTCTGAAAAGGAGTAGGAAGAAGTATACACTTATTTAATCCTACCCCTTCTCCATAACTCAGTAAATTATTATTATTGTTATTATTATTGTTGTTATTATTATTATTATTGTTATTATTATTATTGTTGTTGTTATTGTTATTATTATTATTATTATTATTATTATTATTATCATTATTATTTGTTATTATTATTATTATTTATGTATTATTATTATTATTATTGTTATTATTAATATTATTTGTTATTATTTGTTATTATTATTATTGTTATTGTTATTTCATTTAGCACATCTTTATATCTTATTTATATTTATCACATTTATCTTATATATGAATAGAAAAAGGGTTTTCTAATCCTGCTGTTGATTTTCATTTACAGATATTTGAGACTTGCCTGAACATCATGTTTGGTTTATTAGTTTTTATCATAATTCTGTGGTAGGCAAGGCAAGGCAAGGCAGCTTTATTTGTATAACACTTTTCAGCAACAGGGCAATTCAAAGTGCTTTACATGAAGACAATTAAAATACAAGAATAAAAGTCACAGTGCAGTATAAGAAATGAAACATTAAAGAGCAGTTAAAAACAGTTACAAATATAAAAGCAGATAAAATAAGCAATGCAAGTATAAGAAATGGACAGAAATGAAAACATTGGACAAAAATGAAACATTAAAGAGCAGTTAAAAACAGTTAAAAATATAAAAGCAGATAAAATAAGCAACGAAAGTATAAGAAATGGATAGTCATTTAACCAAAAGCAGCATCAAAAAGAAAGGTCTTCAGCCTTGATTTAAAAGAACTGAGAGTTGCAGCGGACCTGCAATTTTCTGGAAGTTGGTTCCAGATATGTGGAGCATAGAAACTAAATGCTGCTTCTCCCTGTTTAGTTCTGACCCTGGGGACAGAAAGCAGACCTGTCCCAGACGATCTGAGAGGTCTGGGTGGTTCGTAGTTGACTAGCAGGTCAGAAATGTATTTTGGACCTAAACCGTTTAATGATTTATAAACTAGCAGAAGGATTTTGAAATCAACTCTCTGAGGCACAGGAAGCCAGTGTAAAGACTTCAGAACTGGAGTGATGTGATCCACTTTCTTGGTCTTAGTGAGGACACGAGCAGCAGCGTTCTGAATCAGCTGCAGCTGTCTGATTGATTTTTTAGGGAGACCTGTAAAGACACCGTTACAGTAGTCCAGTCTACTGAAGATAAAAGCATGGACAAGTTTTTCCAAGTCCTGCTGAGACATAAGTCCCTTTACCCTTGATATATTCTTAAGGTGGTAATAGGATGACTTTGTAATTGTCTTAATGTGGCTGTTGAAATTCAGGTCTGAGTCCATAATTACACCAAGATTTCTGGCTTTGTCTGTTGTTTTTAACATTGTCGTTTGAAGCTGAGCGCTGACTTTCAATCGTTCCTCTTTTGCTCCAAAAACAACCACCTCAGTTTTTTCTTCATTTAATTTAAGAAACTTCTGGCACATCCAGTCATTAATTTGTTCAATGCACTGAGTCAGTGTTTGTATAGGACTATAGTCTCCTGGCGATAAGGTTATGTAAATTTGTGTGTCGTCCGCATAACTGTGGTAACATATTTTGTTGTTTTCCATAATCTGAGCCAGTGGAAGCATATAGATGTTAAACAGAAGAGGCCCCAGAACGGAGCCTTGGGGAACTCCGCATGTCATATTTGTATGCTCAGATGTATAATTACCTATAGATACAAAGTAGTCCCTATTCTTTAAATAGGATTTAAACCAGTTTAGGACTGAGCCAGAAAGGCCAACCCAGTTTTCTAATCGGTGTAGTAATATGTCATGGTCGACCGTGTCAAATGCAGCACTGAGATCAAGTAATACTAAGACTGCAGTTTTGCCACTATCTGTGTTTAAGTGGATATCATTAAATACTTTAACAAGAGCTGTCTCAGTGCTGTGGTGTGGTCGAAAACCCGACTGGAAGTCATCAAAACCATTGTTTAGTGATAAGAAAAGGTTGAGTTGTTGAAAAACCGCTTTTTCAATGATTTTACTTAAGAATGGAAGGTTAGATATCGGCCTATAGTTGCTCAGTAATGCCGTGTCTAGATTGTTCTTTTTTAAAAGTGGCTTGATGACTGCAGTTTTCAGGGCCTTTGGGAAGATACCTGAGAGTAGAGACGTGTTTACAATCTGTAAAAGATCAGAAGACATACAATTTGAAACATTTTTGAAAAGGCCTGTTGGTAGAATATCAAGGCAACAGGAGGAGGTTTTCAGATGTTGTATAATGTCCTCCAGGTTTTTATGGTTGATCATATGAAATTGTGTGATATTGGAATTTGTTTTGCCTGGACAGTGTGGCAACACATATCCCTTACTTGATATGGAGGCACTGACAGTTAGTCTAATTTTCTGAATTTTGTCTTCAAAAAATGAGGCAAAATCATTGCAGGCCTTGGTAGATAAAAGTTCAGATGCTACTGGTACTGGAGGGTTTGTTAACCTATCAACAGTAGCAAACAGAGCACGTGAATTATTATTGTTTCTGGCGATAATGTCAGAGAAGAAGGACCACCTAGCATTCCTCAGTTCCAAATTATAAATGTGAAGTCTTTCTTTGTAGGTGTTATAGTGGACCTGGAGATTAGCTTTTCGACACTCTGATTTTTCTGTTCTTACCCGTATGACATTTCTCCATGGAGATCTTTTCTTACTACAGACAGCTTTGACCTTAGTGGGAGCAATGGCATCAATAACATTTGTAATTTTAAAATTGAAATTATCTATAAGCTCATTGACTGAGACCCCAGAGAGGGCGGGTGTGGAGGAGAAAAGCTGAATGAATGTTTCACTGGTGTTTTCAGTGATATACCGTTTTCTGATTACCTTAGTTTGGACACTTTTGTGTACCGAGATAGTGCCGTTAAAGAAAACACATGAATGATCAGAGAGAGCAACGTCAGTCACCACAACCTTGGAAATGTTCAAACCCTTGGAGATAATCAAGTCCAGAGTGTGACCCTTGTTGTGGGTGGGTTCCGTCACATGCTGAGTCAGTCCATAGTTCTCAAAAACACAACACAGTTCTTTGGTCCCTCTATCCTGCAGGTTGTCCACATGAATGTTAAAATCACCAGCAATAATTACACAGTCAAAGTTAATACAGATTATAGATAGCAGTTCAGTAAAGTCATCGAAGAAAGCTGCACAGTATTTCGGTGGTCTGTAGATATTTAGAAATATGGCTCGGGGGGTGGACTTTAGCTGAAGAGTCACATACTCAAAAGAAGCAAAATTTCCATAAGATACTTGAGTACAATGGAATGAGTCATTATACAAAATGGCTACTCCACCTCCTTTCTTATTCACTCTATGCTCACTCATAAAACTGAAGTTAGGGGGAGCTGACTCAATGAGAACAGCACCACTGTTATTATGGTCCAACCAGGTTTCAGTTAAAAACATAAAATCAAGATTGTGCTTTATAATAAAATCATTGATTAAAAATGATTTTCCTGCCAAAGACCTGACGTTTAGTAAGGCTAGTGTTAGTGTGTTCAAATATTTATCTGTCTAAATTTTTGGTATAGGCGTTGGCTGACGAGGAATGAATGCTAAATTTGCGAGGTTTGCTGATAAGTGCTTGTTCTTACTTAGCGGATTTATCGTTCTTTTTCTATTACCTATCACAACATAAATTGAGGAAGGATTTAATACACAGGGCCCGGGCTTGTCCTGAAAAAAGTCATGAGTGCCACTAGGCGTGCAGCCTGGACCCGGCCCATATCAGACAAAGCTTGCTGCATTTTGTACACAAGTATACTTATCAGTCTGGGGAGGAGGAGTTAGCTGCCGTCCTTGGGTGGGCAGTGGTGCCTGCAGTTTAACTTTTGGCTGGGGGCCAATGATGGGAGAACGAAGGGGGGTAAGTTTGATTCCAGTATCTACTTTTGGCCGGGGGCAAATGATGGGAGAAGGAAGGGGGATAAATTTGGTTCCTTCAGCTACCAGTCGCTTCATCTGGTCAGTGAAATCCAACATGGGGCAGGGGGAAGGAGGGGAAAAGGTGAGTGGAGAGAGCGATGGCGTGGGCGGGGTGTATGGATCCTCAAAGGCGTCAGGGTTGGTGAAGGGGTTTGAGGGGAGTTGGACGGGTGAAGAGGGGGATTGAGATTTCTCATCTCTGCTCTGTGGTCTTCCATGGTCAAATCTTTGCTCAGGCGGGGGCTGTGGTGGATTACTGCCCTGTTTTGTTATGTCTTCCTCTTGTTTAGATTCCTCTTGTCTCGTGTCCTTGGCCAAGGGAGCTGATGTGTGGCGCAGAAAGTAAAGTTGGTTAGAGGTGAACAGCTTTACTCCTGGTTTGTTAAGGAAAATTCCATCTTTCTTAAAAAGATGTCTGCGCTCCCAGAACATGTCAAAATTGTCAATGAACTGCAGAGAATGAGCGGTACACGCAGTTGAAAGCCATGTGCTCAGTGCCAACAGTCTGCTGAATCTCTCAACTCCTCTTCTGACTGGCGGTAGAGGTCCACTGATAAACACCCTCGCATTTAGGGAGCTGACTGTTTTCAGTAGATCCATGAAGTCCTTTTTCAGCACTTCAGACTGTTGCTTTACAACATCATGTGACCCTATATGCAGTATAATGTTATTCACAGTTGGGTGTGCTGCCACGATATCTGGGATTCTGTTGGCCAAGTCAGACACCATTTCTTTGGGAAAACAGAGTATTTTGGTGTTTTTTCTGCTTTTTACATCTTTTACAGCAGAGTCACCTACAATAAGAGTTTGAGGCCCAGTGGTTAGCTTTCCCTGTAGCTTTTTACTTTTTGAATTGCTCTCAGTCATTACCCTGCTGTGTGACGATGAGACACAATCCAGGTCAGATGAAGGTCCAGGGTCCTGCTGCAGTGTAGCAAATCTGTTATCAACTTGCAGACTTGGTTGTTGGGGAGGCATTTTGTTGCTAATTCTCCCTTTTGCAGCTGTCCACGGCTGTGTCCTACTAAGTACAGGGGTTGAAGAGGCGCTCTGCCTGGTAATGTAATATCTCTTCATAACCTCTTCTTATATTTGAGACATTTGGGGTCAGGGATGTTCTTATGATGTTTATCGCAACCGTTTTTAAGCAGTTTGGTCCACCACGTTTCCCTAAATGATTTGATTTGATGTCCTCATCGCCAGATGCACAAGTCTTCCAGTCTGTCAAAGTTGTACTTGAGTACACACACACACATGCACGCACACGCACGCACGCACGCACGCACGCACGCACGCACGCACACACACACACACACACACACAGGTATCACACACACACACACACAGGTATCACACACACACAGGTATCATACACGCACAGGTATCATACACGCACAGGTATCACACACACACGCACACAGAGGTATCACACACACACACACACACACACACACACAGGTATCACACACACACGCACACACAGGTATCACACACACGCACACACACACACACACACAGGTAACACACACACACACAGACAGGTATCACACACACGCACACACAGAGGTATCACACACACACACACACACACACACACACAGGTAACACACACACACACACACTGGTATCACACACACACAGGTATAACACACGCACACACACACAGGTATCACACACACACGCACACACACACACAGGTATCACACACGCACACACACGCACACACACACACAGGTATCACACACGCACACACACACACACACACACACACACAGGTATCACACACGCACACACACACACACACACAAGGCTCTGTGTGCCAGAACTGTGAAGATGAGTCTAATTAGTTGACACAGATGTATGTCATCAGGAAATGAGGGCTGCATCAGGGCTCACATCCGTTCTGTTGAGAAATTCAACATTTGAGCGAGTTATCTGCAGCATCCCGTTCAGTTACCGCGGATCTGTTCACGCCAGAGAGCGTTCAAAGTAAAACTGTGTACTCTGCCAGTGTTATTGCTTTAATTGAAAGAATGGATTTTCCAGATTCTCTAGGCATGATTGTTTTTATTTTCAGTTCTGGTTTGAATTTGAAATTAAAATCATTATTCACAATTAAAGGTGCACTACGAGTTCCTGCATGGTTTCAGCGTGATTTCATTTTTGTCTCAAATGGTGGTCGTCTCTCCTTGATCCGCTAGCGGCCTGCCCCATGAACACACTGTGAAAAAACCCGGTCTCGAGAGACAACACAGGGGTCGTAAACGTCAAACACGCACTAGAGGCACAGGCTGTGCACCAAAATACAACAAACCACGTTCCAGCCAATCACCGACAAGGTGGTTGGGGGAGGGTTTAGGCAGGCAAGATGCCTACGATTTGAGACAAAAATGAAATCACGCTGAAATCATGCAGCAACTCAAAGTGCACCTTTAAGCAGTTGTGCTCTTATTTTTGATAATACAGTGTGATAATTTACCCGACGCAATACTCAACAGTCTACGACTCCATAATGAGGTTATGAAGTTATGAAGATGTAATGAATGTACTAAATATGTGGCCAAGAAATTCCTTCTTTCATTTGGTATGACATGTATACCATTGTGACAGCGTGAAACGTGTGACAACACACCCCGCTCTCAGCTGTAATTCTTCCACTAATGCAGAGATATTCAACAGAGGGTCCGTGACCCCTAGGGGGTCCTCAGAGTAAATGCAGATTGCCAAATTATGTCTAAAATGTATTTGAAAGTTGTTGTTTTGTATTCAAATATATGAAAATATACAATAATATGAATCCAACTTATTATTTGGAAAGATAATTTGGCCTATTTGTGAAAAAAACAAAAATGTAATTTACACATAGCGTACTATAGGTATAAAGTAGCCACTAATAGTAGCCATAGAGGTGAGATTAAGGATTCACTGTGCCTTCCACATGTGTTTAACATTAAAACATGATGTATAAATAATACATATCTATTCATTTTCATCCTTCCAGCCCAGTTTAACATGCAACTTAAAAATACATACAATATATGTACAATAGCAGGGGGTCCCTACTCGTCTCTCCTTCAGCTAAGGGGTCCTTGGCCTAAAAAACGATGAAGACCCCTGACCTAACCAGTCCCTCCAGAAAAACGTGATTATGCAATCGCATAATTCAATGCATAATCAGCCAAAGTCCGCATATTTACGCAAATACGCCGCACTTTCGCCGCATAAATAATGCAAATGCAAATAGTGCAAAATATGCGGGGCTTGCATGATTTCATAATCCCCGCATTTTCGTTGCAAAAAATATATACACACATATATCTCAGCAGAAAGTTGAAAAATGTTGCGTTTACTTCACACAAGAGCAGCCATTTTCCCCTGTTGCCATGGGAACGTTATGAAGTGACGTAATTTTGCCTAGTGAGAACACGGTGTTGGGGGAAGATTCGATTCGATTCGATGAAAAAGAGAAAAAAAAGCTATTTTTTTTTACTCTTTTTCATCAAACCACAGTTTTTGCAAGTTTCCTGCAATTTCATCGCATAAAATGGCATAAATATCCCGCATATTCCATCGCATTTTTTTAAGAAAACGTGCCGCATAATCAAGGATTTTTGTCCGCAACAATCACAACAAAACTCTGCGTTTTTCTGGAGGGACTGATTTTAACGGGTGAAACAGGAAAAACAAAAGGGGAACTGTAACGCATATGTTGTATCTACTCGGACATTTTAGTTAACAAAACCGGAAATGCGTGCGTCGTTGTTTTTATTCCCCCCGATTTTCAACATGAAGGAAGTAAACATGTCTTTCCCTGTGAGCATGGGGGCTCTGCTGAAGGCAGACCTGCAGGAGGACGCTGCTAGCCGGGACGAGGGCTTGTGTGTTGTCGGTATTTTCGGTAAAAGCAACATGCAGCCCGGACCGCCGAAAGAGTCTATTATCAACAACTTGGCGGACAAAAACATCTTCTCGCTGTTCGGCGAACCGGAGGACGGCGGCGGCGGCGGCGGCACCGCGGACAGCCACATCCAGGCTTTCTACAGCCAGGAGAGCCGGGTGCTGTACCTGCTGCTGTCCTCCGTCTGCGACAGCCGGCAGCTGCTGCGGGCCTGCGAGTCTCTGAGCGCCGGCACCGGCCACTCCGACGCACACGACGTCTGGAAAGGCCTGGACAGACAGCACTGCCTCCATCTGCTCTACATGTTCTCCGTGTGCCACGTCCTCCTGCTCGTCCACCCCAACCAGACCTTCGATGTGACCTACGACCGGCTCTTCAGAGCCCTGGACGCCCTGCGACAGAAGGTGCTGCCTCTGATCCGAGCTGCCATCAAAGACTGCCCGGTGTCCAAAGAGTGGAAGGTGAACTGTCGGCCCTGCCCTCCGCGCCTGCTCTTCGTCTTCCAGATGAACGGCTCTCTGAAGGTCTGGTTTTTCCTCTATTACATATGTATCCAATTTCTCTAATATACACAGTATCTCACAAAAGTGAGTACACCCCTCACGTTTTAGTAAATATTTCATTATATCTTTTAATGGGACAACACTGAAGAAGTTACACTTTGCTACAATGTTAAGTATTAAGTGTACAGCTTGTATAACAGTGTAAAGTAGTAAGTGTACAGCTTGTATAACAGTGTACAGTATTAAGTGTACAGCTTGTATAACAGTGTAAAGTATTAAGTGTACAGCTTGTATAACAGTGTAAAGTATTAAGTGTACAGCTTGTATAACAGTGTAAAGTAGTAAGTGTACAGCTTGTATAACAGTGTAAAGTAGTAAGTGTACAGCTTGTATAACAGTGTAAAGTAGTAAGTGTACAGCTTGTATAACAGTGTAAAGTATTAAGTGTACAGCTTGTATAACAGTGTAAAGTATTAAGTGTACAGCTTGTATAACAGTGTAAAGTATTAAGTGTACAGCTTGTATAACAGTGTAAAATATTAAGTGTACAGCTTGTATAACAGTGTAAAGTATTAAGTGTACAGCTTGTATAACAGTGTAAAGTAGTAAGTGTACAGCTTGTATAACAGTGTAAAGTAGTAAGTGTACAGCTTGTATAACAGTGTAAAGTAGTAAGTGTACAGCTTGTATAACAGTGTAAAGTAGTAAGTGTACAGCTTGTATAACAGTGTAAAGTAGTAAGTGTACAGCTTGTATAACAGTGTAAAGCAGGGGCGTCAAACTCAGTTTCCCAGAGGGCCACACTGGAAAATGAGAATCACATCAAGGGCCAGACATGTAGAGATTATTGACGTGTGTTTATTTAAGAGAAAAATTCAAATATTTTGGCTGTATTACTGTCTTCTCACTTACATTTTGGGCCTAATAAAAGTTCTGCAAAAAAAAGTTCCTCAGCTAGCGACAAATACGTTGAAAAAAGCGGCAAAAAAGTTGGAAAAAGTAAAAAAAAAAAGTGTCAAAATTGTCTGAAAAAGTGCCAAAAACATCGTAAAAAGCGGCAAAAACTTCAGAAAAACTGGCAAAACATTGAGTAAAGCGTCCAAAACAAATAAATAAGTGCCCAAAGCATTGAAAAAAAAAAGTGCATAAACCGCTAGAAAAGGCGTCAAAAACTAGGTGGGCCTCAATTTATTGTGAACCTAAATTGAAATGCGGGCCGGATCAGAACCTGCGAGGGGCCGGATTTGGCCCTCGGGCCTCGAGTTTGACACGTGAGGTGTAAAGTATTAAGTGTACAGCTTGTATAACAGTGTAAAATATTAAGTGTACAGCTTGTATAACAGTGTAAAGTATTTAGTGTACAGCTTGTATAACAGTGTAAAGTATTTAGTGTACAGCTTGTATAACAGCCATTAATGTCTAAACCGCTGGTAACTAAAGTGAGTACACCCTTATGTTAAATTCCCATAGAGGCAGCAAGCAGATGTTTATTATTAAAGGCAGTTATTTGATGGATCCAGGATACTATGCATCCTGATAAAGTTCCCTTGGTCCCCACATCATCTCATACCCTTCACCATACCTAGAGATTAACATGGTTTTATGTCAGTTAGCCTAATATCTGATTTGATCTGCATTGAGAGATGATTTTATGGAAAGTACCCCATGTTAATCTGTAGGTATGGTGAAAGGTATGTGATGATGTGGGGGCCAAGGGAACTTTATCAGGATGCATAGTATCTGTTTTTTCTCTAATATATGTATTTTTTTTTATCACAAGCAGGTGGCTTGTTATTAATAGGGCTGGGCGATATGGAGAAAATCAGATATCACGATATTCTTGAGCAAATACCTCGATATCGCGGCGATATTCTAGGGTTGACAATTGGTGCTTTAACAAAATATCGTCACACTTAGATTTTAGATAAATAATCATCAGTAATGTGGATTTAATGTCTAAGTGGGTAAAAGGCAAATAATAGAACAGCTAGAACAGTCTGGTAAGATCAGAAAAGTACATCACTTTACTGTAATGCAGCCTTTAAAACCAGGAAAAGACACTTATGTTGTATCACGATATTAACAATATCCAAAATCTAAGACGATATCTAGTCTCATATCACGATATCGGTATAATATCGATATATTGCCCAGCTCTACTTATTGATCTTGTGGTCCAAGCACGCCACTGCCTCGGGGGTACCCAGACACTCAGGGGTCCCAGAACCCACAGATGTGTACCAGTGTTGGAACAAGTACTCGGATCTTGTAGTTAAAGGTCCCATATTGTAAAAAGTGAGATTTCCAATTTTTATTACAAAGCAGGTAGAGGTGCTATATAACTACTGTGAAACTATCAAAATGCTCAAGTGGGCGTGTATGTTTACGCGAAGTCATGCTGTCACGTTGCGTATTGGTTGGTTGAGTTTCATATGAATTTAACTGACATGTCTTTTTGTTTGTTATTCCAAAGGTCTCTGCAAACGGTTCAGAGTCTGGGGGGAACCCAGACAAGCCCAAAAAGCACTCTCCCAGGAGGAGGTTGCAGCATGCCCTGGAGGACCAAATTTATCGCATCTTCCGTAAAAGCAGAGTCCTGACCAACCAGAGCAGCAACTGCTTGTTTACTGTGCCCGCCAACCAAGCGTTTGTGTACGTGATACCGGCAGCAGACGAGGACCCTGTGGGCGTCCTGCTTGGTCAGCTGCGGTCCAACTGCATCTTGTGCGAACAAGACACCGTCACCGTGGTGTCAGGGCCGAGGCGTTATCAGCAGATGCGACGTTCAGTTCGGCAGTCCAGCTGCGTCGGAGACCCAGGCAGCATGTCGATGGGCGGTCAGCTGGTGGACTGCAGCCTGAAGGAATTCCTCTGGCAGCACGTGGAGCTGGTGCTCACCAAGAAAGGCTTTGACGACAGCGTCGGCCGCAACCCGCAACCTTCCCACTTTGAGCTGCCGACCTACTCCAAATGGGTCCAGGTCGCCTCCAGACTCCACCAAGTCCTGATTAGCAACACAGAAGAAGAATTAGCCGAGCTAGCCACAAAAGTGCAAGGCCAGCTGAAGGTTTTGGAGGCTTTTCTCGATGCTGACACAAAGTTCTCTGAGAACAGGTGCCAGAAAGCTCTGCCACTGGCTCACAGCGCTTACCAGTCTAACCTTCCCCATAACTACACCACTACAGTGCACAAAAACCAGCTGGCGCAGGCTCTGCGGGTGTACAGCCAGCATGCCCGAGGAGTCGCTTTCCAGCGCTACGCACTGCAGCTTCATGAGGACTGCTACAAGTTCTGGAGCAACGGCCACCAGCTGTGTGAGGAGCGAAGCCTGACTGACCAACACTGTGTTCACAAGTTCCACCTACTGCCTCAGCCAGGTGAACACCTTCTACTGAAGAAAGAAGAAAGGTCCAAGGCACTGCTCTGGCAAAAAGTTAAAAAGCCTTTATTTAGATGGCTATTTCACGCGAATTACATGTTAAAATAGAGCTGAGTAACAACCCACGCGTAGCGGCACAAACAACCTTCTTCTCCTTTTATTATTCCAGATTATTTTTGCCAGAAGAGTGCCTTGGACCTTTTGTGTTCTCTTCCAAAGAGCACCTTCCTTATTTGTTTGCATTTCCGAGCACTCCGGTCCTTTTCTCTTCTAAAAACAGCAAGAATTAGTGGCGTTAAAAGGAATTTGTCTTTACTCGTTATTGTCGCGTTCATTTTGACAGGCCTAGTTAACACGCGTGAAATCTTGACATTTATTTCTGTAGGAGAGAAGCCAGACCTGGATCGCAATCCACCAATCATGAACCACAACAGCAGGGGGCGCTCCACCAGCTCCTGTAACTGCGGCAGGAAACAGGCTCCTCGTGAGGATCCGTTTGACATCCAGGCTGCCAACTATGACTTCTACCAGGTCAGGATTCACACAGCAGATCAGCTTCTCTCCACTGGGTATCAAATATTAGATAGGTAGGTAGATATGTAGGTAGGTAGGTAGATATGTAGGTTGGTGGGTGGGTAGGTATGCAGATAGCTAGATATGTAGGTAGGTAGGTAGATATGTAGGTAGGTGGGTGGGTGGGTAGGTAGATAGCTAGCTAGATAGGTAGGTAGATATGTAGGTAGGTAGGTAGATATGTAGGTAGGTGGGTGGGTGGGTAGGTAGATAGCTAGCTAGATAGGTAGGTAGATATGTAGGTAGGTAGGTAGGCAGATATGTAGGTAGGTGGATGGGTAGGTAGGTAGGTAGGTAGGTAGATAGATAAATAGGTAGGTAGGTAGGTGGGTGGGTGGGTAGGTAGGTAGGTAGGTAGGTAGGTAGGTAGGTAGGTAGGTAGGTAGGTAGATAGATAGATAGATAGATAGATAGATAGATAGATAGATAGATAGATAGATAGATAGATAGATATGTAGGTAGGTAGATAGATAGATAGATAGATAGATATGTAGGTAGGTAGATAGATAGATAGATAGATAGATAGATATGTAGGTAGGATGATAGCTAGATAGATAGATATGTAGGTAGGTAGATAGATAGATAGATAGATAGATAGATATGTAGGTAGGTAGATAGATAGATAGATAGATAGATAGATAGATAGATAGATAGATAGATAGATAGATATGTAGGTAGGATGATAGCTAGATATGTAGGTAGGTAGGTGGGTGGGTAGGTAGGTGGGCAGATATGTAGGTAGGTAGGTAGATGGAGAAATAGGCACTTTATTGATCCCCGAGGGGAAATTCATAGTCACATACTGTAACTCTCTGAAAGCCGAGGGGAGCTGCAGAGTCGAGTGGTAGTTGTAGTTGAAGTAGTGAGAATAGTTGGGAAAGTGGGAATGGTTTTAAGCATGAGTTTCATTGACAAGTTGAATAACACCACTAATTTTTTTTTTTTTAAATACTGAAGCTAAACTGGATTGCTGGTTAAAATGTGTAAGAAGAAGGTGAAGTTGTAAGAAATGTGGGAAAATGATAATTGTTCTAATAATATGATATCTTTAAAAGTACAATAATAGCCATATTGTATGAAAATTGTAGGTGTTTCCACAGTGGCACAGCGGTGGCATCCAGATGTTGGGTCTGACCCGCATCCAGATGTTGGGTCTGACCCACATCCAGATGTTGGGTCTGACCCACATCCAGATGTTGGGTCTGGGAACTCCCCATTGGCTGAGCTCAATCCGAGGGGCGGGATCAACGGTTGTCTTTCAAACTCCCTCTGCACGCAATAGGACAGATCTACAACCAATCAGAGCAAAGAAGAAGGGGGCGGAGCTAGTTGACAGATTAAACTTTAAACTGCGAACACATCTTCCTTTTTTAAGAATGACTTCAGTGCCGTTCTTTGTTCTTTTCTCAAAGAAAAGCTGAACTCCAAGTCTTCCTGAAGGCCGCTGTTCGCCAGCAGCAGCCATAAGCCCCGCCCACTGACTCTATACACGATGTGATTGGCCACACAAAAATTTTGGTTTTCCAGCTCGCAAGCCAACGGAGAGTTCCTAGACTGACCCTGGCTGCAAATTAAATTTGCTGCCGCTAGGGTGCGTCTAGATTTCTAGGCTAGCGTCACATTGCCCAAACTCAAATATCAGTTTCTCCACTTCTTCACGTGTTCTCTAACGGTTTTCTTCCTAAATAGATGCTGGAGGAGAAATGCTGCGGGAAGCTGGAGAGGATTGAGTTTCCGGTGTTCCAGCCCAGCACTCCTGACCCGGCTCCGGCCTGCAACCAAGCTCAGAGACTCCCAAGTGAGGCCTCAGGGTCTGGCGAGGCAGAGAGGCTGAAGGAGCCAAGCACTGCTCAGAGCCACACACCTGGAGACCCCAGCCTCAGCCTGGCTCTCAGTCTAGGCCAGTCCACAGACAGCCTGGGGCCCTACGCGGACGGAGATGGCACCGAAACCCAAGTCCAGCAAAAGAGGCCAAGCCTTGTTGACCGCCAGCCCTCCACTGTGGAGTATCTCCCGGGTATGATGCACTCTGGCTGCCCCAAGGGCCTGGTACCCAAGTTCTCCAGCTGGTCGCTGGTCAAACTGGGCCCAGCCAAGTCATACAACTGCCACACCGGTCTGGAACAGCCAGGCTTCCTGCCCGGCTCCTCCTTCCTCTTGCCGTGGGACTTGGTGATCCGCTCTCGGTCGGAGGAGGACACCGGACTGACGGAGCCTTTGGATGGAGGCACCTCCTCGTGGCCAGCCCCAAACAAGACCCTGGTGGGAAAGCGAGGGAGCACCGGAGGGCTCGGTAGGAGTCGCAGGAGAGATGACGTGGCTCGGATCTTCGTGGGGTTTGAGTATGAAGACAGCAGAGGAAGACGCTTCATCAGCTGCGGCCCAGATAAGATAGTGAAGGTGCTGGGGCCAGGGGGCGCCAAAGAACCTGCCACCAGGGTGCTAAACACCGACATGCCGCTGAACATCCAGTCCCCTTCACAGGGCCGCGGCCTGAAGCCTCACTTCGCCCAGCTGGCTCGCCTTTTTATTGTGGTGCCGGACGCCCCACTGGAGGTTACCCTCAACCCACAGGTAAACGGTTGAATGTGACTCCACTTCACTTCTCAGCTACTGAGCATGTGCGAGTGGAATCAAAGATAGTACAGAAGGAAAGATGATTCACTCTGTAGCTAAAACAGAGACCTCAAAAATCCATCCATGTTGTTCTGAGCGAGATACGGTTTCTGAATGATTCCTGCCTTCAGTCTCTGGGTGAGCTGGTCAAAATCTGCACGGCTTGTTACGTAACTAGCCGAAACGACGGGCTAAACACAACCGTTAGAATGCTAGCGCTAGCGTTAGCATGCTAGCTCGTTCTCAATGGCAAAGCACCGCTACAACACACACAAGTTCACCATAATCTCCAAAAGAAGTACTTCCATGTGCGCCCTCCTTTAGAAGAAGTCTCCCGGCTAATCCTGCCTTGTAAACTGACCAAAGTTGGAGAAACAACCTTTCTTTTACTGTCTGTGGAGCTAACTGACATGATCTACCATCTGAGCTACTGAGCATGTGCAGAGTGGAATCAAAGATAGTACAGAAGGAAAGATGATTCACTCTGTAGCTAAAACAGAGACCTGAACACAAGGTGAAAAGAGGAGCTGCAGCAGTGAGAGAGAGATGTGCTGTACAACATAAATATATTAAACCATGTAAACATATTCTGGTACAACCTTAAAATACAATTATGAACCTGGAAATGAGCAGAATATGGGATCTTTAAATTATTCTTCAGTATCAAAGTAATCCAGTGATAGTTTTCCGTACAACCATAGTTACATTACAAACAGGAGCTGTGAATAGCTAATTCGGCAAACTTTCATTGGTGTCAATTTGACTAAATGTAACCCGATAAAGACCCTAAATAAACGGGGCTCAAGTTGTAAGATGTCTGGTAGCAAAATATGTATTTACGTTTTACTAAAAATAGAGATGTATGAATGAATGTGCTTTTTTCTGCTGTGTTTTCAGGTGCTGCCCGGTCCTCCTCCCTGCCCAGTTTTCCACCCAGAGAAGACGGATATAGTGTTGCCACCTGATGGTCTTTGGGTTCTGCGGTTCCCTTATTCCTACGCAACAGATCGCGGCCCCTGTTACCCCCCCAAAGAGAACCAACCACTCAACAACTACAAGGTGCTGCGAGGCATCCTGAAGGCCACGACCGCTAACCCTCCACCACAGTAAACAGTATTTATTCAGACTTCCTCATGTAGGCTGAGAATGTTTTTGTTTGTCAGTCCGTGACATGATCTGTAAAAGTTTAGTTTAGAGCATAATTCAAACAAGTTTACTTTCACGCTCCCAGAAGAAGAACACATTCTGCAGTGCCTCTGTAACGCTCCGTGGCCAGCTTACGTCATGGTTTAGGGAAAAGCTCTATTTACCCCAAATAAACTTTTGTAAAAGCATAATGTGGACGTACTGTAGCAAATAACAAAGGTCAGCAGCAGCGAGCTAGAGTAGCCAGTAAAACGAGTGTCAGTAATTAGGCTAAACTAATGTGTATTCTGCACCACTTTACTTTAAGTCCACCTATTAAGCATGTATAAGCAGTATATAAACATTTAATAAACGGCCTGTAACACACTATAATATAGTTGTATGCAGATATAAGTGTTTATTATATGTATTTGTAAACAACCTCTTGTGGGCTGTACAAACAGATAAGTTATGACAATATAGAAAAACGTGTAATAAGATGAAATATCTTCATAGGAGAAGTTATAATTGCTGACGAATATTGTACATTAGCAAGTAAGTATGTAAACTTTCTTTATATAGCACCCATCACAGAAAGAATCACAGAGTGCTTTACATGTAGCAAGTATAACCATTAATAAAAATAACCTCATATCTGCATACAACTACATTGTAGTGTGATATAAACCTTTTAATTAAAGGTTTGTGCACTGCTAGTAAGTACAAACTAGTGTTAACCTGTACTCTGCATCATGTGTAGTCTGGTATCACAATACATGTATCCTAGTACTATTACAGTGATTACTGTACATGTTCATGCTTTCTGTAAATAAAAATGTTTTTTTTTGTCATTCTTTTTCAGATGTTTTTAATTTAATTTTATTTTATTTAATGGCAGCCTGAAAGAAAAACCCCTCATGTGGTTTTCACCATTATATATTGCCGTATACATTCTGTCCACTAGATGGGGGGGGTGGACTCTTTTCAGCTGACAGAGAGACGGCCCTTGTTGTACTGTTTACAGTTAGTTAAGATAAGAGAAAACTTTATTGTCTGTTCACGCGGAACGTTTCCTTGCATCACCTGCTCTGACAACTCACGGAATAACATATAAACATCTGTGATGTCACTGCTGCAATTATCAAAAAGACATGACCCAGTATAAACAAACATCTGACACACCTGTCCCTCGCCATGCACACACACACGCACACACACAGACACACACACACACACCCGCAGACACACACACACACGCAGACACAGACACCCGCAGACGCACACACACACACACACACACATACACAGACGCACACACACACACACATACACAGACGTACACACACACACTGACACACACACACACACATACACAGACGTACACACACACTCAGACACCCGCAGACACACACACACACACACAGACACGCTTATGCACACAGACACCTGCACAAACACACACGCGCACAGACACACACACACACACACACAGACAGACACGCTTATGCACACACGTACACACAGACACACACACACACACACATACACAGACGTACACACACACAGACACTCGCAGACACACACACATACAGACGCACGCGCGCACACACACACACACACACGCAGACGCACGCACACACACACACATGCACGCAACACAAAAAGTTAAATCACTAAGATTGATATTGAACTTTAATTTTACCTACCAGACAGAAAAAGTAATTTTGTTCCTACTGGTTCCTTAAATGTAGACACAGTGAAAAAAAAAAAAAAAAAAGTAAAATACATGGCAAGTATGTCTGTAAATACTGGGGTAAGGTACACAGTATTTACTACAGCTGAAATTCTCAGTGGATTCATACGATTTTGTCCAATAATCAATTAGTTGATTTAATCGACGGATCCGTAAAACTGAGTTTCTCCACAAAGAATCCGGTAAAAGCAACATTTTAGATCTTGTGTTTACCAGAGATGTGCTCATAAGGTTCTTGGAAATAAGTCATACAGCATGTAAAAAAAACATTGAAAAAAATCCTTTTTTTCACACAAAAAGAGATCTGCAGCCCCAGTACTTACAAAAATACTTTCTCCTTTTCTCTAAAATACCCACATTGTTACATTTAAGTACCAGTATGGCCAGTTAAGTACTTCGTGGTACCTTATTCATTCAATAAAATTACACTGTACGATAGTTTTACTGCATGAAACGGAGAGATTAACGTGTAGGAACAGAGAAATCAATTAGTGATCTCGTACCTTAGTCGCACGCACGCACACACACACACACACAAACACACACACACACACAACACACACACACACACACACACACACACACACACACACACACACACACACACACACACACACACACACACACACACACACACCGAGCCTTCAGGATTGTGGGTAGTATCAGATGAGGTTAATAACAAAGCTACAGTAAGACGTGTGATTCAAGGTCATAAATGTTAACAACCAGTGGTCAAGATTTAAAGAAACATTCAATGTACACTGTGGTAGATCAAAAATGGTCACAGTGTGACTTACGCTGATGTGTATAATTTGATAAATTTACTTCAGATTACATCTGCTATAAGTTTTTTACACTGCAACTCACACTTCTGGCTCCTTTTATCACTTCAGCGTTCAATGGTGTTTTAAGCCCCCAACGTGTCCTTCCAGGCAGCGCTGCAACCGTTGACTTCAAGGCACCTAACCACAACCATAACCTTAACCATGACCATAACCTTAACCATAACCTATCAACAGCCTATTTTAAACAATGATTTTAACAACAAGCCAGCCAGCCAGCCAGGACACCTAAGGGGTGAGTTAGATGTTAACAACAGTGTGTGCACACGAAAAGAAAAAGATGTTTTAACCCAAACCTAAACCATAACCATAACCTAAACCATAACCATTGCCTAATCCTAGTGCCTTCCAGGTAGCGCTGCCTGGAAGGAGACGTTGGGGGCTTAAAACACAGAGAAACCACTTCAACTGAGGGCAATTCAAAGTGCTTTACATAAAAACGATTAAAATACAAGAATAAAAGTTACAGTGCAGTAAAAGAAATAGAAAATTAAGAGCAGTTAAAAACAGTTAAGAATCCAGAAAAACAATTTATACAAGATTAAAAACGTGGAATACACAAATAAAATTCACAGTGCAGAACAACAAATGTGTGAAAAAGTAAAGTCTTCAGCCTTGATTTAAAAGAGGTGAGAGTTGGTGCCGACCTACATTCAGTCCCTCCAGAAAAATGTGATTATGCGATCGCATAATTCGATGCATAATCAGCCAAAGTCCGCATATTTATGCGGGGGGGGCGCATTTTTTCAAATACGCCGCACTTTCGCCGCATAAATTGCAGATTTTCCGTGCAAAATATGCGGGGCTTGCATGATTTCATAATCCCCGCATTTTCATTGCAAAAAAGTCACATATATCTCAGCAGAAAGATGAAAAATGTTGTTTACTTCACACAAGAGCAGCCATTTTCCCCTGTTGCCATGGGAACATTATGTTATGAAGTGACGTAATTTCTCCTAGTGAGAACACGGTGTTGGGGGGGAATC
Organism: Gymnocephalus cernua; assembly: GCA_023631565.1. NCBI lineage: Eukaryota > Metazoa > Chordata > Actinopteri > Perciformes > Percidae > Gymnocephalus > Gymnocephalus cernua. Next base: position 1,714,149 of record CM042439.1, on the reverse strand, counting down.
ACTTTTTTTCTCTTTTTCATCAAACTGCAGTTTTTGCAAGTTCCCGCAATTTCATCACATGAAATTGCATAAATATCCCGCATATTCCATCACATTTTTTAAGAAGACGTGCCGCATAATCAAGGATTTTTGCCCGCAACAATCACAAAAAAACTGTGTTTTTCTGGAGGGACTGGACATTACAACTTCCTCCAGCGCTTCCACTTCAGCTCTTTAAACTAACACATGAATGTCATTCAACATGTCAACTTAAACTGATTTCCATTTTGTAAGTATTATGATGTGTGATAGATTCTACCAATTCTTTTGAGGACTTCACTTCAACTTCCTTCAGTGCCTTCACTTTAAAAGCTGTTTTATGCTTCTGCGTCAACTCCACGCCGTCGCTCCTGCGGCGTCGTGACCCTTTCGGAGTTTTGCGTCGCGGTTGCTTTGCATCGCGGTGCATTTCACCGCCATGACGCTAGCGGGTGTCGCCTGTGTCTGGGTCGCTTATCACCAAAATGGTCCTCAGAGCGGCAAACCCAGTAGATACAGTAAAATCCATTGGCCCAGTTACTGTAACCAGAAAATAAGTCTGAGGTTATCTGCGAGGTGTCTGCCAGACAGTTTATGTTACGTTAGCATGCTAACTTTAGCACAACTGTCCACAAAGTACTGCTTGCTGGCGAAGTGCTAATTTCAAACCGTTACTGACATATAGACACGTTACAGACGGATAACCTCGTCATTGTAACCAAAATATGTCTGAGTTCATTTAAGCTGATGTCAGTGAACTATAGGGTTGGGTATTGTTTGGGTTTATTCCAATGCCGGATTTTGAATGCACCGCGAGGCTGTAGGTTACCAGTTTCAGTGAATGCACCGCGAGGCTGTAGGTTACCAGTTTCAGTGAATGCACCGCGAGGCTGTAGGTTACCAGTTTCAGTGAATGCACCGCGAGGCTGTAGGTTACCAGTTTCAGTGAACGCACCGTCTGTGTCTCCGACGTCGGCAGCTGCTGCGCTGCAGAGCAGACTGTTGATATCCAGTCACACTTTACACTGTTTAACGTCACCTGTCAGCATGTTAACCGTGTTTAATCACGCTGCTAGCTAAAGCTAGGCTAACGCTACCTGCTGTCGAGTGTAGTGGAAAGTCAGGCACCGAAATTTTCGTTGTTATTCGGTCTCGTTACTACCGTTTACGTCGGAACCGGGGACGTATTGGCACAGAGTTTCGGTACCCAACCCTAGTGAACTAGCATGTTGCTACTCCCCACAGCAGGCTGCTGGAAACACCGACTATCAACACGCAGGACCAGTCGACCAATCACAGTCCTTGAAACACAGACTATCAACACACAGGACCAGTCGACCAATCACAGGCCTGGAAACACCGACTATCAACACACAGGACCAGTCGACCAATCACAGTCCTTGCGGTACGCCGCCGATTCGACGCAGAAGCATAAATCAGCCTTAACTCCTTTCAGTGTTGGAACTTTAAGTTACGTAAACGTCATTCACTACTTTTGTACTTATTTCAGTCGGTCTTTTTCACTTTCAGCTGTTACTGTCACACTAAAACATTTCAAAAGCAACAAAGAAACAGTTTTAGCTGCAACTTTTGCAACATTTTTTAAAATAGTTTTCTAGTTTTCACTTCATTTTTATGTACTTATTTTAATTTGTACTGACAACAAAAGGGTCCCAAGATGTCGTCATGGCCTTCAGGTGACTATCTGGTAACAGCAAATCTGGGTGTGTTATCATTAAAGTGATCAAAACAAACCAAGTGTTCAGGGTTGCTGTTCCCACCTGTGGACAGGTAAGAAGGGGAGGCGGAGGAAGTAAAGCCAGCCCACATGCAGATCACACTTTACAGCTCAGCTTTTGTCTCTCGTTTCTGTTCGACCCTGAATACGACTGTGCCAAAGTTCAGCTCTCACAGCTCAGGACAATAGAAAGAAAGAAGACACTGAACTAGATGTTCTCTAGCAGCTTCATCTTACAGATTGTGTGTGACACGCCTGAGACAGGTGACGGCCCTGAGGCGATTCAACAGCTGGACGTGAGTACAATACACAGATTTATCAAGGAATCAATGATTATTTAAAGTTACGACGAATGTTCCTCGGGCTCCTGCAATGGTTTACTGAGAGGTTAACTTTCAACTTTTGTCATTGTTTTAACCGTGACACGTAGCGGTCTGTACACACAGTAGACACAGTGGAGGAAGTATTCAGATCCAGTGAAAGTACTAATACCACACTGTAAAAATACAAGTACAAAAGTCTTGCATTGAAAATGTTACTTCAGTGAAAGTACAGAAGGTTAATCATGAAAATGTAGTTGAAGCAAACAGCAGTTTGGTTGTAAATGTGCTATTAAAAGTATAAAAATGTTATACTATTATATATTCTATCATTAGATGATTATTATTACTCAGCATTCATGTAAAAGCAGGATTTTACTGTTGGGAGTTAGTTGAGCAGGAGCTCATCATAAAACTATTAACTAATGATTATTTTCATTATGAAATCATCTGACGATTATTTTCTCCGTTAATCGATCGATTGATCGGTTTGTAAAAACAATGATAATAGTGAGAAATGACGTCACAAATAAATTACCTACAGCCCAAAGTACCACCAACCAACAGTCCAGACTTCAACATTATTACTAACACATTACTGTTATTACCATTATTAACAGGAAAAACTGCTAATCTGATCAGGGACGTATCTATTTGAGAACATGGGGGGGGCTTAGCCCGGACCTCTGTAGGGGGGGGGGGGGGGGGGATGTCACACCATAACCTTAACCTGCAATCATAATAAAAAGAAATGCACGTCATAGTATGAAGCAACAGGCAATTTCTAACTTCTTACCCTTCCTTCTGTTTTGGAGATAAACGTTTATAACCAAGAAGATTGAGATGTGTTTTTTTCCCACCTGGACCTGTACCTCTGTTATTTCTCCTCTACTCTTCCTGCTGTGATTTGTGTCAATCAGTGCTGACCGTCACACACACTCACACACACACACACACACACTCGCACTCACACACAGAGCCTGCATTTATTTCGACAGGCTGTTGTGTTACTAACGGCGTTTTTCCATCACATGGTACCTGCTCGACTCGCCGCGACTCTAGGTCAAGGTAAACTATTATCGACAGGTAGGAAATTCATGTGGTCACCATTACATGCTCCATTGTTATACAGCCTACTGCATAACATTAAAAACATGAATACAAAACATTAAAAGAAAGAAAAACAAGGACAAGACAGACTCGCCTTTTTTTGGTTTTCCATTATGATTAAAAAAGAGTCCCTGGTACCTGCCAACAGGTACGTTTTTTAGTACCACCTCCTCCGTAATGTAATTATAAAGTAATAATAATAATAATAATACATTTTATTTGTAAAGCACTTTTCATAAAAGAATCTCAAAGTGCTACAGAAACCATCAACCTGCCCGTACACAAACAAACATACATACAAGGGGGTAGACAGGGCTGGAAGAAGCAACTCCCAGACTATGCTCCTTGTTAAGAGTACAGTGTGGGAACAGGACAAAAAACCTCAGCAACAGGCACATAATCAGTAGACATAACAACAAGAGTCCACATGACTTGCAAAAGGGGGGTGGAGGTAACCCAGCACAGGCAAGCAGCCATTCGGTCCTGTAAGTACCACTTAAAGTAAAAGACTTGAGTATTTTTACTGTATATTAATCACATTTTTTGTGTGTCTTTTGTCAGTCCTAACATTGGCGATGCCATACTGAGACCTCAAAATTCACTATCAGTTTGAATTGACCCAGAACAACATGGCGACCAGGAAGGCCGAGTTCCAGCGAAGGATTGTGTCCAAGGACGGCCACAACAACGTGCGGATCGACAACGTGGAGGGCATGGTGAAGCTGTACCTGCACGACATCTGGACCACCGTGGTGGACATGAAGTGGCGCTACAAACTCACTCTGTTTGCCTCCACCTTTGTCACGACTTGGTTCATCTTCGGGGTCTTTTTTTTCTTAATCGGCATGGGCAACGGAGACTTTGAGCCCATTCTGAACGGCAACCACACGGCCTGCTTGGCGAACGTGGAGACCCTCACCGGGGCCTTCCTGTTCTCGCTGGAGTCTCAGACCACCATCGGTTACGGGTTCCGTTACATCTCAGAGGAGTGCCCTCTGGCTATCTTCACTCTGGTGGCTCAGCTCGTCATCACCGGCCTGGCAGAGATCTTCATCACCGGGGCCTTCCTGGCCAAGCTGGCTCGCCCCAAGAAACGTGCGGAGACCATCAAGTTCAGCCGGTTTGCGGTGATCTGCCGGCTACGGGGAAAGCTGTGTCTGATGGTGAGAGTGGCCAACATGAGGAAGAGCCTTCTGATCCAGTGCCAGCTAACAGGAAAGCTCCTCCACTCCAATATGACCGAGGAAGGCGAGAAGACACAAATCCACCAGAGCTCTGTGGACTTCCACATGGACGCCACCGCAGAGTGCCCCTTCCTCATCCTTCCGCTCACCTTCTACCACGTTCTGGACGAGCACAGCCCGCTGGCAGGACTCAATGCTGAAAACCTGCACACTCGTGATTTTGAACTGCTCGTGACCCTCAACGCCACCATGGAGTCGACGGCCGCCACGTGCCAGAGCCGCACCTCCTACGTCCCCCAGGAGACCCTCTGGGGCTACGAGTTCAAACCGGTGCTGTTCAGCGGCACGGGCGGCCGTTATGTGGCAGATTTCAACTTTTTTGACAAGGTGCAAGGGAGCAACGATGCAGCCTTCCTCAGTCACAACACAGAGAAGCTCAAACTGGGAGAGGGCTTTAAGAGAGAATAAAGGATGCACGTGTTGTCACTGTGTTGCTCCTCTTTGCTGTAACCGTGATATGTTAGTTTGGCCTCGACCAGTATACGTTATAGTAGTTATGCCTGTGCATGGTGTAGCTCGACTCGACTCACTTTTGGTACCAGGTGCTTTTTACTCTTGTACCTCCCCCCTTAACGCCGCCTTCACATTGGCAGTCGAAATCAGCTCCGATACGGCTCCGAAACGACCGGAAGTCATTCATTTCCTGCGGAGATTCACAGACCGCATGCGAATGGGTCAGAACCAAGGGGGCAGGCTTCTCTCGAGCGAAGCCGCGATGGCGCCATTTTGCTAGCCCTGTTCCCATCACCCCCCCCCCGTTAGCATCCCATTGACTCCCATTCATTGTACCTTGTACCTCACGTTATGGCTCCGTAGCAGACGTTTTTATAAAGATAGGCTAACGGTTGGGTCATAACCACGAGACTTCCTGTCTCATAGTAGAGGAATTACCGTACAGTACAGGAGAAGCTCTCAGGCAGTTTGGACTTACATCAGCTGTTTAGTTTAATTGCTAATGTTAACTAGCATTTTAGTTATCAATAATTAGCCTGTGCCTATGTTATCTCCTTACATATACCTACGCTCTCCGTCTCTGATAGATTGGGAATGATTGAGATTTCTCTCGGCACAGCTACCAGAAGACTTACAACGTTCAGACACGTTGCTCACGTCACATCTACGTCATCAAGCTCAGTTTGAGGCTGCGCAGTAACGCTCAGCCATCACCGGGAAAGTGCTGGTGAGAGGCTTCACTTGTCTCCGTCAAAAACAGCGGGATCGCTGGGTCCATTTTATATATATACTGTCTATGGTCAGAACCGGGTCCGAACGAGTGCGGTGCAGAAAAAAATCTCGTCCGTTGGTCATCCGGATGCGTTAAAAAAATTTAAGTCTTGCGACAAGCAACGGACGGTTTATATCTGACAATTTGAGCGGAAGTTAGCGTTGCTATGGTAATGATAAACAAATCTTTCTAACTTTTAATAATATAAATAATGATTTAATAACGATACGTTGTCATGTAATTTTTTTATTTACATGATTTCCTAGCTAACTGCTGAACTATTTTTTTGTAAAATATGACATTGTATTCTAAACGAGCCGCCATTAATTAAATTTGGTAGAAGCCAGACCCACGTGACGCGTTCGTCATTTCCGTTTTTTCAGTTTTGGGGCGACAATGCAGATTAGCGCCGCCTGCTGTTACGGAGACGTATTACACGCGCAGAACGTACGCTCAAGTCGGCGTCTCTTCGGTGTGTTCTGAGGAACTTTTTGGACCGACTCGGGGAGACCGATCAGTCCGACTGGCTTCACCGCCGCCGGTCGACCATCGGGTTAGTGTGTCAGGGCCATTAGATGACTTGCCACCCTTAGCAACGGGAGATATTTATAGTCCGGCTCAGCTCATAGAATCCTTCAGCTAGCAAGATTCAAAGTCAATAACGTTGTGTACATTTTGGCAATCAGTAAACATAATTTGACAGTATGTTTAACAACAAGACAAGTTAGCTACCCAGCCATGTCATTGTCCCCAAAACAATATTTTAACAAATAATTATCCGCCACGTGTACTGTCGGCCGCAGCCTGAAGCGACCTGAACCGCGAACGGGATGAGATGACGTTACTCGCTGTAAAACGAAGTGAGTTCAGAGGAGCAGTGTGACTTACTTTCTGCAGCTTGTGTGTTAGCGCCATCCCGTGGTGTTCATAGGACGAGGCAATGAAGCACCACACGGTGCTAGAAATAACATATTCAAGGTCATGGTCAAGGTCACTTTATTATCCCCGAGGGGGCGATTTGGATTACAGCAAGCAGTAACAAATATATACACCAAACAACAAATAAACACAACCACAGTACAACATAATTTACAATTCAGATTGACGTTTTCTTCTTCTTTTGATGTAGCGCGATAATTTAGAACAGTAACCAGTCAGTTTCACCGCTCGAACCCCTCTCGTCACTTTTTTATGGACACCCTGCAGCCAATCAGAATCGAGCATTCACACAGACCAAACTAACTTACAGGACATAAGGCGTTTTCCCAACGGAGGGACTTTTGCAGTTCCTAGAACTAAAACTTTCCTAGAACACTTTTTTCGGACAAATTTGTGGATTTTTTTAGTTCCTCTGGCCGTCTTACGGGACTTTTTTAGCTCCTACTTCAGACCAGGGTCTTTTCCCTTTTCCTAGGTCTACTTGATTGGTCGAAATTATAAGTCCCGCCCACTGACAACCCAGATCTTGCAGTGCGCCGTCTGTACTTGCAGACAGAACAACAGCGGGACATTTTTAACAATTTTCACCATCTTATTCATCATTTAAGTCACTTCTGACAACGTTTTAGGCGAGAAATGAACTACATAACATCGATGGCCATTGGTAAAATGGACTAGTAATAGGCCAAATTATAGATAAGAGAAGTGAAAAATACATCAAAGCACTTATACAGGCTCCTCGTTAACTTGCATGTAGGCCACATTAACCTTAGGCACACATACAAGGTTATTATTATAGTTTTTACTTTAGTTTTGACTTTCCAATTTCATTTTACTTTAGTTAGTTTTCAGAGTGTGTTTGCTAGTTTCTTTTTCAGAAGGGTTCAGTTTTTACACATTTAGTTTTAGTTTGTTTTTGTCACGGTCAGGTATAATGACTCAGACGTATGTAGCTACACGTGTATACACAATACAGGGATGGAGAAATGTGTAGGAATAGCCACGATGTTTTGTGTTTAATCTTCACGCTACTTTAGTGTCCGATGTGAAGAACTCACAGCACAGCGACATCACCTGGAATGTCAATATTAAGTCCGTTCAATTATTGTTGTAAAAAACAACAAAAACTGGGGCCCCTGGGTAGCTCACCTGGTACAGCAGGCGCCCACATATAGAGGTGTACTCCTCGACGCAGCGGCCGCAGGTTTGACTCTGACCTGCGGCCCTTTGCTGCAGGTCATTACTCTTCTTTCTCCCCTTTGAAGTCTAAGCTGTCCTGACAAAAATAAAGGCCTAAAATGCCCAAAACATAATCTTTAAAAAAAAATTGTGAATTGTTTTTTTTAACCTGGCAATATAGTTTTAGTTTTTCTTGAAAGTTTAGTTTTTTATTTGGTTTCAGTTCAATATTTTTCACTTATTATTTTCATTTTAGTTTCAATTCAATTCAATTCAATTTTATTTATAGTATCAAATCATAACAGGAGTTATCTCAAGACACTTTACAGATAGAGTAGGTCTAGACCACACTCTATAATTTACAAAAAACCCAACAAATCCCCCCAAGAGCAAGCACTAGTGCAACAGTGGTGAGGAAAAACCCACTTTTAGGAAGAAACCTGGGACAGACCCAGGCTCTTGGTAGGAGGTGTCTGACGTGCCGTTGGGGTGCATCACAGTATAGATAATAAACAGTGACTAGAAATAGTGGTTGTAGTAGCGCAGGGAGCAGCACGGCATAGCAGGGTATTTCAGCAGAACCACGGCAACAGCTGGAACCAAGATTTTGGTGCCATCCTAATCCCGGGATTTCATCCTGGGTGAAAAAGAAACAGAAATACTCCGGGGAGCAAGCTCCCAGAGCTAGGTTAGTAACAAGCTCCCAGAGCTAGGTTAGTAACAAGCTCCCAGAGCTAGGTTAGTAACAAGCTCCCAGAGCTAGGTTAGTAACAAGCTCCCAGGGCTAGGTTAGTAACAAGCTCCCAGAGCTAGGTTAGTAACAAGCTCCCAGGGCTAGGTTAGTAACAAGCTCCCAGAGCTAGGTTAGTAACAAGCTCCCCAGGGCTAGGTTAGTAACAAGCTCCCCAGGGCTAGGTTAGTAACAAGCTCCCAGAGCTAGGTTAGTAACAAGCTCCCAGAGCTAGGTTAGTAACAAGCTCCCCAGGGCTAGGTTAGTAACAAGCTCCCAGAGCTAGGTTAGTAACAAGCTCCCAGAGCTAGGTTAGTAACAAGCTCCCCAGGGCTAGGTTAGTAACAAGCTCCCAGAGCTAGGTTAGTAACAAGCTCCCCAGGGCTAGGTTAGTAACAAGCTCCCAGAGCTAGGTTAGTAACAAGCTCCCAGAGCTAGGTTAGTAACAAGCTCCCAGAGCTAGGTTAGTAACAAGCTCCCAGAGCTAGGTTAGTAACAAGCTCCCAGAGCTAGGTTAGTAACAAGCTCCCAGGGCTAGGTTTGTAACAAGCTCCCAGAGCTAGGTTAGTAACAAGCTCCCAGAGCTAGGTTAGTAACAAGCTCCCAGAGCTAGGTTAGTAACAAGCTCCCAGAGCTAGGTTAGTAACAAGCCCCCAGGGCTAGGTTAGTAACAAGCTCCCAGAGCTAGGTTAGTAACAAGCCCCCAGGGCTAGGTTAGTAACAAGCTCCCAGAGCTAGGTTAGTAACAAGCTCCCAGAGCTAGGTTAGTAACAAGCCCCCAGGGCTAGGTTAGTAACAAGCTCCCAGAGCTAGGTTAGTAACAAGCTCCCAGGGCTAGGTTAGTAACAAGCTCCCAGGGCTAGGTTAGTAACAAGCTCCCAGGGCTAGGTTAGTAACAAGCTCCCAGGGCTAGGTTAGTAACAAGCTCCCAGAGCTAGGTTAGTAACAAGCTCCCAGGGCTAGGTTAGTAACAAGCCCCCAGGGCTAGGTTAGTAACAAGCTCCCAGAGCTAGGTTAGTAACAAGCCCCCAGGGCTAGGTTAGTAACAAGCTCCCAGAGCTAGGTTAGTAACAAGCTCCCAGGGCTAGGTTAGTAACAAGCTCCCAGAGCTAGGTTAGTAACAAGCCCCCAGGGCTAGGTTAGTAACAAGCTCCCAGAGCTAGGTTAGTAACAAGCTCCCAGAGCTAGGTTAGTAACAAGCTCCCAGGGCTAGGTTAGTAACAAGCTCCCAGGGCTAGGTTTGTAACAAGCTCCCAGAGCTAGGTTAGTAACAAGCTCCCAGAGCTAGGTTAGTAACAAGCCCCCAGGGCTAGGTTAGTAACAAGCTCCCAGAGCTAGGTTAGTAACAAGCTCCCAGAGCTAGGTTAGTAACAAGCTCCCAGGGCTAGGTTAGTAACAAGCTCCCAGAGCTAGGTTAGTAACAAGCTCCCAGGGCTAGGTTAGTAACAAGCTCCCAGGGCTAGGTTTGTAACAAGCTCCCAGAGCTAGGTTAGTAACAAGCTCCCAGGGCTAGGTTAGTAACAAGCTCCCAGAGCTAGGTTAGTAACAAGCTCCCAGAGCTAGGTTAGTAACAAGCATTTCTGGGACAGAGAAGCAGGTGGGCCGGGCTAGGCAGATGCTGCGACTCCTCACTCCCTAACTATAAGCTTTATCAAAGAGGAGAGTCTTAAGTTTACTCTTGAATGTGGTGACAGTATCTGCCTCCCAGGACCCAGACTGGGAACTGGTTCCACAGTTTCAGTTCACTATAATAACGCTGCACACATTCATACGCCTACGCCAAGGGTCTCTATATGACGACAAAAAACCATTATGGGGACAGCAGAAATCAGACACGTGACATGATTCCTGGGAAAACCACGTTAGCTCTGCTTGTTATGTTTTATACAGATAGTGAAGTATTCACTGCTCATGGTGGTATGTCGACTTTAAATGCTTTTTGTTTTGTAAATACATATTTCTTTGAAGCTAAAATGACATTTATTTTTGCAACAACAAAATAAATGTCATTTTAACTTCAAAAGAAATATTTTCCCAGTTTATGCTGGAATAGCATCCAGTAACCCATTATATAGGAATGCGTGTTTTTGAGAATAGATAGAGCGATGAATGAAAGGGCTCAGCCACCTGCTATACAGACTTGCATTGTCTTCAGCTTTTGTTGTGGCAACACACTGTGTGCGGCGACTGTATCTGGTAAAAACAATCTTCAAATACAAAACACGACTTATCTTTCAGACATAGGGGTCACATTTTGAACTTTAGTTAAAAAAAATAAATAGCTTAGCTAGAAAATGCATGTCGAGGTTGCAGTCCTAATGTCAGAGCATATAATATGAATAAATAAATGGAGATTACAGCCAGTGAGTTATTGAAATTATTGAAATTTATTGAAAAGATTTCTGGTACAGGATGTACAATCCTCTATCCCAGACTCTAAAAAGAAAAACAAAAAACAAACATATATATATACATATACATACACATTCCAACATTCTATAAAACACAGTCACAATTGAAGTTTTATAACAATTCATAAATAAATGACATAAAATTAATTACAAAAATTACTGGCAAGCTTTATAATTATACATTACACCTTTTGACAGGCCAAATGCATCCATATATTAGTTATATTAGTATTCTTTAAAGAAGAGGAACCTTTTGACATTTAGTGCATTAACCATCAAAAAGTAATTGTGCCTCGGAGTATCTTTAATCTTTAAACCTTTAATCTAAATTATGTTTCTTTATCAACTGCAGCAGTTTAACGTGTCATTTTGGCAGAGTACGTGCACATTTTGAAGCGTTGGATCCCCCATATACAAAAAACCAAACATACAGTATATTCTTGCTTACCTCCATTATTGGTATGTATAGCCATGCAGATTCTTTTGGTTATGACTGTATTGGTGGCGGTGAGCACCACAGGTAAACATTCACTTTTACCTGTGGTGCTCACCGCCTTGAAAATTACCATTGTTAACAGGTTTCATTGGGAACATTTCTGTATTATAAAGTAGTTCCAGTGGAAACTATTCCCAATCAGATCTGTGTATTATTCACAGTAAAAGAGGACACATGTTTCCAGGGTCCAAAATTGAATAGAAAAGTGAATGATCAAATTTCACCAGCCACTCAATAGATCACCATTGTGTTTTTGGCTGGTGAGTGAAGCAAATCTACCAGCCATGTGCATATTTTACCAGCATTTGGCTGGTAAATGGTGCTAATTTTGGACCCTTTTTAAACGCAGTGTTTGATGCTCTCTCAGGTAGAAAGTTTCTGTTTCACCTTTGAGGTGTAATTTGTTGCACCTGTAATCCAAGCTTAATATTACCGATATACTCCGTTATTAATATTGTACTATATACAATATTACTCACGTCTTAAGGTCTCAATTCGTACGTCAATATATATTTTTTCGAACAGTACAAAATGCTTTTCTGCCAGGTGTTAAGTTACTCTTAAAAGATGTCCTAGTTTCCATGCACAATTTTTGTAGAAAGGGAAAATAAAAATAAAAAACGATTGCATTGTAGAATCGTGGAACATTGATGTTTGGCAGTAATGTTGACAAAATATCACGATGTTATCATCGGTCTAAACCAGGGGTCTTCAATGTTTTTTAAACCAAGGACCCCTTAACTGAAAGAGAGGTGGATCAGGGACCCCCTACTGCATATGTTGTATAGGCTATAAAATGAAGTTGCATAATTAAACTGGGACTACAATAACGTGTAGGGCGGCCTAAAGCCTTTATACTTTTATTTTGCATAGATTACTAAGATATTAAAATATGAATTGTTGGCATCATTTTATCAATCATCTTTAATGTTACACATACATGCGGCACAGTGAATCTTTAGGATGAACTATATCTGTGGAAGGCTACCTTAGTGACTACCTTACGTATCATCAGTGAGTATTTATATTTGCTAATAATAAGTTGGAATTATGTTTATTATTTTGAAAAATCTTTCAAAAATTGACAATAATTTGGAGGCCCCCCTGCAGTGACTCTGAGGACCCCCTAGGGGTCCCGGACCCCCTGTTGAAGATCTCTGAGAGGGAAAGACTTTAGTGCATGTTTGCAAGTTTCATGGGCACTTTGGAAAAAATAATCAAGCAGCTTGTTCATTGGGAATTGGAGCAGTCAAAACACATCCACGTTTAATTAAATGTCATCAAGGTTGTTTTTTTTTGTCAGGTTGGAATTGTGGAAATGACATTTTTACTTTGAAGGATTCCGTCCAGGAAGCCTTTTCGGCTGAGATGCCGCCTTTATTTTGAAAGATCTGGACCGGAACACACAAACCAGAGGAGAGAGTAAAAGATGATGTGAAGATAAGACGATGTTTGTATGTTTGTATTAATAAAAAGGAGCCTGGGACCATTTCTTTTAAATGCCTTTCTGATGTGCGATTGTCAGAGATGAGCGTCACTTTGGATATAAGACTGAAAAGAGCGAACAAAGTTTACCGTGAAGGGGTAAGTAACGTCAACCACAGTTAGCTTAACGTTAGCTAGCTAGCTAGCTAACAAGCTGCTTCTATGTGCTGTGTATTTAACGTTAGCTACTCTCATGTTGTTTAGCGTAACTGTGAGTAAAAGAGTGTATTTTGTAAGATAATAGTAAGCTAGGTAGTTAGCTAGGAGGCGTCTTCCTCTTAGCACATGACCAGCAGGTGATTAGCTACTGAATAAGACCTGTTTGAGTCGTGACTCACTCGGGAGTCGGATCTTTCTCCCGACTCTTTAAATTAACTCATGAGTCGCGAGTCTCTATTATCATTAACCCGGATCAGTTCAGTGAGTGACTCAGAATAACCCGAATCCTTAAAAAGAATCGAGTTTGCCTAAATTAGCATATTTCATTAGCATAAGAAACATACATATAAACAACAACAACAATGAGTAAATACATCAGATATAATAATAATAATAATAATAATAATAATAATAATACAAGTAAACAGGATAATTATGGTATGAATGCAGATACTAAACACATTTTGTGCATGTCCCTCTAAGGGTACGTTGAAACAATAATAATAAAAATTGACTACATTTGAGACAACAATGAAATCACGCCGAAACCATGCAGGAACTCATAGTGCACCTGTTTAAAGCGATGAACACAGTAATATAATAAAAATATTATTCTGAAATGGGCCATTCCAATTTCAGCATAATAATTACTTTTACTTTTGTTATTTAAAGTATCTTGTGATGCTTATACTTTTTGTATTTTGTACATCTTGAGTAAGATGTTTTAATGCAGTGCTGTTTTGCGTGCAGGAGGCGGTGGCCGGTGTCATCCTGCTGGTGTGTAAGGAGGCGCTGCAGCACCATGGCATCTCCCTGAGCATGGAGGGGCTGGTGAACCTGCAGCTCAGCTCCAAGAGCGTCGGCGTCTTCGAGGCTTTCTACAACTCCGTCAAGGTTTGCTTTTTAGGGAGCCTGTAGAGAGCCGAAGTCACGCCCTTCTACTTCCGGTCCATGGGACCTATGTTTCTAAAAAAAAAAATATGAACGGGGAAAGGCAAATTATTTTTTTTTATCCCGTTTGAATTGAGCCATGAATTACACGTATGATGTTCGTCAGTTCAATAGATAATTTTGTCAAGAAAGTCTCAGTTTATTGTTAAACTGTTGAAGTGTTAGACTGTGAAAATACGTCATTAGAAAGACTACACGCTTCAAAGTCGCGTGGATGACGTCTCGCTCAAATGAGCAGAGGATTTTGCCTGTTCTTTTGCTTATCTGCTGAAAACACTTCACTGGATAAAACACATCAGGTTACATGTGTTGTGGATCAGAGCTAAGCTAGCTAGCTAGCGAGCAAGTAGAGCATCAAGCGAGGTGACGTACGTTGTGTGAGACGAGAGATGTAGTCCGCTGAGCGGGTTCACACTAAACTAAGTGGTCACGTGACAAACCTGCGGCCAACTGAGACTTTCTTCGGTTGGTTGGAAAATATTTGTAATCAATGGCTCAATTCAAATGGGATCAAAAAATAATTTCCCTCTCCCCGAGATCGTCTGCGATCTTAATCCCGTGCGAAGCTGCCGTGTCAGTAATTTATCAAGTAAAAATTACTTGATATTTGATATTTAAAATGTATAATTCAACGCGTAATCAGCCAAAGTCTGCATATTTATGCGGGGGGATGCATTTTTTTCAAATACGCCGCACTTTCGCCGCATAAATTGCCGATTTCCGCGTTTTCTTTGCAAAAAAGTCACATATATCTCAGCAGAAAGTTGAAAAATGTTGCGTTTACTTCACACGAGAGCAGCCATTTTCCCCTGTTGCCATGGGAACGTTATGAAGTGACGTCATTTCGCCTAGTGAGAACACAGTGTTGGGGGGGAATCACTTTGTTTTCTCTTTTTCATCAAAAAAAAAATTTCATCGCATAAAATTGCATAAATATCCCGCATATTCCATCGCATTTTTTAAGAAAACGTGCCGCATAATCAAGGTTTTTTGCCCGCAACAATTGATTGATTGATTGATTTATTAGACAGTAAATGTCTACACAAGAAAGTTGCAAAATTTATTTCCATTGTGGTCCTCGAGTCACAAAAGAGCTCTGCGTTTTTCTGGAGGGACTGGTAAACTGTTGCTAACGTTAATCAGACCTCGCTGCCTGCCATGTTTGCAGCCCATCCAGCTGATCAGCAGTAACATCGAGGTGGCCAAGGCAGGAAAGATCCCAGGAGGCAAGACTGAAATCCCCTTTGAGTTCCCTCTGAACACGAAAGGCAACAAAGTGCTGTACGAAACCTACCACGGCGTCTTCGTCAACATTCAGGTGAGTGAGGGGGGGAGGGGGGAGGGGGGAGGGGGGGGGGGGGGGGCACAGAGGTGGAATCTGCTGTCACAAGAGCTCACTAAGAAATTCCTGTTTACCAGCATGTTTAGTCCAGAAAAAGAAAGGCTGCCAGTAGCTCCTCACCGGACACTGGCTGGTGTGATGAGCTGCTGTTCAGACACAAACTGTAATAAAACAAAGATTAGTGAGTGGAGTGATCGAGGAGACATTTACCATCACAAAAGAATGACCTCATGTAAGAGTAATTTGGTACTTTATTCAACAATCTGAACAAAGGAGAGACCATGTGTACACACGCAAGACGTATGTACTCCATAGTGTCTAAAGTAACATGAAAGTGAACAGTACTTATACATTTTGGTGGTCACAGGAAATAGCCTCCACACCTTATATGGACGACTCTGTTACCTGACGCTTTAGTCCTGACAGAGACGATCTTAGAATAGGTGACCACATACATGTTGTAAACAGCTCTTGTGTCCTTCACCCCATACAACACGTGTCAAACTCAAGGCCCGAGGGCCAAATCCGGCCCCTCGCAGGTTTTGATCCGGCCCGCATTTCAATTTAGGTTCACAATAAATTTAGTTTTTTGTGCTTTCTTTTTTTTTTTTTTTTTTACATTTTTGTTGCTTTTTTCGACCTTTTTTACGTCTATTCTGGCAGTTTATGCGTTTTTTTTTTCCAATGTTTTAGGCACTTTGTTTTAATGTTTTGGATGATTTAGTCAATGTTTTGCTACTTTTTTTGGAATTTTTTTTGGTGCTTTTTACGATGTTTTCGGCACATTCTGATGTTTATGTCACTTTTTCAGACAATTTTGATGCTTTTTTCGGCCTTTTTCCAACTTTTTTGGCGCTTTTTTTCAACGTATTTGTTGCTAGCTGAGGAACTTTTAGGGGCTTTATGAGGCCCAAAATGTAAGTGAGAAGACTACAGTATATTATACATGCAATAATACAGTCAAATATATTTGACTTTTTCTCTTAAATAAACACGCCAATAATCTCTACATGTCTGGCCCTTGATGTGATTCTCATTTTCCAGTGTGGCCCTCTGGGAAACTGAGTTTGACGCCCCTGCCATACAAGATACATTTAAACCCTGAATGCTGGAATGTCAACCTATCACAAACGCATTACTTGAAGCCTGACGAGATGGATTTCCGTGTTTTTTTCCCGTACATTCCTCTCTGGATCTCTCAGTGTGACTATGTTCAGAAGATCGCGGCGTCCGACGACTTTCACGCGCAGAAACTCGAGTGAAGATAACGACCTCTTCTGAAGAGTCCATCATGGTTTTTTTATCCTCCGTGTCCTCCTTGGCTACTAGCAACTGTGTGGAGGAGGAGGAGGGTGATCACTGAAGGCTTGTATCATGTGAACGCACCGACAGTGTTGTTGTCATTCCTTAGATTTCCTCACGGGGGGAGACAGAAACTACGCACTAATAGCTTTAAAGAGAATAAATAGACATGCAATAAAATGAGCTGCACAGCATTTGAATGTTGAGTGATTCTAATGTCAACGTTAGAAAAGAAGCTTTGAACTATTCGGGTACAGCCCTTGTTCAAATAGCTGTGGTACATTTCACCTTTTGTGTCGGTAAATGGTCCCGTTTGTGTTCTTCTCAGTACACCCTCCGCTGTGACATGAAGCGCTCTCTGCTGGCCAAAGACCTGAGCAGGAACTGTGAGTTCATCGTGCACTGTCAGGTGAGTGAGGCGCATTTCGTTTAGATAAACTACTGTGGCGATGTGAATAAGACACTCGCTACTGTGCAATATTTAATATTTAATACTATTGATAAAGTAGAGGCTAAGCCCGTTCCACATGTAGAGTAATTGACGCACTTTTTACCTTTTTTTTTGATCAATGAAAGTCATATTTGCAGTTAACACCATTGGTTCCATTTATTTTCATATTAGTTGGTTTTCCAGGTGTGTGTGTGTGTGTGTGTGTGTGTGTGTGTGTGTGTGGTCAAAAACTGCATGTGCAAAGATTGGTTCCTATTATATATACCAAGGGCACTAATTAGCTCTTACAGATAATATTGATAATTAACTGCATTATCATTACTCTCGTTTCGGTGAACTATTTTAGTAGAATATGAGATCGTATTCCGAACGAGCCGGCGTTACGGCCAATCAGCTGCCAGTTTTTATTTTTTGGGGCGACAATCCAGATTAGCGCCACCTGCTGTCATGGAGACGTGTTACGTCTCGCGCACGCGCAGAACGTACGCTCAAGTCGGCGTCGCTTCGGCGTGTTCTGAGGAACTTCTTGGACCGACTCGGGGAGACTGATCAGTCCGACTGGCGTTACCGCCGCCGGTCGGCCGTCTGGTCGGCGTGTCAGAGGCTTTACAGATGAATTAGATTAATCAGCGTTACAGACAGAATAGCAAAGCAAGGAATCTCTGGTTGCAGCTTCTAAAATGTGATGGTTTTCTATTTTTTCTCAGTTTTTAATGTAATTGTAAACTTAATATTTACAAGACATTTGAAGAAGTCACCTTGTGCTCTGGGAACACGTCATTGACTTCATATTAATGGAGTAAAAAAACTCAGATGAGATGTTAGCTGTGTAT
Organism: Gymnocephalus cernua; assembly: GCA_023631565.1. NCBI lineage: Eukaryota > Metazoa > Chordata > Actinopteri > Perciformes > Percidae > Gymnocephalus > Gymnocephalus cernua. The sequence goes on along the minus strand of CM042439.1, from coordinate 1,696,216 downwards.
GAACTCTGTGTTAATTTGTTGCACTTTGTTTGATTTCCAGCCTCAGAAAGCTAAAGTTGTCCCCACTCCGGTGAAGTTCACCATCACTCCAGATACGGTGCAGAACACCCGTGAGGTGAGACAAAAAAACTTTCATTTTATTGCCTCATTTTGTTGAATAATTCACCCAAAACTATATCAATTGTACGAAGTACTCGCCTCCCTTTTGGCTCCGAGTGGCTTGTATCCATTCATGGGTTCATGGAAATCCAAATACAACTATTTTCGATAAACCATTTAGGGTTTTCGCTGGGTTTTTAGGGCGCTTAGGTGCCAATCGTGTCATGCACTCATGTTGTTCTGAGCGTCGTCTCCCATTCCCTTTAGAACCAGCTGCGTTTGGACCTTGGCGCATTGTTAATTATGATGGCGGATTTACTGAGCAGAATAATACTTAAATACTAATATACACCCTAATATGTTTATTAGTAATCTTCTGCATGTGTGTGTGCTGCTGTGCGTCCCTGTGTGTGTAACAAGCATAGTGTGCACGTGCTGTGCACGAGCCTCGGAGCATTTTACTAATGTGCTGTTAAAATAACAATGAAATGCTGCGTTATTGACTTTAGACCAGGTTTTTGTTGGTCAATGGTGCCATCACTTCCCACTGCCTCAAGATAGTAATACGCCCAGAATGCACCTGAACACACCTCCCTGTAAGACCAGCACGCCCAGAATGCACCTGAACACACCTCCCTGTAAGACCAGCACGCCCAGAATGCCCCTGAACACACCTCTCTGTAAGACCAGCACGCCCAGAATGCACCTGAACACACCTCCCTGTAAGACCAGCACGCCCAGAATGCCCCTGAACACACCTCTCTGTAAGACCAGCACGCCCAGAATGCACCTGAACACACCTCCCTGTAAAACCGGCATGCCCAGAATGCACCTGAACACACCTCCCTGTAAGACCAGCACGCCCTGAATGCACCTGAACACACCTCCCTGTAAGACCAGCACGCCCAGAATGCACCTGAACACACCTCCCTGTAAGACCAGCACGCCCAGAATGCACCTGAACACACCTCCCTGTATAACCGGCTTGCCCAGAATGCACCTGAACACACCTCCCTGTAAGACCAGCACGCCCTGAATGCACCTGAACACACCTCCCTGTAAGACCAGCACGCCCAGAATGCACCTGAACACACCTCCCTGTAAGACCGGACTCCGTCGAAGTCTGTTTGCACTGATGTGCGTTCGTTTTACGCGCGCTCCGCTCTGCTCGACGCCACTCAATAGAAAACTTTTTTCTAAGATCATAGAGAGAGTCAAGGGAGGTAAGTATTACATCTATATATATATATTTGTATTGTTTTGTGGTTAACTATTCTGACAATGAACTTGCTTGCCGTCTTCAGAGGAGTTCACTGCCAAAGTTTCTGGTCCGAGGCCATTTAGACGGCACCAACTGTGTGATCAGCCAGCCGCTGACCGGAGAGGTGGTGGTGGAGAGCTCCGACGTCCCCATCAAGAGTATTGAACTGCAGCTCGTGCGAGTAGAGACCTGTGGTGAGTTCGCGCTGCGAGACGATTGGATTTCTGTCGTAACGGCAGAGCTGCTGGGTTTTTTTCTTCTGAGAGTCCGCTGTGTTCAGGTTGTGCCGAGGGATACGCCAGAGATGCCACGGAGATCCAGAACATCCAGATAGCTGAAGGCGATGTCTGCCACGGCCTCCCTATTCCCATCTACATGGTGTTCCCCAGGCTGTTCACCTGCCCCACGCTGGAGACCACCAACTTCAAAGTCGGTCAGTGAAGCCTCCCAGTCTGCTTTAAGTCCCAAGTCCACTGGTTCCACTGGTAAATCTTAAAAAGCGGGCCGTAAACGGTGGTGGAGAAGTACTTCTGTCTTTTACTTAAAGCAACACTATGTGACTTTTCCCACTTTTTTTTTACTTCTTTCAAATACTATACTGACTTCTTTTTTCGACATACTTTATTTTGACATACTGTGACTTTTTTTATTACTTTTTTCAACGTACTATATACTATGACTTTTTTGACATACTATACTATGATTTTTTTTTTACTTTTCAAAATACTATACTATGACTTTTTTTTACTTTTTTGACATACTATACTATGAATTTTTTGTACCTTTTTTCAACATACTATACTGACTTTTTTTACTTCTTTCAAAATACTATATTATGAATTTTCTTACTTTTTCGACATACTATGTTTTCTTAACTTTATTTTGACATACTGTGACTTTTTTTTTACTTTTTTCGACATAGTATATGAATTTTTAGTACTTTCTCGACATACTATACAATGACTTTTTTTGTACTTTTTTCAACATAATATACTATGACTTTGTAAATTTTTCCACATACTATTGTATGACTTTTTCTTACTTTTTTTGACAGAGTATATGAATTTTTAGTACTTTTTCGACATACTATACTATGACTTTTTTTTTTTTTTTACTTTTTCAACATACTATACTATAACGTTTTTTTGACTTTTTTCAACATACTATACTACGACTTTTTTTTATTTTACTTTTTTTAACATACTATAACTTTTTTTTCCCCGACACACTATACTATGTTTTTTTTTTCCGACATACTATACTATGACTTTTTTTTCAACTTTTTTTCGACATACTATTCTATGATTTTTTTTTTCCGACATACTATACTATGACTTTTTTTTTTTTTTAACTTTTTTTGACATAGTATATGAATTTTTAGTACTTTCTCTACATACTATACAATGACTTTTTTGTACTTTTTTCAACATAATATACTATGACTTTGTAAATTTTTCCACATACTATTGTATGACTTTTTCTTACTTTTTTTGACAGAGTATATGAATTTTTAGTACTTTTTTCGACATACTATACTATGACTTTTTTTTTTTTTTTACTTTTTCAACATACTATACTATAACGTTTTTTTGACTTTTTTCAACATACTATACTATGACTTTTTTTTATTTTACTTTTTTTAACATACTATAACTTTTTTTTCCCCGACACACTATACTGTTTTTTTTTTCCGACATACTATACTATGACTTTTTTTTTTTTTTTAACTTTTTTTGACATAGTATATGAATTTTTAGTACTTTCTCTACATACTATACAATGACTTTTTTGTACTTTTTTCGACATAATATACTATGACTTTGTAATTTTTTTCGACATACTATTGTATGACTTTTTCTTACTTTTTTTGACATAGTATATGAATTTTTAGTACTTTCTCGACATACTATACTATGACTTTTTAAAACTTTTTTCAGACATACTATACTATGTTTTTTTTCCGACATACTATACTATAACTTTTTTTTTACTTTTTTCAACATACTATATTATGACTTTTTTTTATTTTACTTTTTTTAACATACTATAACTTTTTTTTCCCAACACACTATACTATGTTTTTTTTCCCGACATACTATACTATAATTTTTTTTTATATACTATACTATGAATTTTTTTTTTGACTTTTTTTCGACACACTATACTATGACTTTTTTTTTTACAACATACTATACTATGATTTTTTTTATATACTATGACTTTTTTCGACATACTATACTATGACTTTTTTTTTTACTTTTTTCGACATACTATACTATAATTTTTTTTTCAACATACTATACTACGTTTTTTCCGACATACTATACCATGACTTTGTTTTTTTGACATACTATACTATGACTTTTGTTTTCCACATACTTTAGTATGACTTTCTGACTTTATTCAACATACTATGCTATGACACCTTCATGATTTTCCAACCTACTATTCTGACTGTACTGCCCCTAAACAATGGTGGGAAGTCAGTTGTTGTCGTTGTAGGACAGAGCCAGGATAGCTGTAACTAGTGGCATGTCTCCCAAAATATATGAATTGCACCTTAAATAAATGACTAATATTTCAGATTCCGATATTTGATTCCAGCACCACTGCTCCATGACGTTAAGATGTTTCCGTCCTTCTTTAGAGTTTGAAGTCAACGTCGTCATCGTGCTTCATGATGATCACCTGATCACGGAGAACTTCCCTCTGAAGCTGTGCAGAATCTGAAACCCTGGCGTCCCATCACATGGACGCTCCAACAACACGAGCACTTCCTGTATAATGTTACAGTTCCTCTAATAATGCTTGTTATCGGACTTTATAAGTAAACCTGATTTTCTGTCAATAATATACACGAATGTGACCAAAAGTGTTTGAAATTATGCCTTTGTGAAAGTTATATTTCAATTCAATAAATTACAAATTTATAAAAGTAAATTGTTGGAAATATCAGTTTTTGCAGACCATGATACATGAACAGTGTAATTTAGAACAAATCTACACATCAAACTTTAAATTGACTTTAAATTTGACATACTATACTATGACTTGTTTATTTCGACATACTGTACTATGATTTATTGTAACGTTTTTCGACATACTATACTATGACTTTTTTTTTTACTTTTTTCAACATATACTGTTTTTTTTGACATACTATAATATGACTTTTTTAAACTATTGACAGTTTTTTTCCCCCGACATACAATACTATGATTTTTTTTATATACTATGATTTTTTTTTTACTTTTTCAACATACTGTACTATGATTTTTGACATACTATACTTTGACTTTTTTAAACTTTTTTTGATATACTATACTATGATTTTTTTTTTTTTTTTTTACATACTATACTATGACTTTTTTTTTTACTTTTCAGATATACTATGATTATTTTTTTTACTTTCTTCGACATACTATACTATGTTTTTGTACATACTACACTAGGATTTTTTCGACATACTATAATTGAAATTATGCCTTTGTGAAAGTTGTATTTCAATTCAATAAATTACAAATTTATGAAAGTAAATTGTTGGAAATATGAATATTTGCAGACCATGATACATGAACAGTGTAATTTAGAACAAATCTACACATCAAACTTCAAATTGACTTTAAATTTGACATACTATACTCTGACTTTTTTTTACTTTTTTCGACATGCATTTGAACCTAGTATGACTAAATGTGTTAGAAATTATATTTTGAAAGAGCAGAAATTCCAAACGTGACAAACTTCAGGCGGAGACGAGTTCAAAACAAGACGTCTTGTTTATTAAAGGATAGAAATTGAAGGTCTTAACATTTTAACGATACAAAAATCAAAGTCTTTTTAGACCATAATGAAATAAAGTGATTAAAAAAGAAGAAGAAGAAGAAGAAGAAGAAGATAAAAGCAGATATGAAGGAAAAGGGTCAAGACATCACGGAGCTTGGCGTCTTCTGGCGGACAGCGCGGGGAAATCATCATGCAGCAACGCGTGCTCTCTGCAGGTGGGACAGGTGCTCTGCTCCTTCAGCCACGACCGAATACACTGAACAAAAAACAGCAGCACCGCCATTAACACCAGCAGCACGAACAGACAGCAGACAGGCATACTAGGACTTCTTTTACTTTTTTTTGACATACTATTTTTTTTTTTACTTTTTTCAACATAGTATACTATGACTTTTTTACATCCTATACTGACTTTCTTTAAACTTTTTTTTGACATACTATGACTTCTTTTTTACTTTTTTCAGATATACTGTTTTTTCCCCCGACATACTATACTATGACTTTTTTTTTTTTTACTTTTTTCAACATACTACACTGACTTTTTTGTTTTTCCCGACATACTATACTATGATTTTCTTTTACTTTTTTCAACATACTATACTATGATTTTATACCTCAAGGATAAACAAAGTCAAGAAGAATTCATCAAGAAGGACTTGTGTGTGAGATTTATCTCACAACTTACCAAAATACCCTTTTGTTGTGGCTTTTTATTTAAATTTATAAAAAAACAAAACAAAAAAAAAAAAAACACACTTTACGCCTCACACTGCTTAAAACAGACACCACGAGTGTATCTTCACTCACCTCGTTATGGAAGCTGTGTCTGCACACGAGCACACAGATGTCATCGGGACTCATGTCCTCGTGGCAGATGATGCAAGGATCCTCGGCGTTCAGCTGCGCGCGCGCGCGCACGCACGCACGCACGCACACACACACACACACACACACACACACACACACACACACACACACACACACACACACACACACACACACACACACACACACACACACACACACACACACACACACACACACACACACACACACAGTTACAACCCTAATGCAAGGTAATGGTTTTATCTTGCTCTGTGACAGTCAACAGTCTCCAGAAGACCAAACGGCAGAATAATAAACACTTACATAAAACATTTTTGTTGCTTCAAGTCAAACTCTTGTGCTAAAGTCAGTGCAGTTCATACTAAATTTTTTGGACTTACAGCGTTGGAGTGTGTGGCTCTCAGGGGGGGTCCAAGTGGCTGCCAGACCTGCGCCACATTAGGCGGGGTGACATACTTAGCTGAACTCTCGAGTCTCGAGTCTCTCGTGTTCGATTTGGCAGCACTGGCTGAACTCTCACGTCTCATGTTCGATTTGGCAGCATTAAGCTTCTCCTGAGAGTAAAAAAAACCAACAAAAAAAACAGAATCAATCCATGTGATGCGTTTTCAGATGAAAACTGAATGGGCTAATCAATACTAGAGGTCTTTCTCAGGTCACCGTAACAGAGACCTGAACGGGGAGCCCGACTCTGTCCCCGACCAGGTCCAAACGTTTGGACCTTTAAAAAAACATACCTGATGGTCCAGGATCAGCTGGGTCACTCGGCCGACCACATCCTGCAACGCCATGCTGTTCAGGCTGCCTCCGCTGGATGAACGCAACTCCTGAACATACCTCATCAAGTCGGACCTGAACACAAACGCACAATAAACTCATTTTAATGACTACAATTTGAAATGTAGTCTAAATTATCACTGTTGTCATGTTTCCACCTTTTGCTTGTGAAAAATGTTTCAGAAGTCAACTCCTTTTCAGTATTTTATAAATGGGACATCAAAATTATGTAATAAAAAAAAATAAAAAAAATGCACGATGTGTAATAAAATTAACTTCTCTTTTAGTAGAAAGTAGGGTTGGGCATCGAGAAACGATTCCTACTTGGATTTGGTTAAAATCTGATCATCGCTTCCCAATTTAATATGCGCAACTTTTGGTTTCCGAAGCGGCCAGGCGCTTGTTGTGTTGCAGCCACGGAGCGCAGTAAGCGCCGCTCTAGTGCGGCTTTATTTTACATTGAAAAAGCTGTAAAACAGCAAACCACTAATCTGGCTATCAGCAGACCAAGCTCCATCTTTTAAGAGTGAACATCAGTCTGGGGAGTCTGCTCTGTATTTTCTCTGCACAAGAGGCCGGACCAACGGGCAGAGTTCAAATGACTCTGTACGCCATTGGATAGTCCTTCAACCAATCAGAGCAACGACCCGGGTGACGCAGCAGCGACAGCGGGATCAACGGGTTACTGCGCCCTCGGGGGCCGGTTTGTTGAATGTAAACAAAAAACTGCTTGGTCGCTTCTCTGTCGTCATCGTGTTGAACCTGCCAATAGCGCGCCAGGTGGATAAGTCAGTGTGTGATTGGTTCCCGCAAAATTGTAACTGAGGCAGGAGAGATAAACGTACAGGTTTCCAGGCTGAGCTGCAGAGTTTACCCGGTCTAGTAAATCACCATTGAATCAAAATAAAACTTTTCTCTTATTTGTGAAAATAGGCACATGACCCGTTTCAACTCCACCGCTCGAAGAATCGACAAGGAAGAATCAGAATTGTTAAAATCCAGACGATGCCCAACCCTTGTAGAAAGTATAGCCAGTCTGAAGTGTGTAAAACTTGGTATCAGTGGTCCAGCGTTACCTCGTTTTCTCAGGAAAAATGGTGGCCAGGCGCTCTATGGCTTTGTCGAACACTGTGTTGTGCGGCGTCTCCAGCGCCCTGGTCGGAGGTTTGTGCTGAGGAAGAGACGCCGGAGCTTCGGCTGCAGGCGGGTGGATGATCGGTGAAGCTCTGTGGGACGCTGAAGGTGGAGGAGCAAACTCTTTGGCTGCCACAGACGGCTGCAACATCAAGAAAGAAGAGAGTTTACATTTAATTAGTCCTTTCTAGAGCCCGACCGATATATCGGCCGGGCCGATATTATTGGCTGATATTAGGCATTTTCCAAACTAGTTTTTTTTCCATTCATCATAATTGAATATTTAAAAAATTAAATATAAACAAAGACAAAAAACCCCTTCAACCATGTTGTGAGTGTTGGCGTTGCATAGTTTGTCCGCCAGAGGGCGATCTACAACGTCCCCGTTTGTCCGCCAGACGGCGATCTACAACGTCCCCGTTTGTCCGCCAGACGGCGATCTACAACGTCCCCGTTTGTCCGCCAGACGGCGATCTACAACGTCCCCGTTTGTCCGCCAGACGGCGATCTACAACGTCCCCGTTTGTCCGCCAGACGGCGATCTACAACGTCCCCGTTTGTCCGCCAGACGGCGATCTACAACGTCCCCGTTTGTCCGCCAGACGGCGATCTACAACGTCCCCGTTAGTCTGTCCGCCAGACGGCGATCTACAACGTCCCCGTTAGTCTGTCCGCCAGAGGGCGATCTACAACGTCCCCGTTAGCCTGTCCGCCAGACGGCGATCTACAACGTCCCCGTTAGTCTGTCCGCCAGACGGCGATCTACAACGTCCCCGTTAGTCTGTCCGCCAGATGGCGATCTACAACGTCCCCGTTAGTCTGTCCGCCAGAGGGCGATCTACAACGTCCCCGTTAGTCTGTCCGCCAGAGGGCGATCTACAACGTCCCCGTTAGTCTGTCCGCCAGAGGGCGATCTACAACGTCCCCGTTAGTCTGTCCGCCAGAGGGCGATCTACAACGTCCCCGTTAGTTTGTCCGCCAGACGGCGATCTACAACGTCCCCGTTTGTCCGCCAGACGGCGATCTACAACGTCCCCGTTTGTCCGCCAGAGGGCGATCTACAACGTCCCCGTTAGTCTGTCCGCCAGAGGGCGATCTACAACGTCCCCGTTAGTCAGACATACAACTTTGTAAATGGCTTTATTGGATAGTGACAGCAGAGGTAGAGAAAAGGAAGAGAGCGAGTTTATCACGTCCTAAGCATGATCTGCACGATTCCGCGGACGTTACATAAGCAACTAGGTGACCAGGACACCCGCCTGCAGAAATTGAATATACACCAGTCCCTCCAGAAAAACGCAGTTTTTTTGTGATTGTTGCGGGCAAAAATTCTTGATTATGCGGCACATTTTCTTAACAAATGTGATGGAATATGCGGGATATTTATGCAATTTTATGCGATGAAATTGCGGGAACTTGCAAAAACTGTAGTTTGATGAAAAAGATTAAAAGAAGTGATTCCCCCCCAACACCGTGTTCACACTAGGCGAAATTACTTCACTTCATAACGTTCCCATGGCAACAGTGGAAAATGGCTGCTCTTGTGTGAAGTAAACGCAACATTTTTCAACTTCCTGCTGAGATATATGTGACTTTTGCAACGAAAATGCAGGGATTATGAAATCATGCAAGCTCCGCATATTTTGCGCGGAAATCGGCAATTTGTGCGGCGTATTTGACATCCATGTTGGCAACACTGATTTTTTTGTTATTGTCTTTTTGTTCAAAAGGACTTTGAGTTTCATATCTTAAGTTTGTGTTTTTATACATTTTATTTATCAGAAGAACTTTAATATATTTTGATGTTCCTCTGTTCTGTTTCGAACTGCATTATCATATTTTAGTGAGGACTCATAAATAACTACAAATAACTCATGTTAAGGAAATCTGTTTTGTTACACATTTCTGGATTTTTAATATATATCGGCCGATATATCGGAATATTGGATTTTTAAATCGAATATTTGTATCGTCTTAAAAATCCTTTATCGGTCGGGCTCTACTCCTTTCTATTATAAGTTATCATTGCTTTCGCAACAATATAGTTTGATATATTCTACTATAAGAAATAAAGTAATGATGTGCCTGTTTGGTAGTACCTTATTTTGACATACTATGACTTTCTAAAAACTTCTCAACATATTTTTTTCGACAACATTTTTCAAAATACTGACTTATTTTTTATTTTTTTTTTTACATACTATTACTTTCATTGTTATTTTTTGACTTTGTATATACTATGACTTTTGACAGACTAAAGTGTTATTTTCAAAACCTTTTTTCGACATACTATACTAGGACGTTTTCTCGACATAACTTATTTTCTGAAGGTGTTTATTTCCCTCCCAACAACACGAGGAATTTTCTGTAAAATGCAACAGTTCCTCTAATAACGCTTCTTAACGGACTTTATAAATAAACCTGATTTACTGTCAACAATATACATGAATATGACCGAAAATGTTTTTAAAGTAAATACCACAGTGGTAGTAGTAACTGAAGTAGCAGTCGTAGTTGTGGCAGTAGATGGGAATTTTTTTTTATTTTACAACTTATTAAACGTTGAATCTTTTTATCCACTGAATTGTACAAAAAGTCCAAAATGATGTCTTCAAATTGCTTATTTTGTATAACCTTTAAGTATTTTACGTTTATTTACGATGAGATACAACGGAGAAAAGCAGCACATCCTCGAGATGGTTAATAACCAGTAACGTGTTGCACTGGTTACACTGGTCTGTAGAAATGTCTTACTGGTGCAGCTGGAGGCTCCAGCTGGTTGTGGCCGTTGACTGGAGAAAACTCGCTGACTCTTCTACCATTCTTCACTTGATCCAGCTGCTCCTGGTACTGTACCTGTGGAGCATATCAAGTCTTATTAAACATCTGGACACACACACACACCATTACAAACGTTACATTAATAACTGTAGATCAAATCATCATTTCAGATCAAATAGATAATTTAAAACTGAGTCTTGTGACATCCACATTATGATGTAGGTATCGATACTATTCCAATACCAGAGCTGTGTTTGCTTTAATATCATTACTGTTGATTTTATATGCATGTATGCCCCAAAAGGCAACTTGAGGTAAGTATAAGCAAAATAAAAGTCAGAAAAACAAGAAAAATCCCATTCTGAAAACAAATATGCAACTGTAAGGGGTTTCAAATTGATTGTCACGTCAAAATGTATTACATTCCCAAAATGTCAAATACTTGAGTCTTGAAATATAAGACATGTGCAAAAGTGTAAAAATCTTACACACACACACACACACACACACACACACACACACACACACACACATTCAATAAAACTGTGCATCTGAGCAGCGCAAATCAAGTACACTGGCTCACACACACACACACACACACGTTTGTTTCACTATCTTTGTGGGTACCCGTCATTGACATAATGCATTCCCTAGCCCCTTACCCTAACCTTAACCATCACAACTAAATGCCTAACCTTAACCCTTAACCATCACAACTAAATGCCTAACCATAACCCTAACCATAACCTAATTCTAACCCTAAAACCAAGTCTTGACCCTCAAACAGCCCTTTAACCTTGTGCGGTCCAGCATTTTGGTCCCCACAAGGCTGTGCAGACCCCACAAGTATACTGTACTCTCCGGTTTTTGGACCCCATGAATATAGTAAAACACACACACACACACACACCCCTCTGTTTTCACGGCCGCAGCGGCTGCTCTGAAACGGCGGCCGCCGGGACACCACAAGCCGGCGACAACACCGGGACAGACGGTTGTGAAAGTCCTGTTTTGTTTTTGCTGCAGACCAGCCGGCAGGAATCACTTTTGGAGCCATTTCAGCAAACAACGTTAAAGTGCAGACGTGGCTCATGGTATCGGAAATCTCCGCAGGTTGGATCGGGAAAATCCGATACCTGAATTACGCTGGTATCGGGTCCCGATACCGATACTGGATCGGCCCCATCCCTATTGTAAAGTGACGCTGATGAAGCCTGTTGTTGCTGCACTTGTGATTTTTTTAACCAACATGTAGTAGAGCAGAAGTATAAAGTCGCAGAAAAAGGTACAAGTACGTCAAAATTATACTCAAGTACAATATATCAGAAGTCTCATTTTAATTTTTTTTTTTTTAATTTAACCTTTATTTATCCAGGTAAGTCAATTGAGAACAACTTCTCATTGTCAACGAGGACCTGATCACATTCCCACAGTTCCCCATTCATACCTGGAAGCTGCCCAGTACAACCACAGTCTGATCTGCTGGCCACTGAGCAGCTCCACTGGAGCCATCAGAGGTTAAGGTGTCTTGCTCAAGGGCACCTCAGCGGTGGTAATGAGGGAGGGGACAAGAATTGCTTTTTCACTTTCCACCACCATCTACTGCCCATCTACTTGTGTTGCTGTATGAGATGGATTCTGTACCTCAGCGGCGGCGATTTTCTTTTCAACTTCTTGGACGTTAACTCTCCAGCGGTTTCTAGTCATTTCCAGCTCTGGAGACGGGTATCTGGGAAAGAGGAAAGTACGTCACACAATAAATACATCTCATACAAACAGCTCTATTCTGACCGAAAGCTGGGATTTCACTCTCTTTTAACCTGTGTGCTGCTTCGTCCAGTTTGGTCAGCAGAGCTTTGCCATTGGCCAGCTCTCTGTAGAGGCCGTACAAGCCCTGATCCCGACTGCACTCCATTACAGACACCTGGAGGAGCAAAACAATCAGGGTTAAGACATCTACTGAACTTGAAAGGCAGTACCGCATTTTCTGGACAATAAGTCACACTTTTTTCCATAGTTTGGCTGGTCCTGCGACTTATAGTCAGGTGCGATTTATATATCAAAATATATATCATTTAACACTTTTTTAAATGTTAATTCATACTGACTGACATGAACCAAGGAGTAGGGCTGCAGCTATCGATTCTTTTTGTAATCGATTAACCTAGCACTTTATCGATCGATTAATCGGATACATTTTTTTTGCGTTTTTAAACAACCAAAACAAATAATTCATAACGAAAATGACGTGGCTGTAAAATAATCAAGCATTTGGCTTTTATTTCTCAAAAGAACAGAGGTAATTTATTCCAACTCCAACATTTGGCAATTTAATTTAATTAAGTTTCATGCTGTAATCTCGCCCTGACATCAAAGGAAATATCTGTTTTATGTAGATTTCTACACCTGCAGCATTTACCATCAGGCTACTAACAAATAATATATAATTTCTGGGGTGAATCATTGAGGTCGTACTGCTGTGGTCTGCCAGGTCAGTAGACACATTGCACCTTGTTCTCTTCCCAAACTTTAGACATTCTCTGCCGTTTCTGGACATCTTTACCATCGCGCTAACTAAATTCAAAATGTATCGCGCGCTAGTGGCGTGCTTCCTGAACAACGGTCCGTGTGGAACAATCAGATACTTGCGTGTATAGTGCGCGTCCTAGGAATTTAACGAGGCTTCGAGGCAGAATTTTTGTAATCGTTTCAGCCCTACCAAGGAGTAAACATTACCGTCTTGTGACAACTATACGTTTACGTCAACATATCGGACACCTATTCAGCCTGTTGTTCTGTGTGCTATTGTGTAGTTGAATAACTCGCCTTTCCAGATAAAACGTCTGTTCTTGGTCTTGGATTTTGTGAAATACATTTCTAAACAAATGCGACTTATACATGTTTTTTTTTCCCTCCTCATGACGCATTTTTTATACTCCGGAAAATACAGTAATAGTTTCAACAACGTGTAAAGAGTAAGCTGCGCTTCACTCTGACTGGAATAGGGTTGGGAACCGAAACGCGGTGCCAATAGGGCACCGGTTCCGCCATAAACGGTAGTAACGAAACCAAATAAGGATGAAAATTGCCTCATTTCGGAGCCTGGCTTTTTTTTTTTTTTTTTTTGGAGGGTGGGGGTGTGGCCTTGACCAGCTTGCGGCCACGGTTGTAGCTCTATTTCCTCATGGGCGGGCCAAATTCTGGGCGGCGGGCAAAGCAGAGAAAAGGGAGGTAACCTTTCCCCTTGTGACGTCATAAAGGGAAGATTCCTGATTGGCCCATCTGAGCTTTCTTTTTCTCAAAAGGCAGAGCAGGATACCCAGGGCTCGGTTTACACCCATCACCATTTCTAGCCACTGGGGGGGCCATAGGCAGGCTGGGGGAACTCATATTAATGTTAAAAAAAAAAAAACTCATAAAGTGACATTTTCATGCCACGGGACGGGAGTTAAAGCCCTACCTGAGCTGTGTGAGACCTCCTGGTCGCCGAGGTCAACGAGACCTTGCAGCGCTTGATCTCATCCTCCAGACTCATCTTCTCAGCTGCTGACTGATTGCTGAAAAGGAAACAATTAGAAAAGATGTTAACAACAAAGTCTGGGAGGCTTTCAATGTATTTTTCATTATCAACTCTTTGTTGATCACTTACCCCAGCTCAAGGAAGTCACTCAACTTTGCGTCAAAGCTGGTTTTCTTCTCTCGGATGCTTCGGGTAAGACTGCGCGTTTGAAAAAGACAATCATTTGATAATTGATAATAATTTGAATAATTTGTTTACTGTGATTAGCTGAGACTGTAAACGTTCACCCTACAGTCACACGTGCTACAAAAGACAGCGACACGCGCTCGCTTGACGGGCGCTCCCGGGCGTGCCTTAGTCTACTCCTGGTTGCTTGGCAACAGTAAACAGAAATTCTCCGGCGCTACCTTCAAGCGCGTCTTACAAGTCACTTCAGAGGCATCGTCAAGTCACGAGAACGATGTTTTTGTATTTAAAAGTATTAATTTTTTCAATAAAAAGTAACAAAATATATGAGATAAAATGCCAAACTTATCAGATATTTATAGAAATACGACATCCTAAAGCGTTTCCGCCGTCTTGAATTATTTTCTTCGACTCGAGCAACCACTGACATACGTCACGCTGCCCTCACGCTGCCTTCCGATTGGCCGTCGCATCGCTCAGTATTTGCATAAAATAGCCTTCTTGTCTATTTCGGCCACTCCCATTGAAAATGAATGGCAGCCTGTCGCTTTGTCGCTCTCTTTTGTAGCATGAGAGACTGTAGGGTCAGGAGTAAATGTACTTAGTTACTTTCCACCCTCATCGGCCTCAGTCTCACCTGCCGTGTTGCTCCACCAGCTCTTCTATCTCCAACTTCAGGGCCTTCAGTCCTTCCTGGTTGGCTTTCTTCTCCTTCTGGTCCTTCTTCACCTCCTCTTCCAGCTTCTGCTGGAACAGTGTCAGCTCCTTATTGGTCACCTGGGCAACAGAAAACAACCAATGAACACTTTCAGATTCAACACTTCAAAAGCGTAGACTCAGCCGGTTTTCTTCTTTTCTTCAATAATAACTATTTTAACAGAGATAAAAACAATTTCATTCAGACACCAAATGTATTATTTACATTTTAAGTAGTTGTGGCACCAAAACAAGAATTAAAGTGCTCATATTATGCTGTTTGGCTTTTCCTCTTTCCTTTATTGTGTTATATATCGTTTTGTGCAGGTTTACAAAAGGGACTTACCATCTCCACCAGAAAACACTGTTCACAAACTGCTCCAAACAGCTCTGTTGTAGTCCAGCCTTTACTTCAGAGACAAACGTGGTCACTTTGGAACACACGTTATAATGCTCGCCTAGCTGCTAGCATGACACGCCTTCATACTCTGCTTCTGACTGGCTAGTAGTCCTTACCTAGGTACTGTCAGGACACGCCCTCATACTCTGCTTCTGACTGGCTAGTCAGTCCCTCCAGAAAAACATGATTATGCGATCGCAGAATTCAATGCATAATCAGCCAAAGTACGCATATTTATGCGGGGCCCGCATTTTTTCAAATATGCCGCACTTTCGCCACATAAATTGCCGATTTCCGCGCAAAATATGCGGGGGGAATCACTTTGTTTCTCTTTTTCATCAAACAGCAGTTTTTGCAAGTTCCCGCATTTTCATCGCATAAAATTGCATAAATATCCCGCTTATTCCATCACATTTTTTAAGAAAACGTGCCGCATAATCAAGGATTTTTGCCCGCAACAATCACAAAAAAACTAGTCCTTACCAAGCTACTGTCAGGACACGCCCTCATACTCTGCTTCTGACTGGCTAGCAGTATTTACTGAGCATGTGCGACTCCCAATATAGATGGAACAGAAGTGTGATGTCTCACTCTGTAGCTAAAACAGAGCTCAACACACAGGGTGAAAAGAGGAGCTGCAGCAACGTGTAGTACAACAAAAATATGGTGTTTTTTGAAAATTAAACCACAATAACCTATTCTGGTACAACCTCTAAATACAATTATGAACCTGAAAATGAGCAGAATATGAGCATTTTAAATTATTCAAACTTCTAATTAGGCTATATTTATACTGCTACGTTTTGGCTTTCAAGTGCAGTTATGAGCCGAAAGCTTAAAACTTTATATTTATTTGTACTTCTGTCTACTACTTCTACTCTGTGTGTCTGTCTTTGTGCTGCTGCACCCCCCCAATAAGGGTTTATCTTATGAAGACTATTCACTCTGACTATAACTGCTTATGGACCTACTTGTATATTGGCAGTGATATTCTGAACTTCTGCCTCAAGGAGAGCGATGTCCTCTTCATGTCTCACGTTGACCTTGTCACAGCCTTTCTCCATTTTCTTGATCTGCTGCTCCAACTTCTTGTTGCCCTTTTGCTTTTTGTTGAGGTCACCCTGGAATAACAAAATCAGGCCAAAAAGCGTCAACAGCTAAACTCAAGATAAAGTTAAAACAACTTAAAACACAGAGCCGATAAAAATCAGCCAGACCAGCCAATATCTAAATAAATATTAGCCTCAAAACATCCACTATCGGTGTGGCTCTACTTAAAACAGTTACTGGTAATCCACAAAGCTATAGCCACTCACCTGGCAGCTCTCGAAACACTCATGAATCTCTGTATTCACCGCTACACTCCTCATGGTCTCCTGACACGTCTGAGAGAACCAACCAAAAAAGCATTTCAAACTTAACACTCAGTTCAGTACACATTAATGTATTTGCATATTCCATCTAGTTTATTTAAAAAGGCGGTGAAATGTTTGGTATTAACCTGTACTGCTGCATGTTTCTTTAAAAAGCTTTCTTCATTTGTCACTGAAGATGTTTCCAAATATCCATCATCCAACTCACTGGTAGGTAGATCTAGCTCCTCGTAGCCATTAGGTAAAAAGAAAGAGGCTTGCTGTTGACTTTCACCATTACACCAATGGTAAACTGGACCACTACTAGTCAGAGTAACTCCACTGCCTGACTGATCAAGCAGAGAATCCTGGGAGCCAAATACATAAGGATTCGGGAGCATGGGATAGAGAGCAGTCTGTGTGGATGAAAAAGTGTCCAGATAGCCCGTGTAAGCAGATTCTTGACCCGCTTCAAAGTCAGGAGAAGGAGAGTCTGACTGGATGTCATCCAGGTCATCCAGGTTGGCTCCGTGTCCAGCCTGCTGCAGCGTAACGGCATGCTTCGCCAGGCCGATACACCGCCCCATCTTAATGAAGCGAAGGGACTCCAGGAGGAAGGGCTCGAAGCCGCCCGCTTCCTTCATCTTCAGCTGAGCCACTGAAGGGAAATTGCCTAGTTCACCAACCAGCAGAGGGTCCTCAGCAACCAGCGGGCCGTGCTCCTCCAAGATCTGCGCAAAGTAGCTGCAGAGAGACATCCAAATATTCAAGTCAAAAAGAAGGATATGCATGAAGACTACTATCGTATTTTCCGGACTATAAGTTGCTCCGGAGTATAAGTTGCATCAGTCAAAAAATGCGTCATGAAGAGGAAAAAAAACATATAAGTCCTATTTATTTTATTTCACAAAATCCAAGACCAAGAACAGACATTTAATCTGGAAAGGCAAGTTATTCAACTACACAATAGCACACAGACCAACAGGCTGAATAGGTGTCCGGTATGTTAACGTCACACATTAACAGTTATTCAGCTACACAATAGCATAAAGAACATAAACTGGGAGGATGTACAGGCTAAATTAACATAAGCTAGCGAGTCCAACAAGCAAGTTACCGGTACGCAAGTTCACCAAGCTCCCGATCTCATTCCACATCACTGAATCATTTAAAAACATGTTAAATTATACATATTTTGAAATAAGTCGCACCTGACTAAGTCGCAGGACTAGCCAAACTATGAAATAAAGTGCGACTTATAGTCCGGAAAATACTGTATATACAGGGGTGGAGTGTAACCAAGTAGATTTACTCTGAATTGCAGCTTGCACTTACTCATACAAACTCTCTTTTGTTGGGTCGGGGTTGTTGTCCAAAATCTTTTTATAGTGACTTTTGTGTCTGGTGCTGTTGTACTGGTTCTCAAATTCAGCCACTTGCTCCCGAAGGTGACTCGGTACACTGAACGGATCAACAGGGTGAAGGAATGATCTGTTGACAGCAAATCTCAACGTTATTATATTAGAACAGTTATTGTAATATGTATACATTAACAAAATCAGTGCGCCTGCCTAAATCGGGAGGGTGAGAACTTACAAAGTGTCATCTTCAAAAAAGTCTTGGTCCCATTCATCTCTCTGAGTTACTCTTTTCACCTCGGACCAAACAAAAACACCCTGAGAGGAAGAGGAAGAGGAGAGGAAACACTTCAGAGTGACGCTACAAAGACATAAATAAGTAGGGTTGGGTATCGCTTGGGTTTTTTCCGATTGCGTGTGCTGTGCCGGTGCCTAAACCGATACTTTAAGAAAAAAAAAACAACAAGGGTACTTAACAACAGTCGGCGACATTTAAGAACACATTGTTTATTACTAAGGCCATATGGTCAAAATTAAATAATTTAATAGTAATGTAATAACTATAACTTATAATAAACGATAACTTATTTCACCAGTAAATTGCTGTTGAACGACAAAAAACAACCACCAGATGGGAAAAAGGTATTTTACAATAACTTTGAATGCACCGCGAGGCTGTAGGTTACCAGTTTCAGCGAATGCACCGCGAGGCTGTAGGTTACCAGTTTCAGCGAATGCACCGCGAGGCTGTAGGTTACCAGCTTCAGCGAATGCACCGCGAGGCTGTAGGTTACCAGCTTCAGTGAATGCACCGCAAGGCTGTATGTTACCAGTTTCAGTGAACGCACCGCGAGGCTGTAGGTTACCAGTTTCAGCGAATGCACCGCGAGGCTGTAGGTTACCAGTTTCAGCGAATGCACCGCGAGGCTGTAGGTTACCAGTTTCAGTGAATGCACCGTGAGGCTGTAGGTTACCAGTTTCAGTGAATGCACCGTCTGTGTGTTTCCGACGTCGGCAGCTGCTGCGCTGCAGAGCAGACTGTTGATATACAGTCACACTTTACACTGTTTAACGTCACCTGTCAGAATGTTAACCGTGTTTAATCACGCTGCTAGCTAACGCTAGGCTAACGTTACCTGCTGTCGAGTGTAGCGTAAAGTCACCGTTTACGTCGGAACCGGTGCCCGATTGGCGCCGCGTTTCGGTACCCAACCCTATAAATAAGACACGTCATATTCTCTTTACAAGCAACGACTAGACGTCACATTTCTTCTCACCCTCGGCTCTTTCTGTTTCTTTTTCCGACCTCGACTCTTGATAGGAGAATTCTGAAATAGAAACAAATTCATTGACAACTTACTCAAGTTTCATTCAGTTTCATTCATGTATCACCATCATGCGGGATCAGGCACATTCACAATTAATCACTTAAAAAAGGAATTATGGGAAATATGCTTATTTGCCAAAGTAATAAGACTAAGTTGAAGCCTAGTATGTTTCTGGACAGTGTTTGGTCAATGTGCTAATTTGTGGGTAAATTGTTACAGAGATAGTCAGCGGTCGGGTCTATAATTTAAATTTCTGGATATTGAATGTTACATTTTTGTTGCGGTGGTCCCAGTAATATTTGTTCCTAAAGTGTACTGAATTAGCATGTCACATGACATTGTTAAGCTAGATTTGAGTCAAATATTGAATATATATTAAAGACTGCTGTAATTTAACAACTTCAACAATAATGCAATTTTCTACATTTTGTTGTTGGAGATCAGGGTTATTGTAGTTGATGAAAAATAAGACCAAAACCAGCAGTGAAAATAATTTAGTTAATTTAAATAAAAGCGACGGATTTCAAAAAACCAAAACGCTAAATAAAAACTACAATGAACAACATACAAAATAAAATAGAATTGCGGGTTAAATCATCTTTGTTTTCTCCCTTCATACAGTCCCTCCAGAAAAACGTGATTATGCGATCGCAGAATTCAATGCATAATCAGCCAATGTCCGCATATTCATGCGGGGGCCGCATTTTTTTAAAAACGCCGCACTTTCGCCGCATAAATTGCCGATTTCCGCGCAAAATATGCGGGGCTTGCATGATTTCATAATCCCCGCATTTTCGTTGCAAAAAAGTCACATATATCTAGGGTTGGGTACCGAAACTCGGTGCCAATGGGCCCCCGGATCCGACGTAAACTGTAGTAATTAACGAGACCGAATAAGAACGAAGATTTCGGTGCCTGACTTTACAATACACTGGACAGCAGGTAACATTAGCCTACCGTTAGCTAGCAGCGTGATTAAACACGGTTAACATGCTGACAGGTGACGTTAAACAGTGTAAAGTGTGACTGTATTTCAACAGTCTGCTCTGCAGCGCAGCAGCTGCCGACGTCGGAAACGCACAGATGGTGCATTCACGGACACTGGTAATTGTTTGGTTTTGGTTGGTTATTGTAAAATACCCTTTTCCCATCTGGTTGCTGTTTTTGTCGTCCAACAGCAATTTACTGGTGAAATAAGTTATTGTTTATTATAAGTTATAGTTATTACATTACTATTAAATCATTTAATTTTGACCATATGGCCTTAGTAATAAACAACTTGTCCTTAATGTCACCGACTGTTGTTTAGTAGGCCTATCCTTCTTGTTTCTTCTTTCGGTTCAGGCACCGTTTTAAAAGTACCGATTTAGCACCAGTATCAGAAAAAAACCCAAACAATACCCAACCCTACATATATCTCAGCAGAAAGTTAAAAAAATGTTGCATTTACTTCACACAAGAGCAGCCATTTTCCCCTGTTGCCATGGGAACGTTATGAAGTGACGTAATTTCACCTACTGAGAACACGGTGTTGGGGGAATCACTTTTTTTCTCTTTTTCATCAAACCGCAGTTTTTGCAAGTTCCCGCAATTTTTGCAAGTTCCCGCAATTTCATTGCATAAAATTGCATAAATATCCCGCATATTCCATCACATTTTTTAAGAAAACATGCCGCATAATCAAGGATTTTTGCCCGCAACAATCACAAAAAAACTCCGCGTTTTTCTGGAGGGACTGTTCATAAGCACTGTGGTTGCTTCTGTTTGACTTCTTGATGACAGGAACTAGTTCCAAAAAGGTGGCAACAATGCAACACAGCAGATGTTGGCTTGCTACCAGTCTTTATGCTAAGCTACGCTAACCGGCGGTATCCGTACAGACACGACGCTGGCATCGATCGTCCCAACTAACTCTCGGCAAGAAGGCAAAAACAAGTAGCCTGGAAATCCAGACCCAAATTTGAAAGGATTAAGGGTCTGGCATAGAGCTGGGCGATTGTTTCCCCTAAAAAAAAAAAAATCTGATTTTTTTCATAAAAAACTTGATTTACGATTCGATTTTTCCGCCCCTTTCCATTTAAAACAAAATAACTGAACTGTAAATATCAGTCGCTCCAGAAAAACACAGAGTTTTTTTGTGATTGTTGCGGGCAAAAATCCTTGATTATGCGGCACGTTTTCTTAAAAAATGCGATGGAATATGCGAGATATTTATGCAATTTTATGCGATGAAATTGCGGGAACTTGCAAAAATTGCGGGAACTTGCAAAAATTGCGGTTTGATGAAAAAGAAATAAAAGTGATTCCCCCAACACCGTGTTCTCAGTAGGTGAAATTACGTCACTTCATAACGTTCCCATGGCAACAGGGGAAAATGGCTGCTCTTGTGTGAAGTAAACGCAACATTTTTCAACTTCCTGCTGAGATATTTGTGACTTTTTTGCGACGAAAATGAGGGGATTTTAAAATCATGCAAGCCCCGCATATTTAGCGCGGAAATCGGCAATTTATGCGGCGAAAGTGTGGCGTATTTGAAAAAAATGCGGCCCCCGGGCGGACTTGGGCTGATTATGCGTTGAATTCTGTGATCGCATTATCGCGTTTTTCTGGAGGGACTGAAATATATTAAAAAATATGTATATTTATTTATTATTTAATTAAAGTGCATCAACATAAACAAAATTGCAAAGGCAAACCCTTTCTCTGACTGAAGAGTCACTGTGCAGTGGGCAACAAAGATTGTTAAACATCCAAATTATTTATACTGTATTTGGATTGAGATAATAAAACTTAAAAAATAAAATGTAAAAAAATAGATTTTTTGAAAATATGAATCGATTTGACCTACCGACTCGATTTTTTTTAGATCAAATTGATTTTTCCCCCAGCCCTAGTCTGGCATTGAGTAATGAAAACTCGCCCGACTCGAGGGGCGGCAGCAAGCGTGCATTTGAAAATCTCACTGCACGCAATTGGATAACACTATGACCAATCACACCAACCCACGGGGTGACGTATCCAGAGCCCCGTACGCTCAGCTACCAGCGGAGATAACTGGTAGATTAAGACTGTGTTTACACGTGGGCGGCTATTTTCATAAACGGACATTTCAACCTCTTCGTTTTCAAAAATAACATCGTGCACAGCTGTTAGTTTTCAAAAAAAGTGTTCGTTTACACGTACCCGTGTATATATGCCGCCAAGAGCACGCCAGACCTGTAGGTGGCAGCGTAACGAGAAGATCTAGCCCACGTTAACCAATCAGAATCCCGAAAATAGCAACAACAGCGACGAATCACTTCCTGTCTCTTCTCTTCCTCACTTCCTCGGCTGCCTGAGTTTGTCTCAGTTTACATGCAAACGTGCAAACGAAGATTTCACAAATCTCCACTCTGGCCGCAGTTTTTAGAAAGTCACGTTTTCAGAGGAGAATTCTCCGTTTGCGTGTAAACGAAGGGCACAGACGAAGGGAAATGTCTCCGTTTTTCAAAATAACCACGGGCCTAAACCGTCGTCATCTGTTTAGCTCGCGTCTGGCCCGCCTATATCAGATACAGCGATGTGATTGGTGCAGCTCGCCTCTGGCCCGCCTATATCAGATACAGCGATGTGATTGGTGCAGCTCGCCTCTGGCCCGCCTATATCAGATACAGCCATGTGATTGGTGCAGCTCGCCTCTGGCCCGCCTATATCAGATACAGCGATGTAATTGGTGCAGCTCTCCTCTGGCCCGCCTATATCAGATACAGCGATGTGATTGGTGCAGCTCGGCTACCAGGGCATAGCTAATGAGCATCATTACTCAACGCCAGAGTGACTCGCTGAGCAAATTCAAACTCACGTGAACTCTGGATTTCCAGGGTACAAAACAAGTGCATTTCCCAGAAATGTAGACCTAGTCCTTTAAGGTTTAGTTTATGAGGCAACCAACTTAATTCCAGAGTTAACGAACAAACTGTTATTAAGTTTCTAAAGACTTACATTTCGATTTTCATCAGACTTTTTTAAGACCGAACAATGTCCATCTGAAAATAAAAGAATCAGACGTGAAATAATGAGCAACAAATAAAGAAGCCTTCAAATCAAATGTTAAGTCAAGTTAAAATATACATACCCATCATATCAAAATACTCATCCAGTATAGGGTGGCAGGAGACATACCCATCCCTATGCTCCTCCAGAGTCCAGATAAAGAGTCTCATGTCATGTGGGGGGGCCTGTTTTAGGTATTCAGTCACAGTCAAGCCAATGCTTGAAAAAAGCTCCGGCCTAGTACCGAGCTTCTCTATAATCACGTCCTGCAACGGGCCAAAGTTGAGCAGAAAAGCCAGATCCAGCTGCTCCAAGTGTCCTGCGTAGCGCTCAATGAAGGATTTGGCCGCATTCAGACCTGAAGAAAGCAAGTAGTTGGTCACACTTCACAACATGGCACTGATGTTGCAGTCCACAATTGTTACACAACTTCTGTGCGCAAATATACACGACCATTGAAAAGTTTGGAATCTCCTGCCACAAAATTGACTGGGTACAGTCAGATGTCTGAGAAGACTACTCTATGTTTGAATGGTCTTTGATGCTTTCAGGTTGTAGAAAGTCCTCTTTACAAGTATATGTTCTTTTGTTTTGTACAGAACTAAACGCTGTACAATAGTTCAACCAGACTGACAACTTAAAGGGCAGAAAGAGACAAAGAGAAGAAATCAGCAGTCATTGGTAAAATAAACAGGAAGCTTAGCATCAAAATGTGTGCAGATTTAAATATGAACAGCTTCCTGTTTCAGTGTAAAGTGCACAATAAATGCAGCCTATAACAAGCTGGAGTTAACAGGCAACATGTTGCTTTAGCAAAGCTCTTCTTCAAACTTCACCACAGGAATAGGTGTCTAAATTATACAGTTTTTAAAATCGCTGTTAAAGTAGTTATTGAAGGAAAGAAAAACAGCTGGTTCCAAACTTTTCACTTCTCCCAGGTAAACATTCAAGTGTACTTTTGGTAAAAATACCTCTGAAATTCATCCATTTAAAGCATAACTCTCGCCAAAATGCATCCTAGGGTGTTTTTGTGAATGTACGCGAGTCAAACTTTAGTTTAAAAGCATATTTAGGACGGAAGCTCCACTTTTATCAGTCCCTCCAGAAAAACATGATTATGCGATCGCAGAATTCAACGCATAATCAGCCAAAGTCCGCATATTTATGCGAGGGGGGGGGCGCATTTTTTTAAATACGGCGCACTTTCGCCTCATAAATTGCCGATTTCCGCGCAAAATATGCGGGGCTTGCATGATTTCATAATCCCCGCATTTTCGTTGCAAAAAAGTCACATATATCTCAGCAGGAAGATGAAAAATGTTGCGTTTACTTCACACAAGAGCAGCCATTTTCCCCTGTTGCCATGGGAACGTTATGAAGTGACGTAATTTCACCTACTGAGAACACAGTGTTGGGGGAATTACTTTTCTCTTTTTCATCAAACCGCAGTTTTTGCAAGTTCCCGCAATTTCATCGCATAAAATGGCATAAATATCCCGCATATTCCATCGCATTTTTTAAGAAAACGTGCCGCATAATCAAGGAACAACAATCACAAAAAAACTCTGCGTTTTTCTGGAGGGACTGTTTTAAGATTCACCGTATTCTTGTTTTTGGGTCAATGTCCTTTTGAATGGGAGAGCTAGGGGCACTTTTATGCTAGCCTCAAAATATCTGTTTTTAACCACTAAGAAGACTCGACACAACATGAGACTTTGCGAGGGAGGAGAGTAAAGATGGAAAGCTCCTAAAGCTTAGTTCCATATAAATGCGGATGATTTTTTTGTTTCATCGTTCGTAAAAATACAATATTGACCTTGTAGTTGAAAAAGGAGCCTCATACAAGAACGACATTTCCTCCTATGGAGTCCGTTCATCAGCATTTCGGAAATCGACTAGTTTTTGACTGATAAAATGGCTGCGGCCGGAGACCGCAACAGCAGCGGTGAGTTGTTCAAAAACTTTTTTTTAAGTAAACTCTGGGTCCACAAACAATGTTCTCAATGCTGAGTTAATGTGTAGAGCTCCTGGAGATACTCGGAGCAAAGTCTCATGTTGTGTCGAGTCTTCTTAGTGGTTAAAAATAGATATTTTGAGGCTAGCATAAAAGTGCCCCTAGCTCTCCCATTCAAAAGGCCATTTGACCCAAAAACAAGAATACGGTCAATCTTAAAAGTGGCGCTTCCGTCCTAAATATGCTTTTTAAAACTAAAGTTTGACTCGCGTACATTCACAAAAATACGCTAGGATGCATTTTGGCAAGAGTTACGCTTTAACTTCCACTTTCTTTCCATGTCACACATCGTTTTAAGCTGTACAAATTTTTACTTCAACTCTAGAGGACTCACATATTTAAGAGTACTGATAAATGCTGACCTGCATTGTTGAGCTGGCACGCCCAGTTGTTGAGTTTGGGATTTATATCCTGACAGGTACTGAGTAGTTGAATAAGTACACGAGCCCAAACCCGGTTCTTCCTCTCCAGTAGCAGCTCAACGGCCTGACCTAGAGTCTCCAGCGACTCCAGCTGCCAGTTCAATATCCTCGCAGCTACTTGGTTCCCCCTCGACAAGTCCAGCTCCAGCCAGGGCTTCAGACTGCCGGTCAGGGCCGACACGTGGAGGCCCTTCTCCTCTCTGAGCAGCTCCATGTTCTGGCTGATCTGCAGAAGAACTCTATCCCTGTACAGCAACCAGGCTGACAACACAGTGAAAACAAAAAGTAAACATGCGGCTCTAATAAGCTAACCGCTGCCTGACAGCGTCCACATCTGGCAAGAGTAAGTTAAGATGTAGTGGTCAAGCTCTAGGGTGGACATCAGAAAAACTGGTAGTTAGGATCAATGTCAATTATGTTTATCAGCTCAAAACTCTTCAATCAATCAAAGTTAAGAACAAAAGGATAGCCACCAAATCTCTGGATCGTGCAATATGGAGTAATATGAAATATAACGATCTATTGTGACTATGAACATAAATTAAATCAAATCCCCTGATGGAAAATTACAGACTTAAAAAGGGATACTTCACCGATTAGCATTAAGCGTTGTATCAGTAGTAACCTGGTAGTATTTTCGAATGGCCGTGCTCCCCTCCCACATGTCCCCCCTGATACGAGAGACAGCTGTATTGTGTGTCTGGAAAAAAAAACCTCTGATGATGCAAAAATCGTCGTTTTGCATCATCGGAGGCTTTTTTTATTTATAAAATTTTGGCTATAGTCTCTTAACCTGACTCCTCCAGATGGATCGCTTCACATTTGCTCAGCATATCCATCTGGGAACTTTCCGTTGGAGAACGTTTGGGAAGGGGCGAAAATGCTGGTTATCTGATTGGATAAACCATCCGTCTATCACCAGCTATGTTGGTGATAGACGGACCAAATCAACCAATCAGATCAACGAAGCGTATGACGTACCAACAGAGCAACGACGGAGCCAGGCTCCCCCTGCTGCTGCAGGCAGAGCACAGCTCGTTAGCTCAGCTAGCTACATGTCGGTAAAGGATATTTGGCGTTTGTGTAACGAGAATTTAGGAATAAAAGGCCCCGTTTCAGGTTCCCGGTCCATATTCCAGAAGAAGGATCCAAGAGGAAACAGCATTAGCGAGCGGCTAACAGAATCAGGGCTACCGCTGTCTGAACACGCGTTTAGATCAGGTCAGATCTGCACGCGTTGCTTCCGCTTGCTGAGCCTTGTGAGACCGTCCTGATCTCGCCAGCTCCTCGTTGCATCACACCTAAACCCGCCTCAAAACCAACGCTGATTGGTCGGTCGTTTGGCGAACGGCTCCAAATTTTCTCTGCCTCAAGATGCCAGACTGATCTGGAGCAGAAAACTGGAGCTCGCGAGATCGGGACGGTCTCACGAGGCTAATCGTCTTTAGCTTCTGGCCAAAAAAAGCCTCCGATGATGCAAAATGACGATTTTTGCATCATCAGAGGGTTTTTTTCCCCAGACACACAATACAGCTACCTCTCGTATCAGGGGGGACATGTGGGAGGGGAGCACGGTCATTCAAAAATACTACCAGGTTACTACTGATACAACGCTTAATGCTAATCGGTGAAGTATCCCTTTAACAAGACTGGGCTCCAGTTAGAAGAAGTGCAGTGAGACAAACATTGCAGACATGAGGAGGATATTTGAAGCAGTACCTTTCTGTTGACTCTCGGTTGCGGAGTCTTCTTTCTGCTGCAGAATCTCATCGTTGATAGCCTGCTTTTCTTGAAATGACTGCTTATGCTGCTTTCTCTTGAGTCTGTGCTCTTCCTTTGATTTTAACTTCTTCAGACTGAAAATAAAATCATAATAGACAAAAGGTAGTTATTTTTGAAACCAAGTACTTTATTAGTATATTACCCTTTAAAGGATAAGATAAAAAACTGTTCACACGCCAGGCAAAGAAATGGCTTTTATCAAATCAAATTTGTCCCCACATGTGACCAGATATATGTATGTGTGTGTGTAATTAAGTGTGTGTTCTAAGGTCTAAGTGTATGAAAGGTGTGAACATGAATTTTTCATTGTAAATCTTATTACTCATGTATGTTTTATGTATTTTAGCTTAACATCAGCCTGCCCAGGGATTACGGGTGAAAATTAGCTCTTGAGCTAAAACCCGGTACAATGCATCTCTCCCTTTGAGGTAATGTTTATTGTACGCTGTCCCTGTTTCTCTAAATAAATAAATAAATAAATAAATAAATAAAGTGAGTCTCCAAGAATTGAACCAAATGTTATCACGCCCTCATACTCTGCTTCTGACTGGCTAGTAGTCCTTACCTAGGTACTGTCAGGACACACCCTCATACTCTGCTTCTGACTGGCTAGCAGTCCTTACCTAGGTACTGTCAGGACACGCCCTCATACTCTGCTTCTGACTGGCTAGCAGTCCTTACCTAGGTACTGTCAGGACACGCCCTCATACTCTGCTTCTGACTGGCTAGTAGTCCTTACCTAGGTATTGTCAGGACACGCCCTCATACTCTGCTTCTGACTGGCTAGCAGTCCTTACCTAGGTACTGTCAGGACACGCCCTCATACTCTGCTTCTGACTGGCTAGCAGTCCTTACCTAGGTACTGTCAGGACACGCCCTCATACTCTGCTTCTGACTGGCTAGTAGTCCTTACCTAGGTACTGTCAGGACACGCCCTCATACTCTGCTTCTGACTGGCTAGCAGTATTTACTGAGCATGTGCGACTCCCAACAAAGATGGAACAGAAGTGAGATGTCTCACTCTGCAGCTAAAACAGAGCTCAACACACAGGGTGAAAAGAGGAGCTGCAGCAATGTGCAGTACGACAAAAATATGGTGTTTTTTGAAAATTAAACCACATAAACCTATTCTGGTACAACCCTTTTAATACAATTATGAACCTGAAAATGAGCATAATATGGGCACTTTAACTCACCTTATACATTGCTGATTCACTTTGAGCTTCTTTGGATTCTGTGGTTTAGGAATGGCAGCTTCAAACTGAGGAGAGAAAGGATTTCGGTCAACCACTGATCCTGTGATTTACGAGCAGTGACTCTAAAAAGCTTCAACTTCACCATGCAGCGAATCATCTTACCTTACACTTCACCAGCCCCGTCGGACCAAAGATCTTGATACAACAGATTCGGCCGACACAGTCTGGAGTCAAACACGGCTCTTGCAGGAAATCCTGCAACACAATAACAATAAATTAGACTGGAAGCAGCAGGGGGGGGGGGGGGGGGGGGGGGGAAACTACTAGGGCTGCTCGATTATTTTCGTCAATATTGAAATCACAATTTATTATTTAACACTTTTACTCATTGACCTTTGGATATAATGGTTAGTTATAGTCCAGGGTATAATGTTAGTGTCCTTTATCTCACAGAAAGAGTCTTTGGATTTTCCATGTTGGCCCCTCATCCAGCTCCTGCTGATGTCTATTCACCTTTTTAGCTGTGCATAAAAACAATGTTTTTGCCTGCCATGTCTCCCCTTAAATCTCAGAAAAGTTCAGTTCCTCGCAGATTTATGACTTTAAAATCTCAGAGAATGAGATTTTTTTCTCAAAGTTTTGAGTTTTTCCTGTCTAAATCTGGGAAATGTACAAATTTAACCTGGCAGTATTTTTCTAGTAATATTACCCAACTTTTTCCTGTCTCTCTCTTTACCTACAAAAGGCCATTATATGCCATCGTAGGAAACAGCTACAGCTCTGTCCAAAGTGAAAAAAGTACTTAAATCTGGACAATTTTGATTGATGATCATGACTGAAAATCCAGAAATATATGGAAAATGTACCTTTTCATTCTTTTCACAGAAAGATGATGTCTTGAGGGCCTTCCAACAGGCGATGTGGTATTCAACAATGCAGCTCCGACAGCAGCATATCTGAATAAAGCCCTATATATAAACAGAGGCACATTCGTTATTACGATACGTTAATAGTTGAATTCCAAAGCTAACTAACCTAGCTGGGTTTCACGGCTGCCGCTTACCTTAAAATCTGGGTCAGTGAAATAGATTTCAGCTTTTAAATGGCCGAGGCATTTCTCAAGTCGACAAATGGCGTCAGGAATAGGAGGAAATTTGCACAACTCTATAGCCTGCTCCAAAATGTCCTAAAAGAGAAAATACAAGTAAGACAAGCCCAATATGCAATCAAAATCAAGATCAGCCCAACTTGATAACAAACGGTTTTCAGACTTCTAAAAGAAGTGGCCGAACCCGTGATTAATGTGTCATAGTATAATTTAAATTTGCTTTTTATTTCTTAACTTAGTGCTACTTTTATATAGCCTGGTTGGTTGACACCAGACCGTTCTCAGTAGTAACCGAGAGTGGGCGAAAGGGACCAACGGACGCCGCACACATGCATCTGGGCGCAACTGGACAGTCCTTCAACCAATCAGACCACCGATCGGGTGACGTAAATGTAAATGGACTGTATTTATATAGCGCTTTTCTAGTCGTAACGACTACTCAAATCGCTTTAACATAGTACAGGAACCATCCACCATTCACACACATTCATACACTGTGGCCGAGGCTGCCGTACAAGGCGCCACCTGCTCATCAGATAAACATTCACACACATTTACACTCTGATGCGCAGCATCGGGGGCAACTCGGGGTTCAGTGTCTTGCCCAAGGACACTTCGACATGGGACTGCAGGGCCGGGGATCGAACCGCCTAGAACCGCTCTACCGCTGAGCCACAGCCGCTCGACGTAGCAGCGACATCTACGGGTCGCTGCGCTTTGGTGGCCGCCGTGTTGAATGTAAACAAGAAGCTGCTCGCCGTCGCTGCGCTATCATCGTGTAAAGCCACCTCAACGGTTGTGATTGGTGTAGAGCCGCCTCAGCGGTTGTGATTGGTGTAGAGCCGCCTCAGCGGTTGTGATTGGTGTAGAGCCGCCTCAGCGGTTGTGATTGGTGCCTCGATGTAGAGACATTAGAAATTGGCTTGAATTGGCTCTTGGCCAGACGGACTTGCAGAGAAAATCTCAAATTTGCCGGAAGTTCGTCAGCGTTTTCCCAGCCTAACTTGTCAATTAGGCTGTGTTGTATTTTAATGTTTTTATTTTATTATCTAATCTAATTAATCCTATTTAAATATTTGAATATCTGATGGCTAAAATGAAGGAGGCTACAACTGCGCTCCTGTATCGTTAAGATGACAATAAAGCTGAACCTTGAACAGTAAATTGGGTGAATACTTTATCTGCTATTTAGCTAAATTTGCTTTTTACTTTTAAGTCTTTTCTGTTAATCCGTGTAAAAAAACAAAAAAACAATGATGATGTGATGTAAATATATATATTTTCTATGTTCAAACACTCACATGCAACTAAATAATCTCTAAAACTGATATAAACACAAACCAAAAAAATGACAAAATACCTTGAAATAGTCCGGCTGCGTTTCTTTGACCAGCTCTTTCGTTAAAGGCCAGGTGAGTTTACCCGGGATTATTTGATTCTTGACCATTTGCAGCGAATCTGAAAACTGCCGCAGTGCAACTGCAAACCTGTCCGAAGGAGAAGAGCATTATGTTTGAAACGCATAGGTGTGAATCTGTGGCCCAATCCCAGCGTGAGCCCTGAGGACTAAAGACTCACAGACTTAACTGATCTCAGGTGCTGAGTGAGTGAGTGAGTGAGTGTGTGAGGCCACATGGGCTCAGACAGGTAGAATGGGATCGGGACAGCACTTCACCAGATCACATGTTACCTTGGCGACGTTTACTAACAAAGATGTTGCTGACACTTGCCGGGAATTTTCATTTTAAGTTTGTTGCTCTCCACGCGGCCGTGGCTCAGGAGACGGCTGCCTGATTCCACATGTTTTCAAACTTCTTGTTTTACATCTGGACAACAGGTCCGGTCCAATATCTGGATTTCTCTATATGGTCTCCGCGGTAAACGTCACAACGCTGTGAACTGTGGGTAATTCCCTTTGAAATTCTTTGAAATTCGACATTTGGACGACCCCGAGGCCTTACGAATTTCACGAGAACGCTCACCAAAGTCTGTGAGTCTGTGAGTCCGGACTTCGGGATTGGGCCAATGACACAAAAACTGGCAGAAGCCACCGTTACCTGTTCTCTTTGAGATGCACCCTCCCGATGGCGTAGTAAACCAGACACTGAAACGTCCTCTCCTCAAATGATTTGATCTTCTCCAGAAGTGTTTGTGCTTCTCTAAGTTCCTGTGTTTAACAAAGCATCAGAGGAAAGTCACTTACAATTCTTAATGTTCGCCTCACCGCAATTAAATCAAAGCAGCATAGACCTTTTTCACAGCAGACATGTTGACATGCCATAGTAGGAAAAGCACAGGTGTATTCATAACCATTAATGATGGCTGCATTCCACTTAGGAGAGACCCTGCTATTGTACATGCTGACTCACTGAAATATCTTACTGGGACACATGGAATGGAGCCATCGTAAGGTTATCAATTTCAGCTTTTCCTACTAGGACAAGTCAAAAATGTCTACTGTGAAAAAGGTCTATGTCGCCACATCAGGAAGAAAGAAAATACTGGGGAAAAAGTGGTCATATATTAGTTTGGCGACTCTGCTGCTATTAAATCACACTATTGTCCCCCTACCTGGTCATTTTTCCCCCATATGCTCTTGTATAGTTTCTATTTTTTTTTATTCAATTCTTATTTTAGTTTTATGTACCTCTTATTTCTCTCCTTTACTTCCCTATTTATCTGTATTTATTCTGTATTTGTGCTGCTGCAACAACCGAATCCCCCCCCCCCCCCCCCCCCCCCAGTGGGACCACAGACTGTATAATATGAATGGACAGAGCATGTGTGACGTCACCCATTGGATCTGCTAGGAGTCGTCAAGTTTGCCATGGTTGCGGATGTGATGATTTTAGACGAGAGGGAGGAGTGAGGGAGGAGCCGCTTACACTCTACGTTACGTTACACACTTTCACTGGCAATCACATCATAGCCACGCCCTAAAACTTTATCGCCGATTTTAAAATCGAGACCACAATTAAAAAAAAAAACATTCTGTATTGCAGAAGACTTAAAACTAGCGATTGAGGCCATAAACTCATTATGAACATGTTTACTGAGGTAATAAATCAAGTGAGAAGTGGGTCACTTTCTCACAGACGTCTACAGAAACTGAACTCCTTTTGCAACCACACGTGTCGCCCCCTGCTGGAATTCAGATAGAAAGCAGGTTTAAGGAGTCTCCCCCTGCAGGAATTCAGACAGAATGCAGGTTTAAGGAGTCTCCCCCTGCAGGAATTCAGACAGAATGCAGGTTTAAGGAGTCTCCCCCTGCAGGAATTCAGACAGAAAGCAGGTTTAAGGAGTCTCCCCCTGCTGGAATTCAGATAGAAAGCAGGTTTAAGGAGTCTCCCCTGCTGGAATTCAGAGAGAATGCAGGTTTAAGGAGTCTCCCCCTGCAGGAATTCAGACAGAATGCAGGTTTAAGGAGTCTCCCCCTGCAGGAATTCAGACAGAATGCAGGTTTAAGGAGTCTCCCCCTGCAGGAATTCAGACAGAATGCAGGTTTAAGGAGTCTCCCCCTGCAGGAATTCAGACAGAATGCAGGTTTAAGGAGTCTCCCCCTGCAGGAATTCAGACAGAATGCAGGTTTAAGGAGTCTCCCCCTGCAGGAATTCAGACAGAATGCAGGTTTAAGGAGTCTCCCCCTGCAGGAATTCAGAGAGAATGCAGGTTTAAGGAGTCTCCCCCTGCTGGAATTCAGATAGAAAGCAGGTTTAAGGAGTCTCCCCCTGCAGGAATTCAGACAGAATGCAGGTTTAAGGAGTCTCCCCCTGCAGGAATTCAGAGAGAATGCAGGTTTAAGGAGTCTCCCCCTGCAGGAATTCAGACAGAATGCAGGTTTAAGGAGTCTCCCCCTGCAGGAATTCAGAGAGAATGCAGGTTTAAGGAGTCTCCCCCTGCAGGAATTCAGACAGAATACAGGTTTAAGGAGTCTCCCCCTGCAGGAATTCAGACAGAATGCAGGTTTAAGGAGTCTCCCCCTGCAGGAATTCAGACAGAATGCATGTTTAAGGAGTCTCCCCCTGCAGGAATTCAGAGAGAATGCAGGTTTAAGGAGTCTCCCCCTGCAGGAATTCAGACAGAATACAGGTTTAAGGAGTCTCCCCCTGCAGGAATTCAGACAGAATGCAGGTTTAAGGAGTCTCCCCCCTGCAGGAATTCAGAGAGAATGCAGGTTTAAGGAGTCTCCCCCTGCTGGAATTCAGATAGAAAGCAGGTTTAAGGAGTCTCCCCCTGCAGGAATTCAGACAGAATGCAGGTTTAAGGAGTCTCCCCCTGCAGGAATTCAGAGAGAATGCAGGTTTAAGGAGTCTCCCCCTGCAGGAATTCAGACAGAATGCAGGTTTAAGGAGTCTCCCCCTGCAGGAATTCAGACAGAATGCAGGTTTAAGGAGTCTCCCCCTGCAGGAATTCAGAGAGAATGCAGGTTTAAGGAGTCTCCCCCTGCAGGAATTCAGACAGAATACAGGTTTAAGGAGTCTCCCCCTGCAGGAATTCAGACAGAATGCAGGTTTAAGGAGTCTCCCCCTGCAGGAATTCAGACAGAATGCATGTTTAAGGAGTCTCCCCCTGCAGGAATTCAGAGAGAATGCAGGTTTAAGGAGTCTCCCCCTGCAGGAATTCAGACAGAATACAGGTTTAAGGAGTCTCCCCCTGCAGGAATTCAGACAGAATGCAGGTTTAAGGAGTCTCCCCCCTGCAGGAATTCAGAGAGAATGCAGGTTTAAGGAGTCTCCCCCTGCAGGAATTCAGAGAGAATGCAGGTTTAAGGAGTCTCCCCCTGCTGGTAGTCAGAACGCAGGTTTAAGGCACTTCCGCATTTGCAGCCCTTCGCTGAACCAGATGCTTTGTCCATTAATATTATACAGTCTATGTGTGGGACTCAATAAGGTTTATCTTATCTTCTATCTATCTAGGTAGAGGCTAAGACATGGACATCTTGAAGTGGTCCAACTAGATAGCTGTTGCCATTCAACTAACAAGCCTACATTAATCTATGAGTTACCTCAGGCTGGCCGATTTCTGTTAGGGCTGTAGCACGGCCATACGGCAACAAAAGTACATCCAGCGTGGAAAGTCCAAGTTCCTGAGAAAGCAAAAAGGAAAATGAATTATGTCTTTTACAGCTCACGGCAAATCCAATAGCTTTGACACGGTTCTTAAACTGCAGCAGATCATTTGAGAAGATGTGTGTTTGAAGAGAACAGGGACATGCCACAGTAGAATGAATTCACAGGCCTTTTAAAAAATATGAGCTATGTTTTGTATTTGATAGTTGATGGTGTAGAAAGAGGGGATGAATTGCAACAAAAAAGTCTCCAGCTGGAAATAAAGCAGTTAATTGAAGAGATTTATGAAATCAGCTGCGTTTTTTTTTTATTTGTAGTGAATGCGGTTATTGAGTTTTATTAATTACAAAGCCACCCATCGCTCTGTGTAGATTCTGTACAGCATGTTGTGTTACATATATGTATGAATAGTGCTATACAAATAAAGACTGATTGATTAACATGGTTATACCGTGA
Organism: Gymnocephalus cernua; assembly: GCA_023631565.1. Taxonomy (NCBI): domain Eukaryota; kingdom Metazoa; phylum Chordata; class Actinopteri; order Perciformes; family Percidae; genus Gymnocephalus; species Gymnocephalus cernua. The sequence goes on along the minus strand of CM042439.1, from coordinate 1,660,613 downwards.
CTCCTAAACTGAGGTATGAACCATGACTCCTAAATCAGTCCCTCCAGAGTTTTTTTGTGATTGTTGCGCCCAAAAATCCTTGATTATGCGGCACGTTTTCTTAAAAAATGCGATGGAATATGCGGGATATTTATGCAGTTTTATGCGATGAAATTGCGGGAACTTGCAAAAATTACAGGAACTTGCAAAAAATGCAGTTTGATGAAAGAGAGGAAAAAAAGTGATTCCCCAACACCGTGTTCTCGCTAGGCGAAATTACGTCACTTCATAGCGTTCCCATGGCAACGGGGGAAAACGGCTGCTCTTGTGTGAAGTAAACGCAACATTTTTCAACTTTCCGCTGAGATATATGTGACTTTTTTGCAACAAAAATGCGGGGATTATGAAATCATGCAAGCCCCGCATATTTTGCGCAGAATTCGGAAATGTATGCAGCGAAAGTGCGGCGTATTTTAAAAAAAATGCGGCCACCGCGTGAATATGCGGACTTTGGCTGATTATGCATTGAATTCTGCGATCGCATAATCGCGTTTTTCTGGAGGGACTGCTAAACTGGAGGTATTAACTGAACCGTGACTGACAGTGATTTGCACATCAGTGATAGGATTACCTTGGGTGAGCTGGTTGCCAGTATAGCCAGTGCCTTCCTGAAGGCCTGCTCTGCATTGTGGCTGCGGAGGTCGGCCAGAGCGGTGTGTCCGTCCTGCACCAACGATCTCAACTCTTCACACACATCCGCTTTACCGTCATCCAGTTTCTGGATCTGAACAGATGAAACAAAGCACAGAGCCAGTCAGTTCTTTCATTTAATGATACAGTTACAACTTTTTGGAAGTGCTAAAAAGTTGAGATGCTATTTAATACAATCTTTTAACACCGTACATCGGCATCCAGCAACTGTGGGAGAGACTGATATGATCATCTCTACAGAGGTTTCTTTGATACACAGTGTGCTGGAAAAGCTTTACAACATTAAACACCACACCCATGACTAAAGACAGATGCACCATGTTGAATGAAGACAAGCTCCCAACCTAAAATTACACGCAGAGCCTTACCTCATCTTCAGACTGATTTCTGTTCTTAGATGTCTTCTTTGTTGGTGTGCTGGGCTCTCCTTTCCCATTCTTTGAAGAAAGCTCACTGGAAGCACAGAATTATTAATCAGCTATATAGTCTGAAAGGGAGATTCTTTGATTTTGGATGAGATGAAATTTATAGAACAGGCCACAATGTTGATTCTTATTAAAAGCTGATTTATTTCAACACACGTGTTGGAAACAAATACAAGTCTGCACCGAATAAATGCAGACACAGCTCTTATAAAGTTAGATGTATGGAAAACACAAGTACTAAGGCTACTACTGGTCTAGGTTACTTGAGTGTCTTTGTTTTAAGTGCATACCTGCAAACTCAGAAGGGCTGAAAAAGGTGACACATTTGACATTTTCCCCATCCAAAAAGCGACTAGTTTGCAGGTATGCAAGTGAAAAACATGTTGTCGGTGATACCAGAGGGGTGTACTACGCAGCAAGTTCAACAGAACCAGGCTCTCTTTGCATTAGCTGGCCCTCGCCTATCCAACTCAAAGGCTTTACCCTTTATATTATTACATACAGTATAATCTATTAACACTATTGCATTTTTCATCAGCAACTGCTACGACACGCTTATAACAAGCGTGCGCAGGGAAAGACACTAAGTAAGAGGTGAATTGCCGTTATTCATGAGGTAAACAAATGTGTTTGTCATGAAAGCAGGATTATAGGTTGTTATATTACTTACAGTGGCTTGCATAAGTTTACACACCCATGCTGAAGGTGACTAAAAAGAGGAATAAATTGATCTGGATTGGATAGATTAGTTGGATAGATAGATTGGAAATTGATCTTAATGCCTTGATTTAAAAGAAAATGAAGAAACATCCAACCTTAAAGGACACCATACCTAGAGATTTTGATTTGATTTGCATTGAGAGATGATTTTATGGAAAGTACCCCATGTTAATCTGTAGGTATGGTGAAGGGTGTGTGATGATGTGGGGGCCAAGGGAACTTTATCAGGATGCATAGTATCCTGGATCCATGAAATAACTGCCTTTAATAATAAAAATCTGCCTGCTGCCTCTATGGGAATTTAACATAGGGGTGTACTGACTTATGCCCCCTGTATTTTAAGGAAGAACATTTATTTATTTGCGATACATTATTCATTCACAAAGAAAATTGGTGTTCTTAAAGGGTGGATTTTTACTAATTTTTTTCAATTTCCAAAAGAATTCCTCTTTTTAATCAACTTTAGCATGAGTTCATAGACGTATGCAAGCCACTGTATATAAGTGGCATCTTTTATAAAAGCTTTAATATTCCACTAACCTTTTTGATGGTTTAGAGTTTTTAGTACAGCCATCTGACTGTGCAGTCCTTTCATTTTTCACTGGAGAGAGAAAATATTAGCCATGAAGTCATTAAGTGTCATGAACATGAGTCCATTTTTGGGGGGGTATAAAAAAAACACACACGACAATATAACTCCACAGAGCACCTTTAAAAAGGAACACGCCGACTTATTGGGACATTGGCTTATTCACCGTAACCCCGACAGTTAGACAAGTCGATACGTACCCTTCTCATCTCCGTGTGTGACCTTGTTATTTGTACACGCTGTGACTATACAAATCACAACATGTAAATAGGAACATGTTGCTGTTATTTTGTCACTTACTCAGAGCAGTAGGCTAGATGGAGCCGGTTACCTCCAGGATCTGTGCTAAGCTAGGCTAGATGGAGCCGGTTACCTCCAGTATCTGTGCTAAGCTAGGCTAGTTGGAGCCGGTTACCTCCAGGATCTGTGCTAAGCTAGGCTAGATGGAGCTGGTTACCTCCAGGATCTGTGCTAAGCTAGGCTAGATGGAGCCGGTTACCTCCAGGATCTGTGCTAAGCTAGGCTAGATGGAGCTGGTTACCTCCAGTATCTGTGCTAAGCTAGGCTAGATGGAGCCGGTTACCTCCAGGATCTGTGCTAAGCTAGGCTAGATGGAGCCGGTTACCTCCAGGATCTGTGCTAAGCTAGGCTAGATGGAGCCGGTTACCTCCAGGATCTGTGCTAAGCTAGGCTAGATGGAGCCGGTTACCTCCAGGATCTGTGCTAAGCTAGGCTAGATGGAGCCGGTTACCTCCAGGATCTGTGCTAAGCTAGGCTAGATGGAGCCGGTTACCTCCAGGATCTGTGCTAAGCTAGGCTAGATGGAGCCGGTTACCTCCAGGATCTGTGCTAAGCTAAACTAACGGTGGAGCCGTCAGAGTTACGACACGCACGGAGATGAGAAGGGTACGTATCGACGTGTCTACCTGTTACGGTGAATAAGCTAATGCCCCAATAAGTCGGCGTGTTCCTTTATCAATAAATGTGTAGTTAAGGATATGGGCAACATACTGTGTACACCCTAGTACACGTTATAGTACAGCTTGTATGCGTTGGACAACCAAGAGATACTGTTACCAGGATTGTTACCTGAACGTGGGCCAGAAAAGGTGTCAGGTGTGTCAGAAGGCGGTGAAACAAACTCACCTTGTTGCTTTTCCAATTTAACGTCCGAGACCTGTGGAGACACATTATGCTCATTTACAGGTTCACACTTGTATTTTGCGTTTCTACTACAACATGTTTACATGCTTTCATCTCCAAAAAAACACCTAATGTCGTCTTGGGGCGGCCTCTAGCTCACCCAGTAAGCCCCATGTTGGCTGAGTCTATAACCGAATTTCCTTGCTTCACAGTGGTAGTTTTTTTTTGTGAGGTACTTTTAACTTTGCTATATGTTGTGGGAGGCAATGATAGAACAATATATATATACAAAACTAATGCCCCCCATGTTGGCTGAGTCCTGCAGCGGCGCAGGGTTTGAATCAGACCTGCTGCCCTTTGCTGCGTGGCATCCCCCATCTCTCTCCCCCTTTCATGTCTATCCACTTTAAAATAAGCAAAGGGAAAAGCCCAAAAAGAAATAATCTTAAAAAAACAACAACCTAGCGTTGGAGACCTGTCGAGACATATTATGCTCATTTACAGGTTCACACTTGTATTTTGTATTTCTACATGTTTACATGCTTTAATCTACAAAAGTCTTCTTTCGATTTCCTTATTTGTTTTTACTAATCACACAAGAAAGAAAAAGCAGCAAATCCTCAAAATTAGGGGGCTTGAGATAAGTTACGTTTGACACTTGGCTTAAAAAAAGGCTAAACCGTGGCCAGGTTGGATCAGTGGGTAGAGCGGGCGCACATATACTGAGAGATTTATGCCTCGACGCAGGGGGTCCAGGGGTCGAATACGACCTGTGGCGATTTCCTGCATGTCCCCCCCCGCCTCTCCCCTTTCTCACCTAGCTACCCTATCAAAAAATAAAGGCGGAAATGGCTAAACCGATTGATCAATTATCAAAATAGTTAATCAGTCCCTCCAGAAAAACGCGATTATGCGATCGCAGAATTCGATGCATAATCAGCCAAAGTCTGCATATTAATGCGGGGGGGGGGGGGTACAGGGGGGCATTTTTTCAAATACGCCGCACTTTCGCCGCATATATTGCCGATTTCCGCGCAAAATATGCGGGGCTTGCATGATTTCATAATCCCCGCATTTTCGTTGCAAAAAAAGTCACATATATCTCAGCAGAAAGATGAAAAATGTTGCGTTTACTTCACACGAGAGCAGCCATTTTCCCCTGTTGCCATGGGAACGTTATGAAGTGACGTAATTTCACCTACTGAGAACAGTGTTGGGGGAATCACTTCTTTTCTCTATTTCATCAAACCGCAATTTTTGCAAGTTCCCGCATTTTCATCGCATAAAATTGCATAAATATCCCGCATATTCCATCACATTTTTTAAGAAAACGTGCCGCAAGATCAAGGATTTTTGCCCGCAACAATCACAAAAAAACTCCGCGTTTTTCTGGAGGGACTGGTTAATAATTAGACATTTCAGATCTAGACAAAAATCTTAAAAATATAAACTGATGCAATACTGACAACCGTCTGCTAGTTCAACATGAACAAAAGTGTTACTAACTTTATTCTGTGGAGGAGGATCAATCTTTTTAGTAGATTTCACAAAGATTTGCGGCTCCACCGCACGTGCTCTGTTCGTGCTCTCCGATCTGCGAAAAACAAAAAACGAAAGCATTGCGACTGTTATTCTGGATAACTTGCAACAGATGAGGAGTCCGGTGACTTGGATTAAGTGCAGCTTTATTCAAACAATGAACAAACTTCCGTGACAGTAAAACAACAGCGAGCATACAGAGCGTGTGCTCAAGGGTGTTTAACAGGAACCTAAAGATGGATCCTTTTTATACACCGTTGACACAAAATAGCCTTCAAACTACTCCTTCTATGGCCGATGCTTGTAATAGATACAACTGAAACGTGACTCCTTACACAGGAGGTCCCTAGAATAGATGAAATACCTTTTAACTTGAACACACGCATGCTATAATTTACCTAAACCTATCAAAAGATGTTCATCAGCATTTATCTATCAAGTTTGTAGAACATGAATAAAAAAAAGATAGCACACATACCTTTTACTGTGGTTTTTCTTAGGGAGTACAACTGAAATCAAAAGCACAGAAACAGTGTTCGTTTATGAGCGACAGCACAAGTTGAAGGGATGATTTCACCCAAATTAAATATCTATTGTAATATATTATTTGTGTCCTCCACGACAAGAGAATAAGCTTCTAAAAGACACACTCCAACTTCAAAAACAAGATGTATACAGTAGTTGTTAATTCATTTTCCTGCTTTTCTTTACTTTTTTCCCCACCTTTGATTTTTGAGCTGTATGGAAATGAGAAGATGTGGACTTCCTTCAGCATAGAGGCCGCTTACTGACATCAGTGTAAAGTAAACACAGTGTAATGTATGTTTTGTACTATTTGTGTGTAGAGGCGTAAAGGCTCTGACACACCGACCCGATAATCGGCCGTCTGTGACTCGAGTCCGTTCGGCGTGTTCCGTGCCGTCGTCAGTCGGAGGAGCCGTCGGCCTTCATTTCGGCCGATTCAACAAGTCGAATCGGCCGAACTGAACGCCAGCGGGCAGTCGGACTCAATGACCTATTACCGGAAATGACGAGCGGGATGAGCGCGACGAACGCCTCTCAAAAATCTGATGAAAATCTTTTAAACTGACCGTTGTTGATCTGAAATGAAGACAGATTCCGCAACTGCACGGCCTATTTCTCCTTAAAATGTTCTCAGAAACACGTTTCGGTGAAATATCTTCGTAAAAATATATGAGATCGTATTGCGAACGAGCCGCCGTCATGGTCGGTTGTAAAATCCGGGAGCAGCCAGACCAACGTGACGCGTTCGTCCAATCAGCTGCCGGTTTTCATTTTTTGTGCGACAATCCAGACTAGCGCCGCCTGCTGTTATGGAGACGTATTACGTCTCGCGCACGCGCAGAACGTACGCTCAAGTCGGCGTCTCTTCAGTGTGTTCCGAGGCACTTTTTGGACCGACTCGGGGAGACTGATCAGTCCGACTGGCTTTACTGTCGGCCGTCAGGTTGGTGTGGGTGGTGGTGGCGGCGCAGTGGATATGACGCATGCCTTTGGTGTGGCAGATCTGGGTTCAATTGCCACTGTGATGCATCAACCAATGGTGTCCCTGAGCAAGATACTTAACCCATAGTTGCTCCAGAGGCGTGTGACCTCTGATATATATAGCAATTGTAAGTCGCTTTGGATAAAAGCGTCAGCTAAATGACATGTAATGTAATGTGTGTCAGCGCCTTAAACCAGTTACAAATGTGTTATAAGTCTACAGGAAACTCTCGCTCTTCCCTGCAGTAGTTGTTCTAGATAATAATGGGATTTAAGGTGCTGCTGTTAGCGTGACATGAGTGCAGTGAAAATACCAGGGCCGTCCCTGACTAAATAAATATATAAATACTTAGTCGACTAACACTTATATATGATTTTGTCGACTAATCGATTGGTTGATTTAATCAACAGAGCTGAGCTCTTTGAGAGCTGGTTAAGACTAGAAAAGCGTAATATAAATGTAGTTAATTAACCATCTGTAAAACCGAGTTTCTCTGAAATTAATCCTGCAAAAGCACCACTTTAAATCTCGTGTTCACCAGAAATGTTCTCATAAGTTGCTCGGAAATGAGTAATTAAGCACGAATAAGCATAATAAATGACTTATCGACTAAAGAAATCTTAGTCGACTAAGACGTGAACGACCGATTAGTCGACTAAGAGGGGGCGGCCGTAGAAAATACCTTTGGGTTCGGGCATTTCACTTAAGAATTTCTGCTGTTGCTGTTCCAGGTCTTTGATCCCCTCGTGGTTGTCTCTACAAAGACTCTGGGCTGAACGGTTGGCTTCAAGTGCCTTTCTGTACTCGCCCAAGGAGAACAAAGCCTCACAGTAGCGGTAGTGACCCTGCAAACAGAAACATTCATTAACTTCTAACTCTAAATAACCGTTTGATTGACATGAAGTACAGTTGGCGTCAACAGCAGCAGGCAGTGCAGCTCCCATTGTGCCTTCAGACATACTGCTCAATATTAATCTGCTACATAAATAAAACATTTCCTTATTCTGTTAGTGATATCAGGTCCAATTCCTTTAATGTTATTTACCAACATAGTCTGCTCTGATATTTATAGTCGCACTAATGTAGGCCTACATGAAAAACACAGCAATTATTCATCATAATGTTTCTTATATTTTGTATGGATGAGTGGAGGCAAGATTTAGACAGTATACATCCATCTATCCATCCATCCATCTATCCATCCATCTATCCGTATCCAAGAAGACCCAATTAGCACACAGTTAACTTATGTCAAAATATACAAATTACAGAAACAAAAGGTCATAAAAGGAAACTATCCAATGCAACAACTAAATATCAATTCAATGACATGACACCTGTGTCTGTTTGATACCTCTTTTTTTTATTTTTTATTTAACCTTTATTTAACCAGGAGAGTCCCATTGAGATTAAAAACCTCTTTTGCAAGGGTGACCTGGCTAAGACAGGCAGCAGCATATAAAAAGTTATATAAAACACACAAAAAAGGTACAAACAAATAACACAGAACACTAAAACTTCAAAGAAGTATCATTTTTACAATCTAACAACAACATAGTACGGCATCTGCCTCTACATCTTTCATTTTAGATTTAAATGCGTTTAACGAGACTAAATCGGTTAGTTTCAAGTCCTTTTGCAACGTATTCCATGCCGAGGGTGCAGAATACAGAAATGCCTTCTTTCCCATTTCTGTACGAATCTTTGGCACAGACAGCATAAAAAAGTCCTGAGAACGCAAAAAGTGTCGCCCGTTGCTTTTCTGTATGATATAGTCACATAGGTAGCGTGGCAGCAGACCAAGAATTGCCTTATATATATATAAAAGTGTACCAATGACACATAGCCTTCGGGTGGCTAGAGGAGGCCATCCAACCCGAGAATATAGCTCACAATGGTGAGTCAGTCGGTGCTTTGATACCTCTGTACCTGATGAAGAGCCTACTGGGGTGTGAAACGTTGTACTGACATCCTTAACGTCTGTGTAATACATGTTGCACAAATGTCTCCGCGTTACATGTCCTACATTAATGTAACCGGATCATAAAGAGAGATTAGTACCTTTGTCCAGCGTGGTTTAATCAGCGTAGCACGTTTTCCATCATTAACTGCTTTTCTGTAAGAACCAAAAGTTAATAGAATAAAAATAGAACCAATAAAAGAGCAATTACACTCACAATCACAGTGCAAGCGGTATACAAACTAGGGGTGGGAACCACAGGGTACGTCACGATACCGATTATATCACCATACAGAAGTTCTGCCATAATCAATATATTGCTAGACAATCCTATAACGATACAACACGATATCGGTCCAACTATTTGTCCCACCCCCAATACAAACAGTAACCACAACCAGATATGTACTTGAAATATTCATGCAAAAAGACGTGAGGTAAGTAGCAGCAAAGTTCAGTATTGAGTAATAATAACTCAAACACTGTACACCAGAATAGTATATAATAAAAGTATAATATAGTGTGGATAAAGTATTAAATAAAAAGAAGAAATGGTACTTACAGATATTTCTTACATCGGATATAGCATAAGGCTCGGTTTCCATAAATTATGTGGTTGTCGGGGCTGGATGGAGAAGAAATAAATGAGTTTAATAAAGTACACAGATCTGCCAATTAGTTACACCTATACAACATAATACAACTTCCCTGCAATGGATCATGTCTTTGTGAAAGTTATGTTAAAATACTCAATTATTTGTATTAAAATCAGGCATTTTTTGGGGTGGTTTTGTACTATTGAGGTGCTTCTAATAATCTGTCCCCTTCATGTGTTAATTAATTAGACAGTGTCAACAAAAACAGAAATATCCAGGTTTCACAAAGACCATTATACTATATTAAGCCTGAATACAAGACATTTCTGGAAATACGTCTGAAAAGATGGGGCATTTATATTTGAGTTCTATACTTTTAAATGTAAATATACATTAACAGCACCAGGGAGTGTCATATAGCAAGCTACCTGGCAGCAAGCTACCTGGCCTGGCAGCAAGCTACCCGGCAGAAAGCTACCTGGCCTGGCAGCAAGCTACCTGGCCTGGCAGCAAGCTACCTGACCTGGCAGCAAGCTACCTGACCTGGCAGAAAGCTACCTGACCTGGCAGAAAGCTACCTGACCTGGCAGAAAGCTACCTGGCAGAAAGCTACCTGACCTGGCAGCAAGCTACCTGACCTGGCAGAAAGCTACCTGGCCTGGCAGAAAGCTACCTGGCCTGGCAGAAAGCTACCTGGCCTGGCAGAAAGCTACCTGACCTGGCAGAAAGCTACCTGACCTGGCAGAAAGCTACCTGACCTGGCAGAAAGCTACCTGACCTGGCAGAAAGCTACCCGACCTGGCAGAAAGCTACCCGACCTGGCAGAAAGCTACCCGACCTGGCAGAAAGCTACCCGGCCTGGCAGAAAGCTACCTGACCTGGCAGAAAGCTACCTGACCTGGCAGAAAGCTACCTGACCTGGCAGAAAGCTACCTGACCTGGCAGAAAGCTACCCGACCTGGCAGAAAGCTACCCGACCTGGCAGAAAGCTACCCGACCTGGCAGAAAGCTACCCGACCTGGCAGAAAGCTACCCGACCTGGCAGAAAGCTACCCGACCTGGCAGAAAGCTACCCGACCTGGCAGAAAGCTACCCGACCTGGCAGAAAGCTACCCGACCTGGCAGAAAGCTACCTGACCTGGCAGAAAGCTACCCGACCTGGCAGAAAGCTACCCGACCTGGCAGAAAGCTACCTGACCTGGCAGAAAGCTACCCGACCTGGCAGAAAGCTACCTGGCAGAAAGCTACCCGACCTGGCAGAAAGCTACCTGACCTGGCAGAAAGCAATGCAAAGATTGGCAACAGTGAGAGTGAACAGCTTGGGCCGCGTTGCATTGCATATTGGGACGTGGCGGCCATGTTGATGGCCTCGCAAATGTAAACAAACAAAGCAATTCGAACAAGGAGAAGAAGCAGAGTTCGGAGAAAGAAAAGAAAAAGATGTTAAAATCCAGAAAAGGATGTGGAATTTACCGGGATACTTTAAACAGCAACGGTTTACCATGGTTGAAATAATAAATAAGACACACGACTGAGAGGGACGTTACGTCTATAAACAGTGCGCAGTAGTCCGAGTAGCGGTAAAGGAGACAATCAACGTGGCAGCCACGCCAAGTAATGACTTGGCGACGCCCGAGCCCTATTAGAGAGTAGTAACTAAGCCCAAACAGACCACCACAGGCATCCTGTTTTTTATTTGCCAACCCAATCTGAGCCAGACGTCAATGTAAACTGAAGAACTAAGTTTGTGTTATGCTGTCTAGAGTGCGTCTCGGGACGCCTACACACGTTTCTGTCCATGTGTCTGAGGACGCTGCTGCAGCTGTGCAACAGCTGTGCAGAAAACAAATATATCACTAAAAAGAACTTGAGAAAAATAACATGGTTGTGTTTTCCCTATTAGATGGATATCCTAAATGTTATTAGAAATAGGCCAGACAGTTTGTTTTGAATTTTATGGTAAGTTAATTATTTACAAATGTGATTACATTTTATTTAGCCTCAATTAAATGTGACTATTTCATCTAAAATATATTGAAATCGTGATTCTATTTAAAGGACGACTGCCTACCTTTGTTTATTCAATGAGGTCCGATTTTTATTTGACTTTTTCTTTAAAAATAACAAAATTTGTTCTTTAAAAAAAGTAAACAAAAAACGAGGGTCGTCTTATATTCGGGTCAATATGGTATTTAACTGTATTGCGTGTACTGAACAGAACACAGATGAATCATATATGAGAAAATCTTTTTGAAGATATAAAGAAATATTACTCACTAATATTTGATGGCTTTGGAGTAAAACTTCACAGCATCTTCATACTGCTTATTCTGAAAGAACTCATTTCCTTTCTTCTTCATTTCTTCACTTTTCTGGATAAGGAACACAACAAACCAAATATTTTATTCCCAAATTTACCACACAAACATTTAAGGATGAACATGGGGGAGAAAAAAAAAAAAAATCAAACATTTGATCTGTAGGATGTGTCCGAATTCATGCAGCTTCACTGAATCTCTGTTGCTCTATGAACTAGGCTATTGTTGTTATAATACGAAAAATATCATAACACCAAACCAAAGTAGTCTATACCCACGACGTTCCACTTTTGGGATTGCTCTGTTGCCAAGGACTCTGGTTAACTGCTCCTCAGATCTCTGCAGGGTAAATCCAGACAGCTAGCTAGACTATCTGTCCAATCAGAGTTTTCTCTCGCACGACTAAAACTACTTTTGAACGTCCACGTGTTCCACCAAAACAAGTTCCTTCTTGAGAATATTTAGCAGATGCGCCGCTGCTCCGTCCGACGCTAAGCACCGCCCAAGACGATTGTAGTTGCTTTAAAGAAATGCTGATAAACCAGAGCACGTACACCTGCGGGGTAATCGCGCATAAGTAGAATTTATAAATCCAGGATAACCGATAAAGCGAGGCTTGGCGTAGTCTAATCTGTGCAGCCTGGCTCGGTGCGTTCCACGAAGGCCAAGCCAGGCTGAGGAGGAGCGACTAGGTCGAGCCTGGCTGAGGAGGAGCGACTAGGTCGAGCCTGGCTGAGGAGGAGCGACTAGGCCGAGCCGGGCTGAGGAGGAGCGACTAGGCCGAGCCGGGCTGAGGAGGAGCGACTAGGTCGAGCCGGGCTGAGGAGGAGCGACTAGGTCGAGCCGGGCTGAGGAGGAGCGACTAGGTCGAGCCTGGCTGAGGAGGAGCGACTAGGCCGAGCCGGGCTGAGGAGGAGCGACTAGGCCGAGCCGGGCTGAGGAGGAGCGACTAGGTCGAGCCGGGCTGAGGAGGAGCGACTAGGTCGAGCCGGGCTGAGGAGGAGCGACTAGGTCGAGCCGGGCTGAGGAGGAGCGACTAGGTCAAGCCGGGCTGAGGAGGAGCGACTAGGTCAAGCCAGGCTGAGGAGTAGGTCGAGTCGGGCTGAGGAGGAGCGACTAGGTCGAGCCGGGCTGAAGTCATTCGGATAGATGCGCGTTCACGGCTTTCTTTAACAGACCGCGGGGTTGATTACAGATTTACTGATGCTAAAATGGAGAATACGTGTTGTGCATACTCTATACAGAGTGAGCAGCAGCTTCTTGTGGAAGTATGATAACGTGAAACACATTATTTGTAAAGAAAAGAAACACGGCCGCTGTAATGAAACAGCGAGAGACAGCGAGGCAGACGATCACGGACCGTCTGAATGCGTAAGCAGCCTAAAAATATACATTTACTGACCACTGCTCTGAATTGAAACAGTCATAGTCATACCATTCAAGGAGTTAGGCTAATTATTTGTATTTACTCTTTGCCTTAAAAAGTAGCAGAAGACATCCAAAATGTTACACAGGAACAACTACAACCACTAATCTACGAGGCTAGAATAGGCCTAGGATGGGTAAATATCTCACTCACTCCGTCTCTCCCTCTCTCTTGTATGAGCTAAAATATAAATGACCCAAGTAACATTAACTTCCACTGCTCGCTTTCCAGGCAAAGTGTACAACAGTCTGTTTGTGGTAAGTGGAAATAATGAGCCTAACTCCTTGAATGGTTTCACTTAAGAGCTGTAGTTCGTAAATGTAATTTTTTTTGATATATCGTTCAGTCGGTCCGCTATCATCTGCAACGCCTTTTCTCACCGTTTATTTTTTTTATTTTACAGAGGCAGAGTTTCCTTCTTTACATATTATCTGCTTAGCTTCCTCGTAGGCCTGTACATGGACACAGAAAAGACACTGAAGAAATTAGACTAGAAGATTAGAAGATAATTAAGTGATAAATTGAATGCACACTGTAAACATGACTGTAACACAGTGTACTCACAAGTTATTTCCCCCAGGCAAAATATAAGGTCAAAAACCCATCCATCCATCCATTTAGTGAACTAATTACAGTATATATAATTAAGGAGGATTGTACAATTCGGACAGGTTTTTAATAATTGTACAATCCTCCCAAATTGCAGTTCACTGGAGAGAATACACATTGCGTGTTAAGAATGCCAAATTAAATGCACATGGAAGAGGAACATACACGATCCTTTGTTCAACAATACAAAAATAAATAAATCAAGTAAAATAATTAAAAAGGTGTATTGGTCTCTGACCAGTGTGCCATTGTTAGAACCACTAACACGTGTATAGCACTTTATACGTTATCCTTCATCACCGACTTTTGACAACTCATTTTGAACTTGTTGCCGCATACAGAGTGAGATCATTGCAGGATATGAGTGTTTGAATCCCAAAAAAAACTATTGCTCTTGGCAAAAACTTTGTTGATTGTTCCCTCCCATTCCTCCTCCCTCTGATTCAACAATGAATATGAGGGGAGGTATGGGTGGAGGCCAACATCTACTGCTCCGTATTGCAGATTTATGTCACATTACTGAAGCTAAAGACATTAAAACAGCAGTTTGACTGATTTTAGGCTTTATTTATTGTGTGTGTGTGTGTGTGTGTGTGTGTGTGTGTGTGTGTGTGTGTGTGTGTGTGTGTGTGTGTGTGTGTGTGTGTGTGTCCAGTTATATCACACCACGTAGTAGCGCCTTACCTCTAGTTGATACTCCTGCGGTCGAGCCATTAGCGACTTCATCGTCTTCTCCAAGTTGGTACCCATTTCATGAATATACTTGGCATCTGATTGAAAATAAAAAAGGAGTGCGTGTGTGTTTACTATGAACATACGAGATCTAACCGGCTTCAGGGTTCTCAAACTTGATCAAACACTTCGTATTTATGTGCTGTACAATATGAGATTTATTTGAGTTTAGAATAACAAATTGACCCTGAAATAGCGCTGGGCAACATATCGATGTTATACAGGGTTCTTGCAGGTTTTAGTAAGTCAAATGTAAGACCTTTTAACATCATAAAGATTGAAATTTAAGACCTACAAAACTGGCTAATTGGCCGAGTCTGCTGAAGGCATTTCAAATTGCGGCTAGCTTGTGTTTCTCCGCTCTGGCGTGTGACTCCAGCGCCTTCACACCCAGAGCCCCTAATTGGATTTTTTTTTTACAAAGTCTGCAGCGAGCCTCGTACCTGTAACTGGGTACCGCTTGTAACCAACAGCGGAAATTGCTGTGATCTAGCCACGTCTCGTTAAAAGTACACTTTCCCCATTTTCCACAAGTAGGCCTAGCCGAACTTTAACAAACTCTGAGGAGACGCAGACGTATTTCACGGGCAACTATTGCATTTATCACGGGATTTGTAGTTTTATCACCGCATGTGTACCAACACCAATATCCCCCAGCAAGAACTACAACACACCAACTAAAATGTGGCCGTTTTTTCTCTGTATCGCACCAGCCCTGCCCTGAAATCCACTAAAAATGTCCCCAAAAATGAGGTTTTCCTCTTTACATGAATTACTAAAAATGTCGATAAAACAGAGCAGAATGTCAGAGACGCATTACTGAATGGTTTTGTGTCTTACACTCTGTGAACGTAAGGTGCAGGGCTTGGAAGCAGGTGTGCGGATGGCCGAGGTCCATGACGTAATGGCGGATACCCGGTTCTCCGGTTCGCTCCAACCAACGTAGCGCATCATCCAAAACCTCTGGGGAACGCTGATGGTACAAAGTCAGATAAATGCATCAAATAGAGAACCATTCAACTCTATCCCTACTGACCATTACGTAGGCAATGAGTACAAAAAAGGAGCTGCCAGAGTTTTAACAAAAACAAGTAAAAAGAGTATATTCAAGCTGCTTTTACTCTATTCGTTGTTAACCTCTTGCATATTCATTGCACATAATTACTCTTTTGCAGACTTACCAAGTTAAACATGTTACTTATCAAGACAACCTGTTTTGTTTGGTTCTTTTTCACCTGGAACAGAGAACAAACAAGCAGTTCAGTGTCAACATATCAACGGCAGTCTGCTAGCCTGTCTAACCTGGTCTAATTCTCTTCGGGGCTAAATAGATAGAGTGCCTTATCTCAAATAACTTCCATACTCAGGCCCCATCCAGACGAAGACGTCAGGATGAAAACGCATCCGTCTTCCCTGGATTCGGTTCAAGAAAATTCACGTCCACATGAATCCATCTGTAAATGACTCAACACGGTACTTCATATGCCGCCTGTAGGCGGCGCTGTTACTGCTACAGACATTAACGGAACGAAGAAGAAGAGCAGCCTTCAGTGACTTCCTTTCATAACATGACTGTTAGCTAGTTCTCTTAGCTTAACACATCCATGGACTAGACTTTAATAACTTGCACCACTGCTCGTTATATAAAGGCCACCTAGAAAAAGAATGTAAACTTTGTTTACATTGTGTAGGGATGACATCATCGATACACACTTATGCGGTTTCGCCGTACACACGAAGCCAAACGTGAGCCGGCTTTTTTTTTTTTTTTTTATTCACCCTGGGACCAGGTTTCAAAAAAGTGCGTTTACAGGATTCGTGTGGACAGTTGGCCCAAACGATGCAAAAGATGTGCGTTTGCATCAAAATACGTCTTCGTCTGGATGGGGCCTCAGACTATAGGTATTCCTGCATTACTGACTTTCATTATTATCCCAAAAAAAACAATCTGGTTCATCTGGTTCCCTAGTTCCTGGATTAGGCTGACATACCAAAAAAGTAAACTTACAGTTCCTTTCTCCAAGGCTCTCAGGATTGCTTCCAACGTTTCGATCCTCGACAGCTGCTTCAGAGATAGATCACAGTCCCTAGAAGACAGAACAAACTCTTTAAAAAAAAAAGTCTAAACATTGAAGATTGAAAGTGTGAATAACTAGGGGTTTAAAAAAAATAGTCATGTGAAAAAATTAGGACACCCATGCTAAAGTTGACTAAAAAGAGGAATAAAAAAAAATATCACTGGCATGGTTTTAGTTCAGTTAGCCTAATAGCTGGTTTGATTTGCATTGAGAGATGATTTTATGGAAAGTACCCCATGTTAATCTGTAGGTATGGTGAAGGGTATGTATGTGATGATGTGGGGGCCAAGGGAACTTTATCAGGATGCATAGTATCCTGGATCCATGAAATAACTGCCTTTAATAATAAAAATCTGCCTGCTGCCTCTATGGGAATTTAACATAGGGGTGTACTGACTTATCAGTCCCTCCAGAAAAACGCTGAGTTTTTTTGTGATTGTTGCGGGCAAAAATCCTTGATTATGCGGCACGTTTTCTTAAAAAATGCGATGGAATATGCGGGATATTTATGCCATTTTATGCGATGAAATTGCGGGAACTTGCAAAAATTGCGGGAACTTGCAAAAAAAGGCGGTTTGATGAAAAAGAGAAAAAAAGTGATTTCCCCCAACACCGTGTTCTCAGTAGGTGAAATTACGTCACTTCATAACGTTCTCATGGCAACAGGGGAAAATGGCTGCTCTTGTGTGAAGTAAACACAACATTTTTTTAACTTTCTGCTGAGATATATGTAGGGTCACCAGTAGGCCTAAATTGCTGTTGGACGACAAAAACAGCAACCAGATGGGAAAAGGGTATTTTACAATAACTACGAATGCACCGCGAGGCTGTATGTTACCAGTTTCAGTGAACGCACCGTGAGGCTGTATGTTACCAGTGTCAGTGAACGCACCGTCTGTGTTTCTCCGACGTCGGCAGCTGCTGCGCTGCAGAGCAGACTGTTGATATACAGTCACACTTTACACTGTTTAACGTCACCTGTCAGCATGTTAACCGTGTTTAATCGCGCTGCTAGCTAAAGCTAGGCTAACGTTACCTGCTGTCGAGTGTAGTGGAAAGTCAGGCACCAAAACAAGGCACCGAAATCTTCGTTCTTATTCGGTCTCGTTACTACCGTTTACGTCGGATCCGGGGGCCCATTGGCACCGAGTTTCGGTACCCAACCCTAGATATATGTGACTTTTTTTAAACGAAAATGTGGGGATTGTGAAATCATGCAAGCCCCGCATATTTTGCGGCGAAAGTGCGGCGTATTTGAAAAAATGCGGCCCCCGCATGAATATGCGGACATTGGCTGATTATGCATTGAATTCTGCGATCGCATAATCGCGTTTTTCTGGAGGGACTGACTTATGCCCCCTGTATTTTAAAGGAAGAACATTTATTTATTTGCAATACATTATTCATTCACAAAGAAAATTGGTGTCCTTAAAGGTTGGATTTTTACTTTTTTTTTTAAATTAAGGCATTAAGACCAACTTGCAAAAGATGATTTTTTTTTATTCCTCTTTTTAGTCAACTTTAGCATGTGTGTCCTAATTTTTTCACATGACTGTATATATACACACACACCGTATATTCAAATCCCAATGATAACTTTACGTACTTTGAGCTGACCAGGCCGATGTCTACAGCCCAGCAGGCAGTAATGCTGGACTCCTCCCATTGCAACAGGATGGGAAGCCAGAAGGCACAAACTCTCATTCGCTCTCCAGCATCTCTTCTGGTATCAACAGCAATACGACTCCATCGTTCAAACACCTCCTCTAAAAAAAAAAAACATGCAGAAAATACACTTAGTTTGGCCTGAGAGCAGCACAGAGAATTCCCTATCTCTACCACCAGCAAGAGGAATTGTAATTTCCCTTGCGGGATTAATAAAGTATAAATTATGATTGTTAATAATAATAATAATTATTATTATTATTATTATTAAGCATAATAATAATTATGATTATGAATAATAATAATAATAATAATAATAATGATTATCATTATTAATAATAATAATTATCATTATTATTATTAATGATAATAATTATTATTCATAATAATAATAATAATTATTATCATAATCATAATAATCATAATAATAATTATTTATTATTATTATTATTATTAGTATTATTATTATGTATAATAATAATAATTATTAATTAATATTATATTTATTATTAATAATAATAATAATGATTATCATTATTATTATTAATAATCATTATTATTATTAATGATAATAATAATTATTATTATTAATGATAATAATAATTATTATTATTAATAATTATTTATTATTATTATTTTTTGTATATTTTATTATTATTATTATTATTATCATTTTATTTTTTAAATTTATTAGTAGTGTTTCCCATACATATGGTTCTACGTGGGTGCCGCCCAGGCAGATAAAATCTGAATTAAATTATTTTCTCCAAACAGTGTATTTTTTTTTTTTTTTTTTTTAACAGGGCGCACAGACCAGCGGCCTCTAGCCCCTCCCCCTCGTGAAGTCTTGTGCTGCGTGCACGACAGCGTCATGTAACTGCAGATGACCAATCACAGAAGGCCGGATAACGCCGGCTCGGTGTTACGCGACACCGAGCCGAGAGCAGAAAAAACAACTGCTGAAACCGGAGCGCTCAGAACAAAGAAATCTGAAAATGTTTAGCTCGTGGGGGATTTCTCTGAAATAACTTTACCTCATTATTAGAATATTATGTTTAACATGAAAATCCAACATTATAGATATAGACAGAAAGTACAGAAAAGCATAATAGGCAGCCTTTAAATATCTTACCTGATGGACGGAGGGCGATGATTGTATTTTTGGACAAAGATTTCTGAAGGGGGGAAAAACAGTTCATTAGAGACATTAAGACTATACAGAAAACAATACTTTCTTATTTTTGATTATTGGTTTAATAACTCACAAAATTGATCCGGTCTTTGTTGTCTTCCCAGCCGACATCAGAATCAGAGTCTGACATTTTGTCCAAATCTGTAAGAACATTTGCATAAATTACTGAAATCCGTTCTGCAAAAACATGCAGCAGTGAATTCAATTTAAATGTTCCTGATTTGAATTTATTTCCCTGTATGAAAAGCAACTTGCAGAAACTCCGAGACTTCATTCTCTGCTCAGGACGCCATTACTTCACTTTATAGGCCTGTATTTACACAGCAAATATTTTTCGCCGCTATGTTATGCTCTGAATGTATGTTCTGAATGTTGAGTACAGCCCCGTTTAAGTAAAAATCTGAGTACCAGTGGTGGAAGAAGTACTTCCACTTGAGTATTTTCATTTTATGCTACTTTATTTCTACTCTACATCTCAGATAATCTTCGAGAAATTCGGGAAATCCTTCGTCACAAAGCTGAAAACGGTGCTGTTTTTCCTGACACCATGAAAAGTTTTGAAATATTTTAGAGATACAGTATCTCACAAAAGTGAGTACACCCCTCACGTTTTAGTAAATATTTCATTTTATCTTTTAATGGGACAACACTGAAGAAGTTACACTTTGCCACAATGTAAAGTATTAAGTGTACAGCTTGTATAACAGTGTAAAGTATGAAGTGTACAGCTTGTATAACAGTGTAAAGTATTAAATGTACAGCTTGTATAACAGTGTAAAGTATTAAGTGTACAGCTTGTATAACAGTGTAAAGTATTAAATGTACAGCTTGTATAACAGTGTAAAGTATTAAGTGTACAGCTTGTATAACAGTGTAAAGTATTAAATGTACAGCTTGTATAACAGTGTAAAGTATTAAGTGTACAGCTTGTATAACAATATAAAGTATTAAGTGTACAGCTTGTATAAGAGTGTAAAGTATTAAGTGTACAGCTTGTATAACAGTTTAAAGTATTAAGTGTACAGCTTGTATAAGAGTGTAAAGTATTAAATGTACAGCTTGTATAACAGTGTAAAGTATTAAGTGTACAGCTTGTATAACAGTGTAAAGTATTAAGTGTACAGCTTGTATAACAGTGTAAAGTATTAAGTGTACAGCTTGTATAACAGTGTAAAGTATTAAGTGTACAGCTTGTATAACAGTGTAAAGTATTAAGTGTACAGCTTGTATAACAGTGTAAAGTATTAAGTGTACAGCTTGTATAACAGCCATTAATGTCTAAACCGCTGGCAACTAAAGTGAGTACACCTCTATGTTAAATTCCCATAGAGGCAGCAGGCAGACTTTTATTTTGAAACGACAGTTATTTCATGGATCCAGGATACTATGCATCCTGATAAAGTTCCCTTGGCCCCCACATCATCACACACCCTTCACCATACCTGGAGATTAACATGGTTGTATGTCGGTTAGCCTAATAGCTGGTTTTATTCGCATTGAGAGATGATTTTATGGAAACCTCTAGGCTAGTTGGACATGTGCTAAACTAGATCCTGGAGGTAGTAAATGTTACTCATTTAGCAGATGGCTCTCTATGCCTTGTGGAGTTACTGCTCGTTCATTGGCTGCTCTGACTATTCTACTATATTGATTTCTTTCCATTGTATTTCTATGGGCGTGGCAGTGGTGACACCCAGGTCACACAGATGTAGGACAAAGAGAGTGTGCTTCCTCCCATTCATTACTACGATCGTTTTGTACACAGTCTTGTACCCTTGCATTATTTTTTTTTTGCCGTTTTCTAAATGTTCTTTTGTGTGGAATCAAATGTTTTGTGGTCGCGCTACATCTCGCCGTTGGTTGGTTTGGTCCCAGGCTTAAAACCAGCCGTGTAGTCTTCGTGATACGCAGGTATACCCACGAAGGAAGCTCCAGGATTTCCTTAAACCCACTTAAAAATGCCCAATGACACGCAACATACTTTACATTATAGTTGACATATTTTGAATTGTCATCTGTGTTTTTCTTCTTAACATAGGCTAAATAAAAAGGTATTTCCACCGTAAATTGGTGCTTAAAAGTGTATCCGAATACAGGAAACTAAGTCGTTGATGCTTAAAACTTCCCTGGGGGAGGACACCCCCTACATTAGACTAGCTACACCACTCCTTAAAACTCGTTATACAAGAATTTTCTGAAATGTGAATGGGGGAAAAAAAATCACTTCAGGAATAAAAAAAACAACATATTTGATATATTTTGAATTGTCATCTGCGTTTTTCTTTTTAACATAGGCTAAATGGGGTCATCCCCATGTTCCCCGGGTACTATATACCCCGGCACCCCGGGTTATGTCTACATAGGCCTATTTGCCATGGAATTTGGCAGTAATGGTGGAAAAAGTAACAGACCAGGGAACATAGGACCCTTTCCCAGTCTCATACAAAGAGGGGAGCATAGACAATAAATGGTATTTCCACCATAAATTTGTGCATAAAAGTGTATCCGAATACAGGACAATTAAGTCGTTGATGCTTAAAACTTCCCTGGGGGAGGAGGAAAATCACTTCAGGAATAAAAAACAAACAAAAACATATTTGATATATATTGTTTTTCTTTTTAACATAGGCTAAATGGGGTCATCCCTATGTTTCCCGGTACCCGGGGTTAGGCCTACATAGGCCTATTTGCCATGGAATTTGGCAGTAATGATGGAAAAAGTAACAGACCGGGGAACATAGGACCCTTTTTAAAAAAAGAAGAAAAAAAAAAGGGGGGGGGGGGTCCTATGTTCCCCAGTCTCATACAAAGAGGGGAACATAGACAATAAAATGCATTTCCACCATAAATTGGTGCATAAAAGTGTATCCGAATACAGGACAATTAAGTCGTTGATGCTTAAAACTTCCCTGGGGGAGGACACCCCCTACATTAGACTAGCTACACCACTCCTTAAAACTCGTTATACAAGAATTTTCTGAAACGTGAATGGGGGAAAAACACTTCAGGAATCAGAGTCGTTCAAAAAGTGTGTGGTCACTGTTGAGCTGCATTACTGCTGGTGCTAAATAGTCTCTGGTTTGACTGCATTACTCATGTTGTGTGTGTGTTTGAACAATGGACACAAAAGGGACAGCTTGCTAACGTGTACCTGAGTCATAGTCGTATTCAGTATTGATGTAATATTTTCACCTTTAAAATGAGTAAAATTCAGCAGTCAGTGTATATAAAAAAGGACCGTACCAGCAAGCACGTAACGTGTAATGTTATATATATTAGCAATGCTACATTATTCGGCGTAGATTTACAACAAAATGGCGCAAAATGTCATTATTTTAAAGTTACCGTACGTTATGTAGTTTTTCCTCTCGGGGATGACGTCGATTAGCTAACGCTGCTCCTTGATTGCGATTGGTTGTTATGATGTTAGCATTTTTAGCCTATTCGCTAGCTAGCTAACCTGCGTAGTTGTATTAACCCCCCCCATTCTCAGTTACTTCTCGTACAGTGCACATAAGTTAGGAGCTAGTCAGTTTAATTAAACTGCTGTGTTGTTAATATAGTAGCTTTATAACGTGTTCTCGTGACGTGGCGTTAGTTAAATGTTAATTAATTAACGCTACGACACTTTGTTTGTTTTTTCCGCGCCGCTAATGTTAACAAGTTAGCTAGTTAGTTAGCCAGTTTATAGCTATATGTGGTGGTAGTTAAGTATTCAATTAGACAACACGTACCTTGTTATAACTATCGTGTGGACGCCGAGCAGTAGTCCGGGCTGGTCCTGTTCATAGTAGTGTGCGGAAGTTAAAACTGTTCACGCTGCGCCGCGTGTCACCGTCAGCTCACATGAGAAAGGGGGAGGGAGGTTCAAACGCTATTCTTCTTCTTCTTCTTCATCAAATGGATTCTATTCTTCTTCTTCTTCTTCAAATGGGTTTTCTGAAGGCGTGAATGCTCCCCTCCCCCCCAACGACAATTTCCTGTTCTTTGTTTTGTATCTGTAAGCATTACATGATATAAACATAAGGTCAGACTAGGCAGTGCAAGACTATATAAACAATATATAGTAATAATAGTAATAATTAGTGGGTGTACTGTACTGTATATATATATATATATATATATATATATATATATATATATATATATATATATATATATATATATATATATATATATATATAAAACATTGATTAATAAAGTAATCATTATTATTATTATTACTACACACAGACACACACACACACACACACACACAGAGACACACAGACACACACACACAGAGAGACGCACACACACACGCACACACACACACACACACACACACACACACACACACACACACAGAGACACACGCACGCACACACACACACACACACGCACACAGAGACACACACACACACACACACACACACACACACACGCACAAACACACACACACGCACACAGACACACACACACAGACGCACACACACACACGCACGCACACACACACACGCACACAAACACACACACACACACACACACGCACAAACACACACACACGCACACACACACACACACACGCACAGACACACATTTGGGGGGAAGGGGTAACATATCATAGTGGGGGGGGGAGGGTCTGGGTGTCCTCCCCCAGGGAAGTTTTGAGTGTCAACGACATCATTTCCTGTATTCAGATACACTTTTATGCACCAATTTACGGTGGAAATATCTTTATTTAGCCTATGTGAAGAAGATAAACACAGATGACAGTTCAAAATATATCAAATATAATGGAAAGTATGTTGTTGCTTCTCATTGGGCATTTTTAAGCGGGTATATGGAAATCCTGGAGCTTTCTTAGTGGGTATACTGGGTACACTGGGTATAGCTGCGTATCACGAAGACTACACACACTGTGTTTAACCAGATACATGAGAAAATATACATAAAAGTGAAAGAGAATAAACAAAACAAAGTAACATAAAACATGCCAGGGGTCAGCAAAGAAGAAATTGAACTTATGGGCGCTTTGAATATCTGTGTAATGTCTTTAATGTCATTATTTTATATAGGTACCATGTTTATGTTCACAAACAGTGAGGTCTGGCAATGCGTTTACATATGACTGTTACAGCTTTCTACCACCGTAGTGTGATGTTTGTCATGAGAACAATATGTAGTGTTTAAGTGTTTAAACCAGAGCCTTCAAACTATTTTATTTAGGTGTTCACATGGTAAACAAAATCAAATGGTGAACTTCTTAAAAAAAAAAAAAAATTAATAAAAAAAAAATATATATATAGGTATATATATATATATATATATATATTTATTTTTTATTTTTTTATTTTTTATTTTATTAATTAAAAAAAAATATAGGTATATATATATATATATATATATATATTATTTTATTAATTAAAAAAAAATATATATATATATACCTATATATATTTGTTTAATTAATAAAATAAAATATATATATATATATATATTTTATTTTACTAATTAAAAAAAATATATATTTCTATATATATATACCTATATATATATATATATATATATATATATATATAAAATGTATATATGTATATATATATTTTTTTTTTTTATTTTATTTTAAGAAGTTTACCATTTGATTTTGTTTACCATGTGAACACCTAAATATATATATATATATATATATATATATATATATCTATATATATATATATATATATATATATATATACATATAAATTTGAACTTAAAGGTATAATGGAGGATTTTCCCGAATTTTAGAAAAGAACCGCCCTCTCCACTTTTTGAAAAAAATGCACATGTTCCCGAGAGGGAACGCCTGTTAAACGTGTGCACGAGAGAGCGTGCACGAGCTTAGTTCTCCTCGTGCACGCTCTGTTTACGAGTTGCTGTCGGCATGGCTCTACAAGCCGACTTTCCAAAAGAAGATTTGCACTTTTTCCACTACGTCAGACTCGCCACCGGTAAGTGGAAATCTATTTAGGACAAGCATCTCTATAGCTAACGTTAGCACGCTACAGGCCAACAAACAAGCTATCGCCGAGCAGCTAAGTTGTTGTTGTTTTTTTATTGCTGGTGCGTTTAGAGCTTTCAAGAAGAGAGTCTTGTGGGATCTGATATTGACTACGAGCCCGTGCCCTGTTCATCCCGACCAAGATCCAGGAGGGGGGGGTGCGCCTAGAGGCCGAGGGAGACGAGGTCAGGGCGGGGGCGCAAGAGCCAGCACCAGCCGAGAGCGGGGAGAAGGCGGCCGTGAGAGAGGAGGAGGCAGCGGTCGAACTAGAGGCTGCAGAAAGCTAAAACTACCTCGGGACGAGCACGTACGACGACCTCACGTAAACATATCAGCAGAATGATTGACAACTAGGCGGACCAATAGTCTTGATGATCCACCCGGAAAAAGAAAATCCTCCACTATACCTTTAAGAAAAGCATATGAGTAAATGTACTTTAGTTACTATCCACCACTGTTCATTTCTGTCTAACTTGTCTTCAGCTCAAAGTCGCCCCTCTGCCTAAGGAGGCTGTGGAGAACTTTCTCAGGGATCTGGAAGAAGTTTCTGTTCCGCTCTAGGTCCTGAGCGTTAATAATACGCGTCACCAACGCTTGTTGTATGGCCGGAGACTCACAGGGGTGATGCTGCACTCTGTGACTCACATTCCTGCACGGCTCAATCACCAGCAGACCCTGAACGCCCTCATCGCCGCTGTATCCAGACGTATTGCTGAGTGTCTTTCTGTTCACCACATCGCTTCTGCGTGACACAGAGTCTTCACTGGGTGTGTCTGTTTTACAACTTCTGTTGATGTCAGCAGTTGAATTGGGTGTGGCAGTCACGGTAGAGATATTAACCAAGCTATCGTTAAAAATGTGATTAGTCAAACAGGTCACACTGGCTCTGCTATCTGTGTTTGTTTGTCCCAGTCCACCGGCTGTCCTGCTTCTGCGTTTTCGGGCTCCTGGAGTCTCCTGGACGTTTCTGTGCAGATAGGCTGTGTAGCCCTGAACCAGGCGACCGAACGCCGTCTTATAAGACAGACGCAGCGACTCGGCTGATCCAAGAGGCACAGAATGCAGACGAACCTGTTAGAATAAGATTAAAAAAAGGACTTTCAGATCACATGCCCTCATAATTTATATCATCCAGCGCCAACTGAAAGAGGTGGAAAAGTACAGGTGTGGAGGTTGGGCGTGTAGTAGCATGTCTGACTTTATGCAGGAGAACAGAGCGTGCTTCCATTATAGGCCTGCAATTAATTATAATTTAATATCCAGCAGTTACAGAGCAACATGATCATTCAGTCCTTGTGTTTGTGTCCACCTGATGAAAGTCAGTCCAATATTCTCTCTCTTTTATCTGTTTTTGGTCTCCACCAACTCCTGAGGGAAACATCTGTCTCTTTAGCTGCTAAATGCTCCACTATGTGCACCAGCTACTCTCTGACCACCGTGTGGAAGTGTACAGTGGCTTTTTACAGCTTTTTCTTTGAAAACGACGCTATGAGAGCGCTGAGAGTGAACCAGAACGGTCAAAGTTGCAGCCAGAAAGATAAACAATGAGCTGGAACTCACTATGAAGCTCTGTAAAGCCGAGAGCAGCTGCAGAGTCAGCTGATAATTCTCTGTAGGGTCATCAATACTAGCGACCCCTTTCCCGCTGTCACATTAATTTCACATTGCCTTGATGAAAAAATATTGATTATAGCTGCTTTAAAGATGCAGTAGGCAAGCCTTCTAAAGTAGAACTACATTATTTAGAGAACTACATTAAGCAGGTCATTAAAATAAATCCAGCTCCTCTTTATAAGGCCAGCCACAGACTGGATGCGTGGCGTGAGCGTGTCAGCTGCGTGGCGTGTCCGTTTTTATTTCCGCTCCCATGTTAACAGGTTAGAGCGTGCACGCTGCCTGCGTGACGCGCACGTCTCACATGCGGCTCGAGCCGCGCCGAAAACACTTGCCTGCTAGAAATAGAACCGACGCCTATTTTTCACGCGACACGCCAGCGTGTTGGAAGAGTTTCCAGGCAAATTAGAAAAGGAAAAGATGTTTATGTGTCATTTTGACACAAATACATTTTAATAAATGACATTTTGATGTTTGAAAGTCTCGAGGTTTTGACATGAATGCAGATATAAATGTAATTTAAAAAAAATGTATTGATTTTTAAATGTCAATACTGGAGCCTATTTCACCGTCAACACTGCCGACGTTGTCTTTGCTGTAATCAGATCAGAATATATTTATGTTTAACATGAAGTATTACTACTGCTTGAGTGCAGTAAATCAATGGGAAACATATGTGTATAGACAAGACTCAGCAGCAGCAGCAGCAGCAGCAGCAGCAGCAGCAGCAGCAGCAGCAGCGCCGCGTCAGACACGTTTCTGGTGTGTGAGACATAGAAAAATCCACGCAGCCGCCATGCAACAGAAACGCCACGCTCACACCACGCAGCTACTCTGTCTCCGGCCTAAGTCTTACCTACTGCACCTTTAAGTTGCCTTACCATAACAATTTGCCATAACCACAAACTTTCCCTGAATTGTCTTTGTCACTTCAGCTGGGACGGGTGGTAGAGATGGGAATAATTCCCATGTTTACGACTTTGTTCACCTTATCAAGACGGTTGTATGATCACAGAGTTGGTTCTGCGAGGGTTAAAATACTGCGTGTTGACAGTACACCATATTCATTAAAAGTAGGTTTAACTGCATTGAACGGCGGTCGCTGGCTGATGTGACGCCTCCACATTTGTCTGTTTTTGTGACACTTCTGTTTCATTAAGTGTTATTAAGTCGTTTCCCAGTTATAATTACAACTGAAATAAAGGATATTGATGTGAATTATATTCACAAGTCGAAAACTCATTGTTACGATAACTCCGATATGACGTGAACGCAGCATTAGCTGCAGGAAAATCCTATTTTTTTCAATCCATCCCTTATTTTTTTAAAGGGGAACTGCACAATTATTCAAGTAGCATTATGGGAAATGTAAGCACCAAGTTTTGACCAGGAAGAAGAATGTGTGTGGTATAAAAAGGACAATATCTCTGCTTCTGTTGCATCAATATTGACGAACTATTACACAATGACTTTCTTTTTTAGGTGCTGATCTTTTCAGGGGACGTGTAGGTTATGTTTCAGATGTTGATGCTGTAGCAGAAATAAAAACATGCATTTAACTGTTTTGTGTCTGTCCTTACCATAGACATATAAGAAATGGACAAAGTTATTTTTGACGGAGACCAGTGAAGTCTATTAGAAGTCACTTTCCCGGTGATGGCTGAGCGTTACTGCGCAGCCTCAAACTGAGCTTGATGACGTAGATGTGACGTGAGCAACGTGTCTGAACGTTGTAAGTCTTCTGGTAGCTGTGCCAAGAGAAATCTCAATCATTCCCAATCTATCAGAGACGGAGAGCGTAGGTATATGTAAGGAGATGACATAGGCACAGGCTAATTATTGATAACTAAAATGCTAAAAATTGCTTAAATGTTTCAATTTGATCAAGGTTTGGCTCGCAAACAACTACCTACAGCTCAATGAAAATAAGACCGAAGTCCTTATAGTAGCTCCAGATAATATAGCTTCCAAGATTAGTCGGCTGCTGGGCTCCCTGTCCTCTGCTGTTCAGTCCAAACAGAGAAATCTTGGTGTAATATTTGATAATAACATGCTCTTGGATCAACATATCAAATCTTTGACACGCACATGTTTCTTTCAATTAAGAAACATTGACAAACTTAGAGGAGCAGTTTCACTTACTGAGCTTGAGATGATCATTCACGCTTTTATTTCATCTCGGCTTGATTACTGCAACTCTATTTTCACCTGTCTCAGCAAGTCGTCCCAGGACCGTCTGCAACTGGTCCAGAACTCTGCTGCAAGGCTGCTGACCAGGTCCAGCAGGATGTCGCACATCACTCACGATTTTATACTCATTACATTGGCTTCCGATCAATTTCAGGATCAAATTCAAAGTTTTGGTTCTGACTTATAAAGCATTGCATGGTCAAGCACCTGCTTATATATCTGACCTGCTCCATCCGTACACTACAACCAGGCCCCCCAGGTCTTCTAACCAGGATTACTGGTGGTACCACGCACTCGCTTAAAAACTAGAGGTGACCGCTCTTTTGAAGCGGTGGCTCCAAACCTGAGGAACGCCCTTCCTGTTGTCTTACGTTCTGCAGTCTCGCTTGAAGCTTTTAAAAAGCAGCTGAAGACGCACTTGTTTACATTTGCCTTTGATTGATGTATGTAATTTTTTGGTGTCATGCTGTAATTGTTCTAATGATTGTTTTTAGTCTTTTTGGTTTTAGAACTTAATATGTTTTGTTCAAATGTTTACCAATGTGAAGCACTTTGTGACTTTGTCTGTGAAAGGTGCTATATCAAATAAACTTATTATTATTATTATTAGTTAACATTAGTAATTAAACTAAACAGCTGATGTAAGTCCAAAGTGCCTGCGAGCTTCTCCTGTACTGTACGGTAATTCCTCTACTATGAGACAGTAAGTCTCGTGGTTATGACCCAACCGTTAGCCTATTTTTATAAAAACGTCTGCTACGGAGCCATAACGTGAGGTACAAGGTAACGGAGCCTTTTATACATTGTCGTGTTTCTTTAGAAATAAACAACGGACAAATAAAGTCTTTAAACGCTTCAGATGTAAAGTTATTGGCTGTCAAAGTGACGTCAAAATGAATGGGAGTCAATGGGATGCTAACGGGGGGGTGATGGCTTGGGTAGCATAAAATGGCACCATGGCGGCTTCCATATATCTATGGCGGCTTTGCTCTGAGGAGGCAGGCTGACCCCCCTTGGTCCTTACCTGGTGAATCCTCATGTGCAGATGGAACGCAGCTCCTGCCAACCACTGCTGCATGGACTCTGAACTCATCCTCTTCTTCGTGGTCATCCTCTCATAATGGTCAATCAGCTCGAGCTTCAGCCAGTTGTCGTGGAGCTCCGTGGTCTCGCCCATCTTCTCCTGGTTGTTGGCAACGCCGGGGATCCGGCCGAGGTAGCTGTGGATGATCCAGCCGATTCGTGAAGAACTGCAGATACCAAAAATCCTCTTAGCCCGGGATCCTCGAGCCGATGGGCCCCCCTCTGTGGATCTCTGTGCTCGGACCTGGTCGGGTAACAGAACATCCAGAATTATTCATTTCAGTTTGGGTTCTGCATCATGCTCAGGGATACAATAATAATCATCTTTATTTGTACAGCACCTTTACAAACAATACAAAGTGCTTTGACAGAAGAAGTAAAAAACATCACAAATCAAGACACACACACACACACACATATATATATATATATATATATATATATATATATATATATATATATATATATATATATATATGCATCACTAATAGCCATATAGATGACAAAAAATGACAAATGAATAAATTATATGAATTTGAACACATTTTATTGTCATAAAAAGACAACATCACATAAAAGCAAGTCTATAAAAATGCGTTTTAAGTGATTTAAAAGAAGTCACTGATTAAGCAAGCCTCATCTCCTCCTACAATACAAAAACATATTTTAATAGTAGCCTTATTGGTTTCAAATCACCTACCATTATCTATCTTAAAAATCTCTGTTGCATATAGCTATAGTTCTGTAGCATGTAATGCAACAGAACTAGAGGGAAATATGATTTAGGAACAGTCATGCTTAGTGGTTGAAGAAATATTCAGATGAAAGTACCAATACTAATAATAGTGTAAAAATCTAATGCCATACAAACAACAGACAAAACAAACCTACTTGATGAGCAACCTGCTCAAAAAGCACAGACAGAGCCAGAGCAACAACCCCGACTCCTCCACAGGTGACCCTGCTGCTGCCTCCCAGCTCTCCAGTCAAGTTGAGGCCGAATGCAGCCTGCTGCTCGCCACTCATGCTCCGCTGCAGGAAGGCATACTGGTGCTGCAGAGCGGCTGAAGAGTCAAGCGAGAGGAAGGTGGTGAGGACGGGATCCAAGGAGATATCAGGGATGATGCTGGCGTCTCGAGCCACAGAAAACAGCTCCTGGACGGTGGCTGGAGAAGGAAGACACAAAGTGCGACCCATCGGGATCATGGCTGTGTGTGTGTGTGTGTGTGTGTGTGTGTGTGTCTAACCAGCATCTGCTTGTTATCTGTGGTCTGTGTTTATTTGTCCCTGTCAGAAAGATGTTATCAGCATGAACAGTCCAACAAAGCTCTCGTGAATATGAACACAAATGCACACTAACCCATCTCAAATGAAACAAAGTTTATACAAACACACAGTGCTGGAAGAAATTCAGATCCTTTTCTGAAGTAAAAGTACTAACACGGTCACCACTACTGCTGCTACCCCATCCTGAAGACTGCACACTGTGAAAATACTCCACTACAAGTAAAAGTTGTGCATTCAAAACTGTAAAAGTATTATCAGCTAAATGTATAAAAGTACTCAAAGTGTTCCCTGTCAGTGTTTTCCTCTTCTATCTAATGTTTCTGGGTTAATATTCCTGCTGCATTCATGTGTATGTTGCATGTTACTGCTGTAGATGTTGAAGGTTGAGCTCATTTTTTACTCCTTTATATACTGTAGGATAGTTTAATCTACAGCAATGCATCATCTTCTATAAGATCATCGTATGTTTGCTGTCCTGTGAGAACCACGTATCTCTGAAAAGTTTTTACTTTTCATGGTTTCAGCTTTGTGACGATGCATTTTATCAGCTGATCCGAGAGGCTTTTTAAAGACTTTATTTAACTTACGAAGTAAACATAAAGGAACTCTTCATCCTTCAGTTTATCACAAACATTCAACATCAACACATACGTGGTTTTCACTGGACAGGGAGGGGATGAAAAACTGTCATCTGAGAAGTAAATAAAGCTGTCAGACAAATGTAGTGGAGTAAAGAGTACAATATTTACCTTTGAGATGTAGTACAAGTATAAAGTATAGCATAAAATGAATCCTCAAATTTGTCCTACGGTACTTACTCTGTCACGTTTTCTTTATCATTCTCACTCAATATGGTCAATTTCCTATCTCTCCTGCCAAAGGTTGAAAAAGTAGAATTCATTAAAAGTGTGGCTCAAAGAGCAAACAACTAAAACTATTGAAACAAATATCACAGTAAGAAGTAGTTGTGTCAGATTCAGTGTAGCCGATAAATAAAACTAATACGCTTTTTGTAATCTGATTGGCATTTAGACTCAGACGCAACCACTAAACATTAACCTTAATGTCAATAAGCAGTTAGCTCACAGTGAGGGATAGTTTTACTGGGCTGAGTACCTCAGCTCGGGTAAAAGTCAAAGAGATATTGAGTTTGTTCAGTGATGTCCAGAAATAACTTGTCTAGTTGTGAGAATGTGTAACTTTAACTGTGAAGAGACTCTGGAAAGTAAGAAATAGTCACACATAACCACAACTTACGTTTTTTTATAGCCTATACGTTAATACTAAGCTTCAGCTGTGGAGTGTAAATAAACACATAGTATTGTATTGCAAGTATTGTACTTTAAGTAAGATTTTGAGGGAGGCTACTCATGCTAATTATAGTCCAGTGTTAATTGCAATCTATCGTCTCTGTGAATTATTCCATTGGTTAAGAGATCTTCAACGAATGCGCAAAAGAGGATAGTTTATAGTGTAAAACAACTGGAATCAGAATTTGAGGTGAGGGCCTGTGAGAACAAGAAAACATCCTCTGCAGTATCTATCTATCTATCTATCTATCTATCTATCTATCTATTACATGTCATTTAGCTGACGCTTTTATCCAAAGCGACTTACAATTAAGTGCTTTCAACTGTGAAGGTACAAACTCCAGACAACAAGTAAGTGCAAGTACATTAGCTTTAAGTAAGTAAATAAGTAAAGCTACAGAGAGACATGAAAGTGCAGGTTCAAGATTTTTTTTTAATTTTTTTTTATTTTTTTAATCCGAGGTGTAGTCTGAAGAGATGTGTTTTTAGCCTTCGGCGGAATGTGTGTAGGCTTTCGGCCGTCCTGATCTCGGTGGGGAGCTTGTTCCCTATCCATCCATCCATCCATCCATCTATCCATCCATCCATCCATCCATCCATCCATCCATCTATCTATCTATCTATCCATCCATCTTGCCTCCATAGTTATATGCATTAGGAGGCACGGCTACTCCGTCCCAATATGGCGGCCGCGTCGACGTATCGCCCGATTGAACGGCACAGCGGAATGTGGCCAGAGTCGGGACGTCATTGGCCACGCCCTCATGGTTCCGTCATCGCATGTCTCTCTTGTAACAGCAGCGAAGAGGACGTTACTCCCGGTACTCCTGGTCGGTGGAAACACATTATAGGTGAGTAAAGCAGCGCTGTAGGTACATGACATGTTGAATCAAACATTAATGATAAGTTATAATAAATATTGTCTTAGCTAACGTTAACGTTACTTCCCTGTTACAGCTACGTAAAATACCGCAGCACGTTTGGCTACGTAACCTGACCTGCAGACTGGCGCCATAGACGTTATATAATAAACAATATTACATAAAAATACCAAAGCTACCAGAGTCTGTGACATTTAGTTTTGTTATTACAAGGCAGTAGTGAAAGAGGTACTCCGATACTTTACTTAAGTAAAGGTAGAAATACAATGAAGTATGTAACGACTCGTGCAAATTGGGCTCCTTTCACAGTCTTATTATATGTTATTATAGAGAAATAAGCCTATATTATGTTGTTTTTATCACTAACAAATACATGTTATAGCATTTTAATGTTGTAGTTGATCAATATGGAGCTAATTGTATACTACTGGGTAGATAAGTAGTATACTGCATCATATCATAGCCTATTGTTATGTTATGTCAAAATTGTACTTAAGTACAGTAGTAAATGTACTTAGTTACTTTCAGTGGTGGAAGAAGTACTCAGATATTTTACCTTTGACTCTGTTTTTTTTGTTTCTCTTAATGTACACATAAATACACATAAATGGACAGTGGTGGAAAGTAACTAAGTACATTTTGAGGTGCTTGTACTTTACTTCATACTTTTACTCCACAACATGTCAGAGGGAAATATTTTACTTGTTACTGCATTACATGTATTTAACATCTTTAGTTACTTTACCAATCAAGACTTTTGCATAAAAAACATTTATATTTCTCATATATATATATATATATATATATATATATATATATATATATATATATATATATATATATATATCATATAACTACCAACAGTAATAAAAGCACAGCTGAAACAATTAGTCGATTGATTGATTAATAAACAACTATTTTGATGATAATTTACGTCATAAAAACATTTCATGGTTCCAGCTTCACAAATACTCAGATTAGCTGTTTTTCCTTTTTATATCATGTTAATAATTTAAATGTATTAGTAATAACGTCGAGGTCTGGACTGTTGGACAAAACAAACATTGTGAATGAGTCACTTTGAATACATCCTCCAACGTGTAATATTATAATCATAAATACACTCTGTAGAGACGAGTAGGCTACAGCAGCGCATGCAAATACACTAATACATTAGATTATGATTTATTCCATTCCGGTCTTCTAGCATCATGAGTCAGCGGACGGAGCGCCGGGGGGGAATACACGTGGACCAGTCGGACCTGCTGTGCAATAAGGGATGCGGTTATTATGGCAACGCGGCGTGGCAGGGCCTGTGCTCAAAGTGCTGGAGGGAGGAGTACCAGCGGGTACGACAGAAACAGATCCAGGACGACTGGGCCTTGGCAGAAAAGTAAGACCAACAACAACAACAACCTCACCTACTGGGTTAAAACATTTACATTGGTTTACATACTTCCTGTATGCAAATTTGAAATATCTCGCACTACTCTGCCTCTGATTGGCTAGTACTCGTTGTCTTCGTATGAGGCGTGAGGAGTGGCATTAGTTAGGGTTAGGGTAAGAATACCAGGGTGAGCCAATCAGAGGCAGAGTAGGGAAATGCAAATTTGCTTCCTGTATATAGTACAGTGAGTTTTCCTCCATGTTCCCCTGCTGATTGCTGGTATTTGCTCTGATAAAATGTCCTCTGCTCCAGGTTGCAGCGGGAGGAGGAGGCCGCATATGCCAGTAGTCAGGGATCACAGACACAGTCCACAGCAGCAGCACAACCACAGCCGGGGCACGCCGCTCTGGGACCCTTCTCCAAGTTTGAGGAGAAGAAGACCAACGAGAAGACGCGGAAAGTGACCACCGTTAAGAAGTTCTTCAGCCCTTCGTCACGCACTGCGGCCAAGAAAGGTACGACATCAGAAGCAGCTGGATACGCCCACAGGCCTGTTTCACTTTCTGTCTGGTTTGTTGCCGAACTCACAGCTTCATGCTTTGCTTGTTTAGGCCTGAAATGTCTAAGATTAGGTGCTCCAAATTAAAGAATACCCCTACCAGCACCTCTAAAGCTCACTAATTAACATGTTTCATCTAATCGTTTGTTTAATCTGTTCACAAACTTCACAAAAAAAGTGGTTTTGGTGGAGTGTCGTGCTGAAACTATGTCCTGTAAGTGACGGCAGTCTTGTTGTCACACACATTACGTTTTTTCTAAATGTGGTTCTTCCTCGTCAGAAAACCAAGAGGGCAAGACACCCAGTCCGTCAATTAGCCGCCACGCCAGCTTCGAGACGGACCAAGTGTCCAAGGACTTTGCGGACTTCTTGAAAAACCTCCAGAAGCCCGGCCGGGAAATCCACAAGCAGTGCCGAGCCTTCATTGTCAACATGTCAAACAAGAAGGTCTGATTGATTGATTCATAGATTGATTGAAAGTTATTTTGAACATGTTAAAGAAACAGAAAGTAATATTACACAAAAATAGAAAGCATATCGAGATGTATGACTAACACAGTGGGTCCTATTTTAACGATATAAGCGCAGGTGTGTTTAGGGCGTGTCCAAATCCACTTTTGCTAGTTTGACGGCGGTAAAAAGTGTCCGTGTGCCGGGCGCCTGGTTCTAAAGGGTTGTTCTTAGTGTCTTCATTAATCAGAGGTGTGTTTTGGGCGTAACATGCAATCAACCAATCAGAGATCATCTCCCATTCCCTTTAAAAGCCAGGCGCGTTTGGACCTTGGAGCATTGCTGTTATGATGGAGGATTTACACCCTAATATGTTTATTAGTAATCTTCTGCATGTGTGTGTGCTGCTGTGCGTCCCTGTGTGTGTAACAAGCATAGTGTGCACGTGCTGTGCACGAGCCTCGGAGCATTTTACTAATGTGCTGTTAAAATAACAATGAAATGCTGCGTTATTGACTTTAGACCAGGTTTTTGTTGGTCAATGGTGCCATCACTTCCTGCTGCCTCAAGATAAGCCCAGAATGCACCTGAACACACCTCCCTGTAAGACCAGCACGCCCAGAATGCACCTGAACACACCTCCCTGTAAGACCAGCACGCCCAGAATGCACCTGAACACACCTCCCTGTAAGACCAGCACGCCTAGAATGCACCTGAACACACCTCCCTGTAAGACCAGCACTCCCAGAATGCACCTGAACACACCTCCCTGTAAGACCAGCACGCCCAGAATGCACCTGAACACACCTCCCTGTAAGACCAGCACGCCGGGAATGCACCTGAACACACCTCCCTGTAAGACCAGCACGCCCAGAATGCACCTGAACACACCTCCCTGTAAGACCAGCACGCCCAGAATGCACCTGAACACACCTCCCTGTAAGACCAGCACGCCCAGGATAGGACCCAGTGTGTCACAATGCCCTCAAAAGAATGTGGGCCACACTTATTTAATCCTACTCCTTCTCCGTTAATCCTTGTTAGTTAATTGACACGCTTCCTTAGTCATATTGTTTTTTTAAACTTACAAATAAATAATTTTACTTACCAAGTATCTTACATACCGTAATATAATTTATTTCTGATTTGACATCTAGTGTCATAATAAAACTCTTTATAATAATAGGTTTTTAAGTTCATGACCTTCCGACTTGTGTTGTCAGGATCTGGGTGCTGACGAGCTGACGGAGTGCGTTCAGGATTTCTACCAAAACTTGGCCGACCGCTTGATGGGCCACTTTAAAGGTTGGTTTAGAGAACTTTCTCACCCGTAACATTTAATTATTTCCACTAATGCGTTTTCAATATATCGGAGTATGTAGCCACCACTTGGTGGCAACACAAGCCAGATTTCCCCCTCGACTAACGTGGTCTGATAACTCTTTGTTCACCAGGCTCGTCAGAGTCTGTGGAGCAGGTGATGGACCAGGTGGAAAAGTACATAATGACTCGTCTGTATAAGAGTGTATTCTGTCCAGAAACCACTGACGATGAGAAGAAGGACTTGGCCACGCAGAGCAGGATAAGGTGGGCAGTGGTGTTTTCATTATAATAATAATAATAATAATATACAGAAACGTTCAAAAGTGTGTAATAGCGCTGGGCGGTATGACCAAAAATTCATATCACGTTTTTTTTCAAAATTATGCCGGTTTTCCGGTTTTTGACGGGTTTTTTTTCATGCATATTCAGATGTTCAATGCATTTTCTACTCGTTGAGAGAGGAATTACTGCAGTAAATTGACTTAATTGACTCATTCCTCACCACTGTATTAAGCGGGACCGTGTCTTTAGCTCGGTGGTTGGTGATGGAGTTTGTAATCTGCTTTTTCTGTCATAGCGAGTCCCTCTAGCAAACGCGTCTTTAAGTGACATTTGGCTCGACTTTTCTTTAGCTTTCCCCGTGTTACCTGCTGATGTGGAGGGCGCTGAGCCTGCTGACTTTAATTTCATACATTCTTGATACTCCAAGACGTGTTTGCAGCTGAGGTGGTGGAGCAAATTGCTCGTGTTGCCGCCTTTCGCGACTATTTTAGCTCGACAGCACTTGCGTAAAACGGTTGTTTGGTCAACGTCGGATTTTTGGAAACCAAAAAACCTCCAAACAACAGACCCGGCGGCTCCTTTTTTTGGCACAAGTTCGTCTGTGTCATTACTTCTGCAGCATCCATCTTCCGTGTGACGTCCCTCTGGTGCGCTGCTGTTTACCGTCGCTGCTTAGAAGTGCAGCATTTTAAAGGGTCCGTCTAAAACAGTGTCGCGCGGCGCAGCGTAACGTTCGTTCCGGACGTTGTGTTATTAAACACACCGGTATGGCGGTATATTAAAAATGAACATCGTGACGAAAATATACACCGGTTTCCGGTATGAACCGGTATACCGCCCAGCACTAGTGTGTAATCTTCTGCCCCAAAAAGCTTGACTGGGTCCAGTCAGACTACTCTATGTGCCTGAATGGTCTTTCATGTCTTCAGGTTGTAGGAAGTCCTCTTTACAAATATATGTAATTTAGTTTTATACATGGAGAGCTAATCGCTGTACAATAGTTCAACCAGACCGACCACTGAGAGGACAGAAAGAGACAAAGATCCCTCTGAGCAACAGATGAATAAGAAGAGAAGAAATCAGCAGTCATTGGTAAAATAAACAGGAGGCTTAGCATCAAAATGTTTGCATATTTAAATAGGAGCAGCTTCCTGTTTCAGTGTCAAGTGCACAATACATGCAGCCTATAACAAGCTGGAGGTAACAGGCAACATGTTGCTCTTAGCATGTTGGTTAGTCTAGGGCACATGTGTCAAACTCACGGCCCGCGGGCCAAATGCGGCCCTTCACAAATGTTGATCCGGCCCGGGTATCAATTTTAGGTCCACAGTACATTCTGGCCCTGGCTAGTTGAGCACCAAACCAAAAGATGGAAAAACTGTTTTCAAATTCCAAATGACGCGACTCTCAGAGCAGAATTTGGCAGATTTACCGACTTTGAGACTCAGAAACTCCCTCAGAACCAGAGAGTATTTTAATATTCATGAGATGAAACAGGCTGTTTGCATGATTTGCTGAACTCTGCGATGGCTAAAGAACTCTTTGCTGACTTTCTAGGAGTTTATGTCGAACGAAGCGACAAAAAAGCAACAAAACGTTGCAAAAAAACAAACAAAAACATTGATTAAAATGCCTGAAAAAGCCACAAAAATGACCAAAAAGGCGACATGCAGTAATACAGTCAAAGATATTTGACTTTTTTGGATGTATGCATGTGAATTTAACTCTCCGTCTGGCCCTTGATGTGATTCTCTTTTCCAGTGTGGCCCTAAATGAAAATGAGTTTGACACTCCTGGTCAAGGGTTGGCACTGTGGGAATATCAGCTGGACATACTATAGACGGACACGTCTCCAGTCTATCCAGACACATAACCACTGAGTAGACTGCAGAGGGCCCAAAGAAAAACACAACAACTCAGTATTTAGAGCCACGTTGCACCGTTGGGCTTCAATATTTAATCAAGGGTCGCTTACGGCAAATGGTTAAAAGGCAACCGAGAGATAGCGGAGGATACAAAAGTTCACACTCTGCAATCTGAAAGGTGTTTTAAAGCCGCTGATGGCAGCTCGTTATATTCATGAGCCTCTCTGGCTTCTCTCAGGGCTGTAAACTCATTTACATTTCTATTTCTGTGCTTGTTTGCTCACATGTATATGCCTGTACCGATAAAAATGAGCCATTATTGAAGGAAAGAAGAAAAACATGCATTTATAAACAGCTGATTTATACATGTAACTGACATGTAAATTGGGAGTTATAACTAGAAGTGGAACAATACACATATTCAGATTTGTTTTTCAAGGAGCATTTCAGTGTTACGTTAAGTGGAAGCGTGGGTTTCTGAGCATCACTGCACAATGCTTGCAGTCTGTGAAAAAAAACGTCTGTCTGCCAGATTACACAACAGCCACTTTTAGCACCGTTGTCCATGTTTTCCATAGTGGCAGCTGCTGACTGCATGTGTTTGTCATCCGGGGGGGAAGTTTCTGGGAAATGTGTATCATGTGCACACAAAAAAAAAGGCTTACTGCATTGATTGTTTTTCTGTCTTGCAGGGCGTTACACTGGGTGACCATCCAGATGCTGTGCGTCTCTATGGATGAAGAAATCCCTGAAGTCTCTGAGAATGTTGTCAAAGCAATAACAGGTTAGAGATTGTGCTTGAACGTCCAGTGTGACAGCATCTAATAAGTGACTAATAACTGAAATTTAATTTTCATGTTAATTATAATTTAAAGGTGCAGTAGGTGAGACTTATAAAACTACCTTTCTGTCATATCTGCTGAAACTGACCCTATGTTTCAGTAGAACTACATAGGGGTTTTCCCACCGGAGGGACTTTTGCAGTTCCTAGAACTAAAACGTTCCTAGAACACCTTTTTCGTCGTGTTCCCACCGGACAAATTTGGGGATTTTTTTGTTCTTCTGGCCGTATTACTGGACTTTTTTAGCTCCTACTTCAGAGCAGGGTCTTTTCCCTTTTCCTAGGTCTACTTGATTGGTCGAAATTATAAGTCCCGCCCACTGCCAACCCAGATCTTGCAGTGCGCCGTCTGTTTGCAGACAGAGCAACAGCGGGACATTTTTAGCAATTTTCACCATCTTATTCATCATTAAAGTCACTTCTGACAACGTTTTAGGCGAGAAATTAACTATTTAGATTTCGAATATAGGCAGTCTTCCGAAAATCGTTGCCGATTTGACAATTTGCTTAAAAGTTTTTGGAGCTCCATAAAGTGAAGGGTCTGGCAGCTGGTGGCGGCCCGGGATCGCTTGTTCGCTGGTCGGCCTGTCTCGTAAGAGGCTTTTAATTTGCTATGGTCTAGTGACGATGTTATAAAGACTGTTGCGGTGCTTGCGTCACTCCCTTACCCCTCCTACCAGTCCCTTACCCCTCCTACCAGTCCTTTACCCCTCCTACCAGTCCCTTACCCCTCCTACCACTCCCTTACCCCTCCTACCAGTCCCTTACCCCTCCTACCAGTCCTTTACCCCTCCTACCAGTCCCTTACCCCTCCTACCAGTCCTTTACCCCTCCTACCAGTCCTTTACCCCTCCTACCAGTCCCTTACCCCTCCTACCAGTCCTTTACCCCTCCTACCAGTCCCTTACCCCTCCTACCAGTCCCTTACCCCTCCTACCAGTCCTTTACCCCTCCTACCAGTCCTTTACCCCTCCTACCAGTCCCTTACCCCTCCTACCAGTCCTTTACCCCTCCTACCACTCCCTTACCCCTCCTACCAGTCCCTGTGGTCACTTGGCCGGTGGGAATGCAAATGGAAAAAAAGATTTTGGGGGAGAGTAGTTCGTAGAACTGCTTAGAAGTGTACTTTTCCCCAAAAAAGTACAAGTACTATCCAGTGGGAAAACCCCTTATGTTCCAGTAGAACTACATGAAGCAGGTAATTTAAAATAAATCCAGCTCCTCTGGCTCCACCTACAGCCTGGAAGGGGATGATCCCTGTTCAGATGCACCAATCAGGGCCAGGGGGGGGTGTCTAACTGCGTGTCAATCACTGCTCAGGCACATGCATTCATTCTCCCTTGTGGGGGGAGGGGCTTAGGAGACTGTTTTTGGGCTTTAGCAGAAATGGGGGGGGGGGACTGAGAAGTTGTGGATGTTCTGGATCTTCACAATCGGCACC
This sequence comes from Gymnocephalus cernua, assembly GCA_023631565.1. Taxonomy (NCBI): domain Eukaryota; kingdom Metazoa; phylum Chordata; class Actinopteri; order Perciformes; family Percidae; genus Gymnocephalus; species Gymnocephalus cernua. The sequence continues at coordinate 1,618,892 of CM042439.1, read as the reverse complement.
TTTAATCTATTATCAAAATAGTTAATTAAAAAATCGAAATATTTGGCGATAATTTAAAGGTATAGTGGAGGATTTTCTTTTTCCGGGTGGATCACCAAGACTATTGGTCCTCCTAGTTGTCAATCATTCTGGGATATGTTTACGTGCCGTGACAGGTCAGCGAGCAGACGGCCACGGCCTACGACCATAGACAGTATATAAAAGCCTCCGACCGCTGCCCCCCCGCTCTCGGCGATAGCTTGTTTGTTGGCCTGTAGCGTGCTAAAGTTAGCTATAGAGATGCTTGTCCTAAATAGATTTCCATTTACCGGTGGCGAGTCTGACGTAGTGGAAAAAGTGCAAATCTTCTTCTGGAAAGTCGGCTTGTAGATCCATGCCGACAGCAACTTGTAAACAGAGCGTGCACGAGGAGAACTGGGCTCGTGCACGCTCTCTCGTGCACACGTTTAATAGGCGTTCCCTCTCGGGAGCAGGTAGGGTGTTGCGCATGTGCATTTTTTCAAAAAATGGAGAGGGCGGTTCTTTTCTAAAATTCAGGAAAATCCTCCATTATACCTTTAAGTAGTTGATAACTAATCAATTCATATTTGCAGCTCTATATATTAGTATGTGATGAACACACTTGCAGCAATTGCAGTCTGGCCTCCCTTTATTTCCTGGATCTTCACAATCCTACCTACAGCACCTTTAATAGCTGGCAACGTTTCTAGTACCGAAATATAATAAAATAAACTAATTGACAATGCATTTTTATAATAAAAAAAACATTCATATTATTTTGCCAGCAAAAAAAAGGATGACTCAACCCTAAAACCCTAAAAAAAAAAAAGGTTTTAGGCTCATAATGATTTTCTTGAATCATGAAGTCATCCTTTTAATCTGTAAAATGTAAATTGTTAATAGAGCCCAACTTGTATTGTCTGACCAACAGTCCAAAACACAAATGTATTACATTTACTATCGTAGAGGACGAAGAAAAGTAATTCATATTTACACTTTAGCAGCTGGAACCAGTGTTTCTTTTCGGCACTTTTGCTTAAACTAATACTAAAAGCCTTTTGTTTGGAAGCGACAGATGACGCGTGAGTCCGTCCAACCCCTGACTTTGTACCTTCTCCAGATATCATCGAGATGGACTCGAAGAGGGTTCCTCGGGACAAGCTTCGGTGCATCACGCACTGCAGTAAACAGATCTTCAGCGCCATCAGGACCACCAAGAACGAGCCGGCCTCAGCTGACGACTTTCTCCCCGCGCTCATTTACATCGTGCTCAAAGCTAACCCTCCTCGACTTCAGTCCAACATCCAGTACGTCACCCGCTTCTGTAACCCCAGCAGGCTGATGAGCGGAGAGGATGGATACTACTTCACCAACCTGGTCCGTTCTTCTCCTTCTTCTATCTTCTACCTCCTTTAATTCTGGTTGAGCTGTAGGCCTCTAGTTTCACCAGTGGTAAAAGAAGTATTCCCTCTCTTAAAGCCCCAGTGTGTAAGAATTTCTCCCATCTAGCGGTTAAATTGTATATGACAACCAACTTCATTTCATTTTCTAGCCATGCAGTGCATTATTCACTCCCTCCAGAAAAACGCAATTATGCGATCGCAGAATTCAACGCATAATCAGCCAAAGTCCGCATATTTATGCGAGGGGGGGGGGGGCGCATTTTTTTAAATACGGCGCACTTTCGCCTCATAAATTGCCGATTTCCGCGCAAAATATGCGGGGCTTGCATGATTTCATAATCCCCGCATTTTCGTTGCAAAAAAGTCACATATATCTCAGCAGAAAGTTGAAAAATGTTGCGTTTACTTCACACAAGAGCAGCCATTTTCCCCCGTTGCCATGGGAACGTTATGAAGTGATGTAATTTCGCCTAGTGAGAACACGGTGTTGGGGGGGGAATCACTTTGTTTTCCCTTTTTTTTATCAAACCGCAATTTTTGCAAGTTCCCGCAATTTTTGCAAGTTCCCGAAATTTTTGCAAGTTTCCGCAATTTCATCGCATAAAACTGCATAAATATCCCGCATATTCCATCGCATTATTTAAGAAAACGTGCCGCATAATCAAGGATTTTTGCCCTCAACAATCACAAAAAAACTCCGCGTTTTTCTGGAGGGACTGATTATAACTCCTACGGTGGCCCGAACATGAAATTCGGGTTCGTCCCTTCCAGTGTAATAACAGTTTGACGTTATTTTGGTACCATTTCATTGCTAACATCAGCTCTCAGGTTCCCAAACATATGCAAGCTGATGTTAGTAAAGTATCCGTGCTGTCGTTATTCTGTATATTGTACCAGATTAATAGTGTAAGGCGATGTTTACAGCGTAGGAGAGAAGCAACGGAGGTTTGTATTTTTAATATATTTCTCTGAGCAGCATGAACAATGTCAAAGAAACTGAAATGATCTCTTAGTGTCTCCATCGTTTCCACACAGCTGTTCTAGTAGCTAGTCTGTGTTACAGATCCATGACGTGAGTCGTCTGCCAGGGAAATCACGGCACATATGATTACGTTTATGTCACAAGGTAGACGATCCTTTTTCATCATTGACGCGAGGAAAAGTATCCTAGACGTCGTTCTAGCGTTATGCACAACCGATCATAGGCTGGATCATAGGATCTTAGGCTGAAGACATCTTTTAGTTACTTTGTTTAGTTAGTTACTTATTTTTATAAATAAAAAACTCTGTTATGTAGGCAAATGCAAGTTTCGGATCGGGACTCGGTATCAGCAGATATTCAACGTGGTGGGCCGCCATCTGGCTGATCGGGACATCCGTAGTACAAAGTATTCCTTTAATGTTGAGACCATCTGGCTCCACGTGACCTCGGTTGATGTGAACTTCCTGTTTGAGTCTCAGCCGTCATTTAATGCTGGTGTTTCTCGTGTGTTTTTTGTTTTTTCAGTGCTGTGCAGTGGCCTTTATCGAGAAGTTGGACGCCCAGTCTCTTAACCTTTCCCCAGAGGAATTTGAGCGCTACATGTCAGGCCAAGCCTCGCCGCAATGCAACGGCTCGGAGGGCAACTGGGCCCGCGCCGACCCGGCACCAACCGCCACCAACCCGGTCCTGGCTCAGCTCGATCACAACCTGGAGGTGCTGTCGGGCCTCAGCAGGCGGCAGGAGTCGCTGATGGAGGCCGCTCACAGCCTGCAGGCCGACCTCGTCTCCTGGCCGCAGAGCGTGCAGCGGGAGGTCAACGGCATCCTGGAAAAATACCCGCTAGAGGTTCTGTCTCGCACCGTTTCCGCCATCGATGCCAACAACGTGGACAATGACAACCTGCCACCGCCCCTCACGCCCCAGGTGTTTGCTGGGTAGTGGAGTCTACAAAGGGAGGGAAAACATTTCACAAACAGCGACGGTACTTTGAAAAGGCAGCTTTTTGAGTTTGGTGTTAACATCCCATACGCACTAATCTGCTGAATAGTTTGGAGCTTCTTCTGCACTTTAAACTGCGTGACCTTATCGTCAGTTAGCGAGCTAGTTAGCTTGGAGAGCTTATTTCTCCTGTCTTCAGTAACTCTTTATTAAACGCAGCAACGCACCGGCCTGGGAGCTTGGCCGCTTGCTAGCACCTTAGCAGCTACATAGACGCACGCATACACTTTGCCACTTTCTGCTGTGACCGTGTCTTTATGTTTATCGGATCGTCTGTAAGGCTCTCCGCTCGCTGCCGCTGATGCTCACGAGTTGCATTTCCACTTTCTCACAGCCGACTGCATTGAACGGTTTACGGCACGTAAACACCTTCCCGTAATCAACGTCGGCGTCATCACGCCGACCAGCGTAGCGCAGGCGTAGGGTTCGGTTCGGTGGCAACTTTTCGCTAACCAGTGTATGATGAAGGCATGTTGGGGGGGTGGAATTAGAAAGCTAACGTTAGCTAACGAGCAGCAGCCGGCCGTTCGTAGGGAGACTCATTTACCGAGAGAACAGCTGACAGCCGGGAGAGGCGCCGTCTGGTTAACACCAGTCTGTAACCAGTGACTGTCCTCCCTTCGCCGTACCTGAAGTCGCTGCGTTCTGGCTGCTGTCTGCAGATTCCTTCATGCACAACTCGTATTCTTTCAGATGTTTCATGCGCAGGTGTTTTGGCAGCGGCCATTTTGTTTAGGGTCCTTGCCGCCGCGGGTCAGGTCGGCATTGCGGGTTGGGCGTGTGGCTCGGCTTGGGTCGCCTCCTTTTGGCTGGGGGTGCTGCCAGGCGGCGCTTTTTCTGCTCACCAGTTCTATTTTCACTTCCTCACAGCCGACCGCATTGAACGCCTTCCCGTGAAAAAAGGGCGCCGTCATTATGGCGACCACCGCAGCGCGTGTAGTGCGCGCGTAGGGTTCGGTTCGGTGGGAAAAAATTCTAATGTTTGGCAGAAACCCAACCCGGTCAAAAAAGATTCTTTTTAATAATTTTCCACCCATTTCATATTTAATTAATTTAATTTGTTTTTTTTTAACTTTTCCCATTTTTTTCAATTTTTGTTTTCTTTAATTTTATTTATTTATTTTTATTTTTATTATTTTCGATTTTCATTTATTGTCCTTTTTAATTCTTTTTTCTATTCTATTCTTTTTCCCATTTTTAATTGTTGTTTTCATTTTATTTTTTAATTTTTTACGCCAATACAATTTTGTCTGACTTTTATCGCAAAACACTGTCCCATTTCTTGCTGTGTGTAATATTTTGTGTACTATTTTTCTGCTGTAACACATTCAGAAGACAGAACTACACTGGAACATATGTTTTTTAGAATTCACTGTATTTTTGGCAGGCTTTTGCATTTTCACCTATATAATGAATGTAACTCTTAATAATGTATTTTAAGTAGTGATTTATTTTGTCATGTGCGATGTACTACTGTATAATATCGGGTGTAAAAACATGCTGGTGGTGTCCGATTGCCTGTTGAAACTGCTGCCAAACGACTGCTTTTGTTTTTGTGTTGATTCATTGACTTGAAGATCTTTTTAGTATTTTTATTCAGCGACTAGCACTGAATTAAAAGCACATACAAGCCTGTAAAAGGATTTATTACTGTAATATTTACTCACCAGGTGTGGTTTAACTAATCCCGACTAACGATGTCAGCTAGCTAACCTGTTCATTCTTAAAGCTAACTTGGTTCTTTGAGTAAGGGTCAAGGCTCCGTTTCCCTGGTGACGCCTGATGATTTGACAAATACCTGGAACGATTCCTGATCATTCCCATCCCATAATGTTCTTATGCAATGCAATCGTTGGTCACCGCTCCAGGGAATAGAACGGACCTTGTGCTGCTGTTCCAGACGCAATTTTTAGCCCGTAAGTCACGACTCGCGACTTGGTGGCGTTCCAGGCAAAGTCACGACAAACTCCTTCTAGCTAGCGTTAGCTAGCGTTAGCTAGCGGCTACCTAACCAGTCCCTGCAGAAAAACACAGTTTTTTTTGTGATTGTTGGGGCAAAAATCCTCGATTATGCGGCACGTTTTCTTAAGAAATGCGATGGAATATGCGGGATATTTATGCAATTTTTTGCGATGAAATTGCGGGAACTTGCAAAAACTGCGTGAACACCGTGTTCTCACTAGGCGAAATTACATCACTTCATAACGTTCCCATGGCAACAGGGGAAAATGGCTGCTCTTGTGTGAAGGAAACGCAACATTTTTCAACTTCCTGCTGAGATATATGTGACTTTTTTGCAACGAAAATGCGGGGATTATGAAATCGCGCATATTTTGCGCGGAAATCGGCAATTTATGCGGCAAAAGTGCGGCGTATTTGAAAAAATGCGCCCCCCCGCATAAATATGCAGACTTTGGCTGATTATGCTTTGAATTATGCGATCGCATAATCATGTTTTTCTGGAGGGACTGACTAACGTTGACGTTAGCTAGCACTAGCTGATAGTAGCGATTTCTAGTCGCCGACATATTTTGGGCTTCATCTAATAAATATAATCTGTAGTAGTACACAATCGTATGTGTATTGTTTCGATTACAACGTTGCCTATTTATGTCTATTTATTTCTATTTCTCACCGTTAATCAACATGGGGTCACCATTGTTGTTTATGTGTGTGTGACATCAACAACTGTAACTGGGAGTGCAACGATGTTTGAATGTTTTCTGGTAGTCTGGTCTGGAAACAGGTTTAATAACTGGGCTAAACTGTACTTTAATCTGTAAATCTTCCAATGGACCACAGTGAACAAAAAGTTGAACTTGATGCAGTGACTGAAAAGTATAAAAATGATATTAACAGTTTTTTTCATTTGAGTGAAATAAAGAAGACAGAAATATGAAAGTCATGTTTTTTTTTTTGCTGACTGTTGGGAGGTGGTGGGTTCATTCCTGGAGACGGTGGTCTTCTTCAGGGGTCGCGGTGCTGGAAGAAGTATTCTACGGTGGCCCTGAGAGGCCACTGCACTGCAACTTAAGAAAGCGTACGCATATAATCACAACACGCAACAATAAGAAAACACACAAATAGATCATAACACACAACAATAAGAAAACGCACACAAATAGACCACAACACGCAGCAATAAGAAAACGCACACAAATAGACCACAACACGCAACAATAAGAAAACGCACACAAATAGACCACAACACGCAACAATAAGAAAACGCACACAAATAGATCACAACACGCAACAATAAGAAAACGCACACAAATAGATCACAACACACAACAATAAGAAAACGCACACAAATAGACCACAACACGCAACAATAAGAAAACGCACACAAATAGACCACAACACACAACAATAAGAAAACGCACGCAAATAGACCACAACACACAACAATAAGAAAACGCACACAAATAGATCATAACACGCAGCAATAAGAAAACGCACACAAATAGACCACAACACGCAACAATAAGAAAACGCACACATATAAACCACAACACGCAGCAATAAGAAAACGCACACAAATAGACCACAACACGCAGCAATAAGAAAACGCACACAAATAAACCACAACACGCAACAATAAGAAAACGCACACATATAGATCATAACACGCAACAATAAGAAAACGCACACAAATAGATCACAACACGCAACAATAAGAAAACGCACACAAATAGACCACAACACGCAGCAATAAGAAAACGCACACAAATAGATCACAACACACAACAATAAGAAAACGCACACAAATAGACCACAACACGCAGCAATAAGAAAACGCACACATATAAACCACAACACGCAGCAATAAGAAAACGCACACAAATAGACCACAACACGCAACAATAAGAAAACGCACACATATAGATCATAACACGCAACAATAAGAAAACGCACACAAATAACCACAACACGCAACAATAAGAAAACGCACACAAATAGATCACAACACGCAACAATAAGAAAACGCACACAAATAGATCACAACACGCAACAATAAGAAAACGCACACATATAGATCATAACACGCAACAATAAGAAAACGCACGCAAATAGACCACAACACACAACAATAAGAAAACACACAAATAGACCACAACACGCAACAATAAGAAAACGCACACAAATAAACCACAACACGCAACAATAAGAAAACGCACACAAATAGACCACAACACGCAGCAATAAGAAAACGCACACAAATAAACCACAACACGCAACAATAAGAAAACGCACACAAATAGACCACAACACGCAACAATAAGAAAGCGCACACATATAGATCATAACACGCAACAATAAGAAAACGCACGCAAATAGACCACAACACGCAACAATAAGAAAACGCACACAAATAAACCACAACACGCAACAATAAGAAAACGCACACAAATAAACCACAACACGCAACAATAAGAAAACGCACACAAATAAACCACAACACGCAACAATAAGAAAACGCACACAAATAAACCACAACACGCAACAATAAGAAAACGCACACAAATAAACCACAACACGCAACAATAAGAAAGCGCACACATATAGATCATAACACGCAACAATAAGAAAACGCACGCAAATAGACCACAACACGCAACAATAAGAAAATGCACACATATAAACCACAACACGCAACTTAAGAAAACGCCTGCGAGTCGAGGAGCTATAGGCAAGGATATATATATATATATATATATATATATGTGTATGTGTATGTATGGATACACATTACATTACATGTCATTTAGCTGACGCTTTTATCCAAAGAAGACTTACAATTGCTATATATATCAGAGGTCGCACGCCTCTGGAGCAACTAGGGGTTAAGTGTCTTGCTCAGGGACACATTGGTTGATGGATCATGGTGGGAATCGAACCCAGGTCTCCCACACCAAATGCATGTGTTCTAACCACTGCGCCATCACCACACGAGACGCGTGCAGCTGAAGGCGTTGCTAACTCCGCCCAAACAGCTGACGAATTCATGTGACGCTTCAGAGGAAAAGGACGTCTCATCTCTCTAAAACACATTTGCTCGTTGCCTCTCTCCTCCGATGGTTTCCTCGCGTCTCTCCCGTGCCTCCTCGCTGCGTGGGACTAAGTCACGAGGAAGGGAGGCAAGTGGAGGAGTCAGGGATGCAATTTAAGAACTACGGGACGAGTCTTTGGCCGACGATCCACTTGTAATTTGTGAGGACTCTGGTTAACTGCTCCTCAGATCTCTGCAGGGTAAATCCAGACAGCTAGCTAGACTATCTGTCCAATCTGAGTTTCCTGTTGCACGACTAAAAACTACTTTTCAACGTACACATGTTCCACCAAAACAAGTTCCTTCCAGAGGCTATTTAGCAGAGGCACCGTCCGGCGTTAAGCACCGTCCATGACGATTGTGATTGGTTTTGTTGAAGAAAAACTAAGAGACGTGTTCTTGGATCTTTGAGGAAGGAGAAAAGGCCTGGGAGCAATTGGAGGATTAAAGAGAATATTTAATTAACACTATGATGAAAGCGGCATGACAAAGGCAACAGTTACAATTTAGCTGACATTGGACAAACAAGACAATACAATACAATACACTGCGAGCAGCGGACAGCAAGATGCTTCCCCCTGTGAGGTCACATCTTTACTGTCCCGAATTTCGGTCTCCCTCCTGGCTATATTCCTTTTGCCTCAGGGGCGGTTACTTCTTACTCTCCTGAGTAAGAATCATCCTTATTGGCTCTTCGTTGGCATGGAGACGTATTGGACGCTTCTCGTTGGTTTCTTCGCTGTCCAATTAGGAAGGGCATACTTTAGCCCCTGTCCCCTTGAGGTCATTTTCATTCATAGATCAAAAAGATTCTGACATGTAGATGGCAACTCTTTAGAAGTAATGCAGGAATCAACATTGTATTGTCTTAATCTTGTCTGAGACTCCAGGGTGTTGGAGGCAGAGGAAGACAGGAGGTTATTCCCTGCTGTGTAGCAGAAGTGCAACAGACAGTTCCTTACTATATGTTAATTGCTTGGTTTTGATCTAGTCTGTCTACGAGAGACAGGAAGAGAGGGGGAGTGGTGGGGGCATGATATGAAGTTTGCATTGAATTTAATCCTATTTTCTAACCCAGCTGCAGCATATCATTTCTTACGTTAAACATAAAACATAAAAGCATATAATATACATGGTTATCAAGCATCACCATTATTGAAACTTTATTTAACTCAACAGTTTAAAGAAATGCCGATAAACCAGAGCACGTTTTTTCTCCCATCCCAGAATGCTGACCAGACCTTCTTTCGCAGCGCTGCGGAGGAAGGTCTGGCAAAGCGAGACTAGTGTAGCCTAAATACTGTGAGGGGTAATTTGGGGAATGTGGAACAGATGAGCAGGTGGAAAATCTGAGGACAACTGGTGGATGGATGGAGAATGACGTGGGCCTGGGGGAAGGGAGGAGTGGCTGAAAAACAGGGAGCGAGAGGCAGACTGGGTGAAATAAAAACAACGTTGTGACAGTTACATGTTGCAGATGTAGCACAGCTGGCACAGCTGGAGCCACAAAAGGCTTTAATCACATTTTCTCCCCATATACAGTAGCAGACTACTCACCGCTGGAACGCAAGTAGGTACAGTTACTCAAGTACTTAAGTAGCCGACAAATTACTATTAGGTACTTGAACTTTACTTGAGTGTTTCTTTTCATGCAACTTTTCTACTTCTACTCCACTACATCTCAACAACATTTCACCGTTCCAGCTTCAGCAAATGACGTTTTCAATGCATGGCTTTTACAGAGTATTTTTACAGAGCGGTATTAGTACTTTTACTTGAGGATCTGAATACTTCCTCCACCCCTAACCAAGAGCTGTAAAGCAACTTAAAGCTGTGGGCTATAACCTGTACAGCAGGTTTCCTATAACGTTTTGGATCTTCTGTGGCCGGAAGCTTTGGATCTCTTTTTATCTCCAGCATGAACAACAATACTCAAAGTACTCAGCAGGCAGTCATAGTTTACCTGCAAAATGTGGCTGAAAAGAAGCAAAATGAGGGGTGTTAAATCATCTAGATTGCTTTATTTAACTTCTCATACATACTGTTCATATAACAAATAACACAAGTTTAGATAAGTAAATAAATAAATAAGCTGTGTACCTGTTTATGGTCCGGTGTAGAAATTGATATATTGGTAATATAGTTTTGCATTGCCAGACCTATCTCCACAGCGCTGTGGACTAAAGGCTGTTTCATGCTTCTGCGGCAACTCCACGCCGTCGCTACGCGTCGCTACGCGTCGCTACGCGTCGCTACGCCGTCGCTCCTACGCCGTCGTGACCCTTTCGGAGTTCTGCGTCGGGGTTGCTTTGCATCGCGGTGCATTTCACCGCCATGGCGCTAGAGGGGGCGATAAGTCTGAGGTTATTTGCGAGGTGTCTGCCAGCCAGTTTATGTTATGTTAGCATGCTAACTTTAGCACAACTGCCCACAAAGTCCTGCTTGCTGGCGAACAGTGTTGTGCGTGAACGAGTTCAAAAGAACGCGTTCATTGAACACGCTCATTTTTTCGTGAACGTTGAACTGAACGCAACACATTTTTTAATAAAGAACTTGAACGTGAATTAGTTCACATTATGTGTCATGAACGGCAGACATCACTGTAAATGAACGTTGGAATTTGTTTTCCATTGAAAACTGAGTGACATCTGTTTTCTCTTTTGAAACGCAACGAGAGAAAGTTCCTCCCTCCTGTATTCTCGCTGGTGCCGCTTAAATCATGTATCACCAGACAGAAATGGTTTTGACATTGTGTGCGCAATGCATTGCGGGCAACGTAGTGTCCGGCTGAGAATAGTTGAATAGCATACTGGCTTCCGCACAACGTTACCCGTGATGAATTGCAGCAGAGCGGGGTAGGCATAGCAACGCCGCGTAGCAGGCAACGACGAGAGCGCGGAGGGCTAGAGGAGCGAGAGAGAGAGAGAGACAGACCAAAGACGAGAGTGAGAGAAAGCGCTGCAATTTAAAAAAAAAAATACTGCTGCAATTTTCATCACCTGGTAAGAAACCCACAATTGCAGTGTCATGAGCAAATGTCTACAATGAGCAGCTTCAAAGAACGTAGAGTGATTTCTAGCTCGTAGTGTGAAAAAAAGTATTTATTTGAATATCTCACGAAAAAAGTAAAATGAACTGAACTTTGAACTAGTTCAGAATTAAAATTGTGAACTTTGAACGTGAACTGTTCACTTTGAGCATGTATGAACTGAACTTGAACTAGTTCAGAAAAGCTGTGAACTGGCACAACACTGCTGGCGAAGTGCTAATTTCAAACCGTTACTGACATATAGACACGTTACAGATGGATAACCGCGTCATTGTGACCAAAATATGTCTGAGTTTATTTGAGCTGATGTCAGTGAACTAGCATGTTGCTACTCGCCACAGTCGGCTGCTGGAAACTATCAACACACAGGACCAGTCGACCAATCACAGGCCTTGCGGTCTGCGTCGCCTTGACGCAAAGTTACACATTTTTGGAGGTGCACGTCGAGCCACGGCGGAGGGCCCGGAGGGGGGGTTCGCGGCGAGGCAGAGGGGTCTGCAAGGGGTACGCCGTCGATTCGACGCAGAAGCATAAATCAGCCTTAAGGTCTGGCTACACCACAGATGCATTCTGGGATAGGAGAAAAAAAAACCTCTGGGTTGTTTGCATTTCTTTAAACCAATCACAATCGTCCCGGGCGGCTGTAAGATCCGGACGCACCGACGGCGGCTCTGCTAAATAGTCTCGGGTGGATCATTTGGACCCCGCAAAAGAAAACGCCACATACGATATTAAATGAAGTGAACTGTTCACACAATACAGTAAAGTGAGTTATTTAAATTAGCTGATACATGGTTAAACCTCATTTGCTCTCATCAGTGTGTCGCCGCCGCATGTACCACGGCGATAACCACCAATCAGCCCTAAAACCTCCCAGTTAGAGAGTCAATGCCGTAAACATATTCTTTGTAAATCTTTACAATCATTCCCTGAAGAAGCCGAGCAGGCCTGCCTTGTTGTACGATCAAAATCATCTTAAAAACTTTATATAAGCCATTTTCAGCGTGTAGCTCGCTAGCTCGAAGTTTGTTGTTTTGTGAAGGGAACACGCAGAGAGGACATCACGCATGAGCCACGCACAGGACGTCAGGCAGTTATTCTGGTACTTCCGTTGATCCAGACTAATCTAATACGGTAATATAATATCATAAAAATATCAGTCACAAGAGATATTTCACTACAGAACGAGTACTTTTACTTAGATCATTTAAGTGCATTATGCTTTCTTTGGACTTTGTACTTAGGATTTAGAAATTAAAGGATCTCAGTACTTCTTCCACCACTGAAAAACATATTAAAATGCAACAATCACTTAGAAAAAGTCTCATCAAGTGCATAATATGCAATTTATTGTTTGTTTATTTATTTCTGATACTGTTAGGTGAACTGTAAGGGATTTCTGGAGACTGAAACAGCGACTAACTTTCTCCATCAGAGGCATCCAATGTGCAAAAGTGAAGAGATGCAGTTTTTAAAGGGCCATTATAGTCTGAAGTCACCCAGCTGTAAACGGCAAGGCATGGCTTCTAAAGGAAACTGTGTAGTACTACCTTAAACAAACATGTATCATGGGAAAGTATTTGTTATTGGTTTAAACTAGTATTAACATCCATTGAGATGAATGTGTTCCTTATAACACTACATTATATACACAATACAATATAAATTAACTGCAGATAATGTTAATACATGCTAATATATTTCTGAAAAACCAAATAATGAAAGCTTTATACATACAGTAAGGCAGAGAATATACAGAACTAACCTAAAAGAATAAGTATCAAACATCTGTCAAATATTCACACCACAACAAAACAAAGAATTCAAAACATTTTATAGTATATACAAAAATACTTATGCAAATGTCCCTAGGGATATGTTTATAGAAAAAATAATAGGAATCTCATCAGGAGGACATCACATTATATTTGAAACATGCACTTCCCGCAGAGGGCTTTCAGTTCAGCGGTGGGCCACATGTCTAGATGTTTTGTAGTTTTGGGGGGTAACTGTGAAATCACTGAGAAAAAAAGCAGTTCTTGGTGCAGGGATACTTGGTCTATTGTGCTCATTGGTCCTCGTTTTAGTACCTCAAACTCTCACCTGTGCTCCGCAAGCTTGTGTGTTACACGTACACAATATTTTCATAAGGAGCCAAAACTTGCTCTCTTTCTTTCTTTCCTCTATCACACTTTGGACTCACTCTCTAGGTTGGCAATGTCCCCATTCCTCTCAGTCTGCTGGATCCTCTCCTGGTTGTCCAGGCTGGTCTTGGTCTCCTGATCCTCCTGCATCGCCTCTGGCAGCCCCTGTTGGCTCAGCTTACTGGCCAGTGACCAGGTGAGGGGCAAGCGGGTGCGGTTGGCCATATCAGCAAGCTCTTTGGCACTGCAGGCGGGTGTGTTAGTTTCGTAGATATCGTGGAAGCTGTTGTAGTCCACCTCGTAGAAGCCATCCTCCAGCGTCAGGACTGGTGTGAAGCGGTAGCCCCACTTGATCTCGCTGCCGATGTATGAACTCCTCGCCTGGCACGTCATGCCTGGAGACACAACGCAACATTTAAGGATCAAAAGTTGTGGAATATAGATTGAAAGGAGCAGTGTGTAGGATTAAGTGACATCTAGTGGTGAGGTTGCAGATTGCAATCTATCTAGTCTTGCATTAGCAGACCTTACTTCACAGTGCTGTGGAGTAAGGTCTGACTACACCACAGATACATTGTGGGATAGAAGAAGAAGAAAAAAAAACGCGGGGGCGGCGCTCAACTCTGGATGTAGAGATGGTGGCTCTGCAAAATAATCTCAGGATGAGACTTGTTATGGTGGAACATTTGCACCCTGCAAAAGAAAACGCCTTAATATTAAATTAAGTTAACTGTTCACACAATGCAGTAATGTGAGCTACTTAAATTAGCTGATACATGGTTAAACTTCATTTACTCTTACCGGTGTATCACCATGTGGCCTTCGTCTATAGCAATCCCACCAATCAGTCCAAAAATACCCCAGTTAGAGAGTAAATGCCATAAATATAGCCTATTCTTTGTAAATATTTACAATGAATAATGTTTCCTGAAGAGAACACAATGCCACGATTATCCTGCAAATGAACTGACTACAATCAATCCAATAGTTGTTGAAATATTAAAGGTCCCATGACATGGTGCTCTTTGGATGCTTTTATATAGACCTTAGTGGTCCCCTAATACTGTATCTGACGTCTCTTTTATATAGACCTTAGTGGTCCTCTAATACTGTATCTGAAGTCTCTTTTATATAGACCTTAGTGGTCCCCTAATACTGTATCTGAAGTCTCTTTTATATAGACCTTAGTGGTCCCCTAATACTGTATCTGAAGTCTCTTTTATATAGACCTCAGTGGTCCCCTAATACTGTATCTGAAGTCTCTTTTATATAGACCTCAGTGGTCCCCTAATACTGTATCTGAAGTCTCTTTTATATAGGCCTTAGTGGTCCCCTAATACTGTATCTGAAGTCTCTTTTATATAGGCCTTAGTGGTCCCCTAATACTGTATCTGAAGTCTCTTTTATATAGGCCTTAGTGGTCCCCTAATACTGTATCTGAAGTCTCTTTTATATAGACCTTAGTGGTCCCCTAATACTGTATCTGAAGTCTCTTTTATATAGGCCTTAGTGGTCCCCTAATACTGTATCTGAAGTCTCTTTTATATAGACCTTAGTGGTCCCCTAATACTGTATCTGAAGTCTCTTTTATATAGACCTTAGTGGTCCCCTAATACTGGATCTGAAGTCTCTTTCCTGAAAATCAGCCTTGGTGCAGAATTCCAGCCACTAGAGCCAGTCCCACAATGAGCTTTACTCAGGACGCCATTTCTGTGTCTGTAGCTATTGAGGAGGAGAGAGGGGGGGCAAGGTGGAGTGTGGGGGTGTGGCCTTGACCAACTACCACTTTGCTCGTTTGAAAGCCATGATGTCTCTCTCTCATGGGTTGGCCAAATTCTCTGGGCGGGCAAAGCAGAGAAAGGGGAGGTAACCTTGCTGGTTATGACGTCATAAAGACGAGATTCCTGATTGGCTCATCTGAGCTTTCTTTTTCTCAAAGGCAGAGCAGGATGCGAAATTACGAATCCCACTATGGCAACGCCAAGACCCGCCCTCCAATCACTACTATTGGCCAGGCGTCCAAGGTAACGTAACCCCATTTGTTCAGGTCCTATCCCCTGACCAATCCGCTATCCTAACCTTAACCACTCGAGGTGAAATGCCTAACCCCAACCAATCAAGCTGCTTCGGAGGGCGGGTCTTGGCGTTGCCATAGTGGGATTCGTAATTTTGCGAGCAGGATACCCAGGGCTCGGTTTACACCTATCACCATTTCTAGCCAACTGGGGACTATAGGCAGGCTGGGGGAACTCATATTAATTGTTAAAAAAACCTCATAAAGTGAAATTTTCATGCCATGGGACCTTTAAAATTAACCTCATGGTGGTGCTACAGGAAATGTCAGAGGATAACCACAAGTACATATTCATCCTATGATCACCAAAGTCAGTAGGATTCATCCTCTGTGGACAATCAATGTCTGTATAAAGTTTCATGGCAATGCATTTCATAGTTGTTGAGATTTTAAAGTGGTGGATCAACTGACAGATGGACATTGCCATTCCTCGAGCCATACCGCCGGCATCGCTAAAAATATTAAAAATATTGAATTAAATAAAATCTGTCTCGGCAGATGGCCGCCCACCAAGAGTCAGGTTCTGTTCAAGTTTTCTGTTTGTTGAAAAGAAGTTTTTCCTCGCTGCTTAATGCTCTTTTGGGGAATTGTTGGATCTCTGTAAATTATAGTGCGTGCTCGACCTACTCTATCTGTAAAGTGTCCTGTTATAATTCGACAGTATAAATACAGTCCCTCCAGAGAAACGCGATTATGTGATCGCATAGTTCAATGCATAATCAGCCAAAATCAGCCGCATTTTTTAAAATAAGCCGCACTTTCGCCACGTAAATTGCCGATTTCTGCGCAAAATATGCAGGACTTGCATGATTTCATAATCCCCGCATTTTCGTTGCAAAAAAGTCACATATATCTCAGCAGAAAGATGAAAAATGTTGCGTTTCCTTCACACAAGAGCAATCACTTTGTTTTCTCTTTTTCATCAAACCGCAATTTTTGCAAGTTCCCGCAATTTTTGCAACTTCCCGCAATTTTTGCAACTTCCCGCAATTTTTGCAAGTTCCCGCAATTTCATCGCATAAAATTGCATAAATATCCCGCATATTCCATCACATTTTTTTAAGAAAACGTGCTGCATAATCAAGGATTTTTTGCCCACAACAATCACAAAAAAACTGTGTTTTTCTGGAGGGACTGTAAATAAAAGTGAATTGGATTTAAGGTGTGAATTGGACTTATTGATTTGGGTTGTATATGAGCGTTCATGTGGGATGAAACGTACTGTGCAACACTGTAAAATCCATGCACTGAATAACAATTACTGCACACATTATTCTACTCAATGCATAATACCATCTCACTCACCTGTGGCCTCCACCATCCCCTCCAGAATCACAACAATCTCCAGCTCGTCCTTGGCCAGGTGGGCTTGTGAGATCTCCCAGAAGGGGCTGTCCTGGTTTATCTCGTGGCAGATGATGAGCGGCGACACCAGGAAGAGCCTGTCATCTCCCGTGTTGTAACCCACGTTTATGTCCGTCTGGTTCAGAGGGATGAACTCCCCTTCCTTGGTCTGCTTCGACTTGATCAGCTTGGCCCTGATCGAAGCCTCTACGATGTGCGAGTTTCGGAGGTCTCCGACTCTGAACATCAGGCACAGCCGTCCATCTCTCATCGAGATGACCGCATTGGTGGAAAACACAAGTGTCTCTGCTCGCTTCTTGGGCTGTGAGATCTTAACAAACATGCAACCCACCATGAAGGCGTTGACGATAGATCCCAGCACCGACTGGATTAAAAGCAGAAGGATCCCCTCTGGACATTTGTCCGTGATGACTCTGTACCCATAACCGATGGTGGTCTCTGTCTCAATGGAGAACAGAAAAGCCGTTACAAACCCATTAAGGTTATTGACACATGGAGTCCATTTGCTGTCTGCTAAATGTTCCAGATCACCCCGAAGGTATGCAATAAGCCACCACATGAAGCCGAAGAAGAGCCACGTCACGGTGTACACCAATACAAATATGAACAGGTTGAGCCCCCATTTGAGATCCACCAGCGTGGTGAAAATGTCCGTCAGATAGCGGTACTTCTCCGTAACATTCCCGTGATGGACGTTGCACTTCCCGTCTTTCCGGACGTACCGCTGGATCTTCTTGGCCCGGTCCCTTTCTGCCAGCTGTTTAGGCAGGTCCTCGCGGGCCTGCTTCGGCAACTTAGGCTGTTTGATGATGGAGGGGCTCTCCACATCCTGCTCCATGTGGTTTCTAGGTGGATTCAAGCCTTTAAGAGAAGAAACATGGTGGTAATTAGTAAATAGTTCTTTCTTTCTGTGCTATTGTTTCAGGCTTTGATTTAGAGTACTTGTACCCAAACACTGTAGGCCAAGTATAAATTGCTTGTGTAAGCTGTAAATCATGTTTATAACGCTGTGCATAGCCTATTATTTTAAGATATTGTTCATTTTTGTTCATTATGTTGATGTATATTGTATGTACCCAGAGGAGGTTAAATATGGATGACATATTCATTTCTGTTGCCTATGTTGTTAGCTAAATTAGCCATGAGCTGTGTGTTTGTGTGCCTGCAACGCCTTCTCATGAACGGTTCCCATGATATGGTACGAAAATGTACACGCACCAATAAGACGGCACGGCTGGCTGGTCACCTGACGCCGGCTACAGAGCTACGTGAGCTGTCGTTTCAGAGGCCGTTGCTAGTTGAGTTTAGCCGACAAAAAGTGAGCGTCATGCTGCGGCAACAGTTAAGTTTAGGCACCAAAAAACGACTAGTCAAGTTTAGGAAATACTCGTGGTTTAGAGGAGAATAAACATGCGTTTGCTGCGTGAAAGTCTTTTGTTTTCCACCGGAAAGCGAACTCCGCTTCCCGGCTTAAAAGCGCGGTGTTCGCTGTGTAGAAAAGGGTCCGTCCAAATATACCCCGGCTCCAAAGGCCAGAGTCTTTCTGACCTCTTAGGTCAGCTTCTACTGCTTTACCCTTTTGTGTTCGTTGATTGGTAGACCAGAAAATGAATACTCAGGATTCGTTCAGGTAAATTACAACATCTCTTTAGTAAAATGATAAAATGATATTGCAAGAATACAATCATATGCATATGGATCAGTAGCTCCTTCAAGACTTCTCTCACCCTCGTCACCCTATCGCGTCTGGGCCGCCAATCGTTTGGATATCACTCAGACTTTCTGTCTCCGAAAGGACAGTGAAGCTGCGCGCTAGCCCCTCTGGTCTCTGAACATTAGGTGCATTCTTTTCTCAATGTTTATCAAGTGTTTATCAGGAGCACTTTTGCTCCAGTAAATCTGAACACGTCTTATCTTACACCAGCCAGAGAGAAAGAGACAGTGAGGCGATCCCAGCTACAGGAAATGATTATTCTTAATACCAAATAATTCTTACAGCTGTCCACAGCGTTCTTATACAGCAGCAGCAGTCAATGTGGGCCATACAAGGCAGAAATACGCTGAATATTGAATAGATACGAATTAACAGCGCTTCACTTTTCATAGCTGCATGTATGAACGGGTTGTGAGAACAGCCTGGTGTCCAGAGCAGTCCAGTGACCAAACTGTTTGTCTGCTACCAAAATAAAACCAATCGACTGGGAATATTGGCCTGTGGCGTCTCTCCATAACCCAACGCTAGATCACACCTGTTACGTGTGCATGTCAGAACATGTTCAGTCCAGTCAGGACCACACCAGTGGAAAAATAAAGCCAGCAACTATGTGAAATACAGTACAATAGTTATGCGATGCCTCTGCAAATCTCCTTTACTATCCACATTGCCATCAGTGTTTTCTTTTTTTTTGTTGTTTTAATTTTTTTTGTATTTTTACCACTGGAACAAATGGCTGTGTTGATGCTGGTCTGCTCTCTATTCACAGGAGAATATCATGAGCATGAGCAGCGTTGGTTTCCATGGTAACGCACGGCTCAGTCTACCCAAGTGCTCACAAAATAGCAGGAATGTACTGGATGAGGCCACGCAGCGTTGGATAACATTTGTCTGTTTCATCTCGTTTCAGAGGTCTGAGGAGGAACAATGTACTCGTATCTGCTTTGTGTCATTCATGTAACATCTGTTGTTGTTTTTTTTGTTGTTTTATTTTTTAAATACATGCATTTTTAGCTCTAACAGATCTGTGAATAGACACACTGTTATACATGATGGTACTGACAGTAAATAAACTATAAAAGCCAATATAATCAACAGCAGTTTTTGTTTTTTTGTTACTAATTTTGTAGTCAACTCTCACAGGATGATTTTTTTTTTTTTAGGTCCCATATTTAGCTCATTTTCAGGTTCACACTAGAACATGTTTACATGCTTTAATGTCCAAAAAACGCTTTATTTTTCTCATACTGTCTGTCTGAATATACCTGTATTCACCCTCTGTCTGGAACGCTCTGATTTAGCGCCCGTCTCTTTAAGCCCCCTCCCGAAAAAGTCCAGTCTGCTCCGATTGGTCAGCGTTTTTAGATCTTCCGGATCCGGACTATAGTCTCTGCACCGTCATTGCAGCCGGGGAATGACTGCAAGGGCGCTTTCTACCTATATATAGTTTAGTTGTGTAACATTACAACTGTACAGACGTCCTGTCCTGTTCCTGTTGTGTGCATTTCTTCGTGGATTGAGCATTTTGTAGTCACGCCAGGCCAGACCTTCCTCCACAGCGCTGTGGAGGAAGGTCTGAAGCTTCTGACCCTACCCTTTGGTTACAACCAATAAATTCATTCATACATCCATACATAGGAGAAAAATACACTCTGGCTTGTGTGCATTTTCATAAGGCAATCACAATCTTCTTGGGCGGTGCTACGCTTCAAGCGCAGCGACGGTGGCTCTGCAAAATAGATATATAATCTCGAGAAGGAACTTGTTTTGGTGGAACATTTGCACCCCGCAAAAGAAAACGCCTCATGCAATATTAAATGAAGTTAACTTTTCACACAATACAGCAACGTGAGGTGTTTAAATTAGCTGATACATGGTTAAACCTCCAGTGTATCTCCGTGTGTACTTCGTCAACAGCAATAACCACCGATCGATCCCAAAACGTCCCAGTTAGAGAGGAAACGCCCTCAACATATTCTCTGTAAATCTCTACAATCATTCCCTGAAAGAACCGAGCAGGCCTGACATCGCTGCACGGTCCAAATGTTCTTCAAAACTTGACATTTTCAGCGTGTAGCTCGCTAGCTCGAATTTTGTTGTTGTTTCCAGACGTGAACAGAGTTTAAAGGTGCTGTAGGTAGGATTGTCCAGGAAGATCCAGGACTTAGCCCATCCCCCCTTTCTGCTAAAGCCAAAAAAGGTCTCCTAAGCCCCTCCCCCCACAAGGGAGAATGAATGCATGTGCCTGAGCAGTGATTGCCACGCAGTTAGTCACCCCCCTCCCCTGGCCCTGATTGGTGCATCTGAACAGTTAGACACTCCCCTCTGGCTCTGATTGGTGCATCTGAACAGTTAGACACTCCCCTCTGGCTCTGATTGGTGCATCTGAACAGCTAGACACTCCCCTCTGGCCCTGATTGGTGCATCTGAACAGTTAGACACGCCCCTCTGGCCCTGATTGGTGCATCTGAACAGTTAGACACGCCCCTCTGGCTCTGATTGGTGCATCTGAACAGTTAGACACTCCCCTCTGGCTCTGATTGGTGCATCTGAACAGTTAGACACTCCCCTCTGGCCCTGATTGGTGCATCTGAACAGTTAGACACTCCCCTCTGGCCCTGATTGGTGCATCTGAACAGTTAGACACGCCCCTCTGGCTCTGATTGGTGCATCTGAACAGTTAGACACTCCCCTCTGGCTCTGATTGGTGCATCTGAACAGTTAGACACTCCCCTCTGGCCCTGATTGGTGCATCTGAACAGTTAGACACTCCCCTCTGGCCCTGATTGGTGCATCTGAACAGTTAGACACGCCCCTCTGGCCCTGATTGGTGCATCTGAACAAGGAGCGGTAGATTTTTGTAAATCTCACTCCAGGCTGTAGGTGGAGCCAGAGGAGCTGGATTTATTTTAAATGACCTGCTTCATGTAGTTCTACTGAAACATCGGGTCAGTTTCAGCAGATATATGACAGAAAGGTAGTTTTAGAAGTACTACCTACTGCACCTTTAAGAGTGGCAACACACAGAGAGCGGAAGGTTCTCTTAATTATTCTGGAAATGTACTTTTGTTGATCCAGACTAAGCGTTTGGATACTTTCATAGAATTTATGTAGCACCTCAATCTACTTCATTATTTTAAAAAAAGACACGGAAATCACACCTTTTACAATATGGGACCTTTAAAGCTGTTTTAGTTGTATTAACAGCAGTTCACACTTCAGTCATTACAGCATGCTTCATCCTATCGTTTGGGTTTTACGGCCCATGACTTTACTCTTTTGGTTCGCTCTCACCGCTCTCATGGGATCACAGCAGGCAGCTTTTCAGAGAAAAAACACTTTACGCTACCTGCATTGAAAAAGCCACACAGTTAGAGACCAGCTGGTGAACAAAGTGGAGCATTTAGCAGCTAAAGAGCCAGATATTTCCCTCAGGAAGATCCGCCGGAGGTCCCTCACTTTCAGCCAGATGTCCGCCACTTTCCGCTTTCTTTTTCGTTGGCGTTCTAACCTCCGGTGGATTTACGAGGACTATGATTAACTGCTCCTCAGACAGTCTTGTATAAAGCAATACTTGAGTAAAAGTATAAGTATGTTACCAGAAAATTACTTTGGTAGAAGTTAAAGTCTCCTTTTAGAAAATTACTTCAGTAAAAGTCTTAAAGTATTTGATATTTACTGTACTTAAGTATCAAAAGTAATTTTCTGATATTAAATGTACTTAAGTATTAGAAGTAAAAGTAAAAAAAACTTTGATTATGAACTTTATGGTCGAAGGTCGAAGGTGTCTAACGTTATCTTCATCACCACTGTCGTCGGGGTGGTCATCATCTGTTACCATGGCGGCAGAGCCTGCAGCAGTTATTACGCTTCCTCCTCTTCTTCTTTAGTTTTGGCCTGTGGTTTTTTTTTTTTGCCGCTTGGCAAGAAACAAGCATCACATCACCAACTAGAATGGAGCGTGCATTGACTCGGCAATTTAGGAGCAATGATTTGCCGAAACTGCTTTTTTTCAGTGTAACAAATTTCTTCTAATTTTATTTTGTAGTAACGAGTAACTAAGATGCCTATAGGGGAAATGTAGTGGAGTAAAAGTATACATTTTATTTAGGAAATGTAGGTGGAGTAGAAGTAAAAGTTTCCGGAAATATAAATAAAGAAGTAAAGTACAGATACATGAAAATTCTACTTAAGTACAGTAGTGAAGTATTTGTACTTGGTTACATTACAACACTGTCCTCAGATCTCTGCAGGGTAAATCCCAGAATGCTGTGCGGACTAGCCAGACCCTCCTCCGCGGTGCTGTGGAGGAAGGTCTGGCAATGCGAGACTAGTGAAGACCAAAAACAGAGCGAATATTGGACCTACATTAGCTGGGTAGTAAAAAACACGATATCAAATGAATGCTAATGTCACTCTGTATCTGCATACCTATTGATCATCATATCCTCATGATATTGGTCCGTAGACATAACAGAGTGGAACATTTTGGGCTAATTAAAGCTCTGTGATTGATCCTGATTTACAACTATATCAAATATGTTTTGTAACTGTTTTAATCGGACCAAAAATGTAGCCGAACAGCTTGTAACTTTAAGAATATTACAGACAGATTAACGTCATGAAACGTGATGTTACACGTTAAACACAAAAGACAAAAGTGAAAGTCTATGCTCGGTAACCTCCCAAACAAACGATGTCACTTCCTGAAAATGGTCTCAATGGAATTGTGGCTTTTCTTTTTGTTTGGTAAGGCGAGAAACTACAACCTATCAGGGAGGAAAAATTACTTTAGGGACATGCAGTAAATTTACAAAAATGGCAAAACATAACTATAGTTATTCCTAATACATATTCAGTAGACAGTTTACAATGGCCTGTAAAATAATTTACATGGCTTATAGTTGTTGTAGAAGTGGATTGGGGGAAAATCGAGCACATGTACCAACAAAAAGGTAAAGTAAGAAAAAGTACAAAGTATTTTTTTTGTGCATTTAATTCTATGTGATAAAGAGGACCTTAATCTATAAATATATAATTTGTTTTTATAGCTACGTAGGGGCTTATATGACACATTTTCAAAGAAAATATTCATGCGGACAGAAATGTTGCTGCGAATGAACCAAACACAAAAATCTTATATCTGATATATATATATATATATATATAGGTGTTTTGAGTTGAACTCCATCACATGTCAATGTTTTTAATTGTGATTTCCTTGTAAGTGCATAATTGGCTTTCAAATTGTTTCTATTAATTTATTTGTCTTTATTTTTATGTTTTGTTGTGTCTTTGTATGTATGTAATGATGTGATGTAATTCTTGGCCAGGTTTCCCTTGCAAAAGAGATTTTTAATCTCAATGGGCTTCTCCTGGTTAAATAAAGGATAAATAAAAAAATATATATATCAAAGTAATGTATAGAGTGTGGTCTAGATCTACTCTATCTGTAAAGTGTCCTGAGATAACTCCTGTTGTGATTTGATACTATAAATAAAATGTAATTAATTTGAATATATAGACCACTTTTCTTTTTGTTAGTAGCCTATAAAGCTGATAATCAGCTGGCTGGAGGACACCGCGACTGACTGGCTTTATTGGCCTGTGGAAAAGAAATTAAGCCACCTGCGTTTTAGGATTTCCCTGCATGATGATATAAGCATAGGCTACTAACTTTTTATTATTATTATTTCAGAGCAAAGCTCGGCTAAATAACGCGGGATGCTGGGGATCAGGTGCAGAGCAAACTAACAGGAGGGAGACGTCCTGTTGTCATGGAGACGGATGTGATCCAGATAACAGTAACAATAGCTTAATCTCATTTATTTATTTATATATATATATTTTTATTTTTTATTTTATTTATTTATTTTATTGCCAGTGGCAGCCTACGGCTCGTGTGCGGGGTCCTCCTGCGGGGGGGTGCGAGGCCTGCAGGCTCCTACAGCCCCGGAACATTTTCTCTCTTCCACAGCTTCCAGTTTGTTCTTCCTCCGTCTCTTTAACTGGCTACGCTGCTTCCCCCCCCCCCCTCCGTGTCAACAGGAAGAAGAAGAAGAAAAACCCAGCCACCTATAATTAATATTGATATCTGCGTGCGTGTTTTCTTAATCATTCTTAATTAATCTCTGATTCGGCGGTCATTGTTATGTAACGCCCCCCCCCCCTCCCCTCCTCCTCCTCCCCCTATATAACAGATGATTACATTTAACAAGCTACCAGGAAAAGGAAGGAAAGGTGCATTCATACCTTGTGCAGCAGATTGTCTCCCCGAGTCATTCTTAAAGCCGCTGTGGTCCCAGGGAGGAAATCAAATGTCCTGCTGATGGTTTCAGGTTGAGATTATCAAGTCGCTCTCTCTGCGAAAACCGACTGAAAAATAGCCTCTAATTCCTTCTTTCCTCCATCCTCAACACAGAAAAGGCATCGGCTGTCAGCCTCCACCCACAGAGAGAGAGAGAGAGGGGGGGGGGGGGGGGGAGAGAGAGAGAGAGAGAGAGAGAGAGAGAGAGAGAGGGAGAGAGGGAGAGACGGGGAGAGGCGGAGAAATAGTGGTGATAAGATTGAATACTTACAGGCTACTTCATGTTAAAGATCATGTATTAGGCTACTAGCAGGCAGCGGAGGAAAGTAACTAAGTACAATTTTGAGGTAGCCTACTTTGAGTATTTCCAGTTTCTGCTACTTCATACAGTAGGCTATAGGCTACTTCTACTCCACAGAGGGAAATACATATATATATATATATATATATATATATATATATATATATATATATACATTTCACACGGCTTTTCCACTGGTCAAAAAACCATTGACACCCACTCACATCTCAGGTTGGGAATCACAGGGTAACTTACGTTACCGATCACATCACGATATCACGCAATGCTGCCATAATCAATATATTGCAAGAAAATCCAATAATGATACATCACGATATCGGTCTAACTTTGAATACAAAACGCCCGTGAAAAAGGTCAAGTGCAGGTTTTCTCTATGTATTCACTGCAAGTCCAAACTGCAAAACAGCATTCTGCAGGAAAAGTCTTTCAGTCTTTAAATTAAAATGACAGAAGAACTACGTATGGAGCCACTATGGGTCCAGACTTAAACATGTCTGGGGCGTCTGGTATTTTCCTCAAACTGCTGCCCGCCATCTCATTGAAAACCTCTTCGGCTCGTTTCAAGTTTCCCTCATTCATGTGGGAGAAGAGAAATCTATTTAGAGCCTTATTTCATTATTTAAAATATCTATATTTGACGTCAGCGTATCGATTCTCATATCGCCAGTCAGTGGTGGCCTAAAGGTTAGAGAAGCGAGGACCAGGACCAGGAGGTCGCCGGTTCAATCCCCAGACCGGTTCAATCCCCATCTGTGTGGTGGAAAGTGAAAGAGCAACTCTTGTCCCTCCCTCATCACCACCACTGAGGTGCCCTTGAGCAAGGCACCTTAACCTCCAACGGCTCCAGTGGAGCTGCTCAGTGGCCAGCAGATCAGATTAGTGATGATGAAACTGACTGAAGAGCCGGTTATTAACCATAGACCTATATATAATAGTTATTAACCCGATTAATGTCACTGAGCCGGGAGAATCGAGTGCCGTACGTCAATGAACCGACTCACTCCTGTTTTTTTTTACCTCAATAGCGCCTCCACTGGAGCGGTGGTAGAACCGATCAGGAAATGGGCGACCTCGAGCCAGCAGCACCATTCATTGGACCAAAAGAGTTGTTAAGAGAGTTGTAGAGACCGCGCACCAGGCTGCTGACCGAGACCGAACGTAACCGTTGACAACCGCTCGAGTCTATAATCAAACAAGTTTGAGTTATTAACCGAGCCCTGTTTCTGGTGCATCTTAGGTGATTGTGTTCGGCAATTCACACATTATTGATGGGGAAGTGCATCACATACAAATACATGTTATCTTAGTTATGTTAAGTTAAATGTTAGAGAAGTGAATGTTACATCCAGAATGTATGAATGAATGATGAATAATGAATGTAACGTGTAATGTCCAGAATGTTGATCCCAGAAACCTTTATTTCTCGTGCGTCTTAACAAATACACGCCATGTTATCTTGGTAGTTATGTATAAATCCGCCCCCCCCCCCCACCGGCACATGAACCGGTGACCAAATCTATAGACTCGGTTCGCCAACCAACAACCGTCCGGTTGAACCGACTTGCGTAAAAGAGCCGGTTGTCACATCACTAGGTCAGACTGTGGTTGGACTGGGCAGCTTCCAGTATGAATGGGGAACTGTGGGAACGTTACAGGTCATTGTTGACAATGAGAAGTTATTTTCAATCGACTTACCTGGATGAATAATAATAAAATAAATAAAAAAAGGACGATATATTGCAGTGTCGATATTTTGTCCCACCCCCTAGTGACTAGTGATTCTTCTTTTCCGGTGATTATACAGTTAACGAAAACATAATTATGAATATTATATTATATTTCTACCAATAGACTCCTCTAGATCCTAGTAGCAGCGAGTAGGATTATCGCACACACTGCTCCTTTCAGTATTTGATGTGAGTACTTTTGTACTTGAGCAAGATTGTAAATGCAGGACTTGCATGCTATTTCTACACTGTGGTATTAGTACTTCAAAGATTACATTACGTGTCATTTAGCTGATGCTTTTATCCAAAGCGACTTAACAATGAAGTGCTTTCAACTGTGAAGGTACAAACTCCAGACAACAGTGCAAGTACATTAGCTGTAAATAAGTAAAGCTACAAGATCAAAGTACTTCTTCTTCCAGCACTGCTTCTTTCTAACTCCATCTTCAAACTTGTAGTCTTCAGCGCCGACCGGCGTTTTGAGGCGAGTTATTGACTGATTTTGCTCCGGTTATTTCGAGACAAGACCTTCAAAAGAAGTACTACAACATTAAACAGCCTTTGATATGTGCAATCAGTGGCGTTCCAGAGGCTTTCATAAATAAAAGAGGGACACATTGCGAAAGCATGTAACAGTTATTTTTACTTGTACCATAAATAATAAAAATGACATTCCTTTTTCACAAACTTAACCCAAATAATACTAGAGAACTAAAGCTTCCTGGAAGCTAACAGAAACAGATAAATAACAATATATAACATTGCAAACATAAGTGTAAACAGAGATTAGTAGTGGTGCATCTCTCCTGCATTATCTGTTAATATAAGCATGTTATAAATGAACTGATGCCGACGCTGCTGCTTTCTATCGTTGTTTATCTGATACTTTCACTTGAGGTAAACAAATAATAATAATGTATCGGTTACAATTACAAAGTGCTTTGACTTTATTATCAACAACAGAAGAAATAACATTTAACTTTACCTCTCTAGATTGCAGCTTCGGTGAATTTCATAACGTCGTAATGTTGTAAAATGTGGAATGAAAGTTGACATTCAATAAGAATAATTATTAATTCTCTCTGTGACAGTGACTGTAATAAGTATTATGCATTTTCTAACTAAGAAACAATGAACAAAATGTGTAAACAACTGTACTTCATCTGCAAATTTGCAGTAGTGTGCAACAACTTAACCTACCATCAATCCCGTGCAACTTTCAAGCTACATTGTGTAATGTTTTCAGTTGATTCTTAGCAAAAACCTCTTTGTTCTTTCACCAATATGTGCTCATTCGCGTGTAATTACTTCCACCAACTAATCAAAGTGTTCTCGTACGCGTAGAATCTGCCATTCAGAATCATTCAGAATACGTACGAGCGACCGGCTCGTACGTATTCTGCCGTGTTGCACCTCCATCTTTATAATACATTAGCCAAAGAGGGACATACCTCCGCCGTTCGCTCTTTCAGTGGCATCGTGACGACCGCCAGGGGGGAGATATCTCAGTCTGTCGGCAGATCTGAAAGCCTGGTGAAGATGGAGTATCACGCTGATACTTTACTAACGTTAGCTAGCATTCGTTTGGGAACCTGAGAGCTGATGTTAGCGATGAAATGGTACCAAAATAACGAAAACGTACAACTATTATTACACCGGCAAGGACAAAGTCGTACTTCTTGGAATAAGAGTTACAACTCGATCAGAGTGGGAGGGGCTAGAAAGTAATATTCACTTGGTTGTCATGTACACTTTCACCGCTAGATGGGAGAAATTCTTACACAATGTAGCTTTAAAAGTAAGCAAGTAAAATGTGCAAACTGGAGAAAAGAAAATGGATACCACACATCCTTAAAAACACGCTCTTCGGGAGGTTGCATAATTAAAATATACTCTGTTTATCCCAAAAAAGGAACAGGCTCACTGTTAATCTGCATCCTGAAACAAAACTTAGTCCTAAAAAATACAGACTTTACTTACTTACAATAATCAATATTTACTACAAGGTCCTTTCTTTGTTCTGGTGAGACGGTTATGAACCCAAATAAATTCAGGTTATGGCAAAGCCGTGGAAAACTTAATGCAGTAAAGTATTTAAAAAAAAATAATAATACATTTAGGACATGGACAGAATTATCTTTTAAATGAGATATACGGTCACGTCACCCACTTCTGATGCGACCATCATCTCAGAATTGTTTTTTTGCACATTTTTGCAGCTTTAATCCTTCGTCAGTGTGTCTCAGGGGTTGATGCATAGACAAAAACATCTGGATCACCTCCTGTATCATATACACACCTCAAGTAATTTCCCCCCCTGAATATGTTTCTGTCATTGTAGGCAGTTCTGATTGTTAATGTGTTAAAAAACGGGGTGAAACAGCCTGATTGACAGCTGTGATTGACCCGTGATTGGTCGGGCAGGTGCGTATGGGCGGGACTTTGATGGCTCCAACATTACAAGATGGCGGCGCCTGTATCTGCCATATTTTGGCTTCACTTTTGTACAGTGGGAGCTGTCACTGCACGATGTGAGTCGCGTCGAGTTGCGCATGCTCAGATTTAAACAATTTACGGCATAACGACAATAACGGAAGATGGGAACAGCAATAATAGAAGATATAGAAGGTGGAAATCATTTCAAAAACGTTTTAGTTATCAAATGCTATCTATGATTGTCTGATTGCTAACGTTAGCTCATAACACCATTCAAATAACAGCCGTTGTTGTGTTTGATTGCCAACTTGTAGCCAGCAGTGACCCAACTTGGTCATGTAGCTCCATTTTTACTGACTTTTTTTTATTTTTTTATTAACTGACGTGAGGGATCGTGCCGTGAACATGTGATGCGTTACGCTAAATAATAAATTACTGCCATTTCCATCTTCCATATCTCCAATTATTGCTGTTCCCATCTTCCGTTATTGTCGTTATGCCGTAAATTGTTTAAATCTGAGCATGCGCAACTCGACGCGACTCAGATCGTGTTGAGACTCACATCGTGCAGTGACAACAGCTTTAATCCTTCGTCAGTGTGTCTCAGGGGTTGATGCATAGACAAAAACATCTGGATCACCTCCTGTATCATACACACCTCAAGTAATCCCCCCCCCCCCGAATATGTTTCTGTCATTGTAGGCAGTTCTGATTGTTAATATGTTAAAAACGGGGTGAAATAGCCTGATTGACAGCTGTGATTGACCCGTGATTGGTCGGGCAGGTGCGTATGGGGCGGGACTTTGATACCGCGATGAATACTGCGCAGACTCTGGCTCCAACATTACAAGATGGCGGCGCCTGTATCTGCCATATTTTGGCTTCACTTTTGTACAGTGGAAGGAAGTGGAGACATGTCGTCCATCTTTTATTTCTTTTTACAGTCTATGGTGATGTCACTGCACGATGTGAGTGTCAACACGATCTGAGTCGTGTCGAGTTGCGCATGCTCAGATTTAAACAATTTACGGCATAACGACAATAACGGAAGATGGGAAACAGCAATAATAGAAGATATGGAAGATGGAAATGGCAGTAATGTATTATTTAGTGTAACGCATCACATGTTCACAAAATAAAAAAAGTCAGTGAAAATGGAGCTACATGACCGAGTTGGTTCACTGCTGGCTACAAGTTGGCAATCAAACACAACAACGGCTGTTACTGGAATGGTGTTATGAGCTAATGTTAGCAATCAGACAATCATAGATAGCATTTGATAACTAAAACGTTTTTGAAATGATTTCCACCTTCTATATCTTCAGCAGCAGCAGCAGCCATCTTCTTTGTTTTCAAGTAGCAGGGAATTCACGCGGAACCGTCGCAACTCACACACATACACCTAATTATGTTAAGCCCCGCCCACCGACTCTATACACGATGTGATTGGCCTGACTAGAGTTTGGTTTTTCCAGCTCGCAAGCCAACGGAGAGTTGCTAGACGACCCCGGCTGCACATGACATTTGCCTTTGCTAGGGTGCGTCTAGATTTCTAGGCTAGTGCATCACTGCGTCAAGGTGAGGAGTTTAACCACAGGAGGTCAGCAAAAAACTGGATTCTTACTCTTTAAAGTAGTAGTAGTGCTTTGGTATTTACACTCATTTACCTGTTTATTAGGCTCACTTAGCTAAAGCTAACGCCGCTAACCCAACAGTCCGGGAATAAATCCTCCTTCATGAAGGTTATAATGTGCATTTTTTGGATTTAAGATTTTGGATTTATCGTAGGGCTGCAACTAAGGATTATTTTCATAGTCGATTAATCTTGTTGATTGTTTCCCATTTAAAGAAACTGGTTTTAAAGCAGCTCTAAGCGATGTCAGGCGTTTTTTTTTTAGGTTACATCTTTTGTCACATTCAGCAAACATCTCCTCACTATGCTATGCTAGCTGCCTGTCCCCTGAACACACTGTAAAAAAAAACATCTCCTGACTATCTGCTAGCTGCCTGTCCCCTGAACACACTGTAAAAAAAACATCTCCTGACTATCTGCTAGCTGCCTGTCCCCTGAACACACTGTAAAAAACATCTCCTCACTATCTGCTAGCTGCCTGTCCCCTGAACACACTGTAAAAAAAACATCTCCTGACTATCTGCTAGCTGCCTGTCCCCTGAACACACTGTAAAAAAAACATCTCCTCACTATCTGCTAGCTGCCTGTCCCCTGAACACACTGTAAAAAAAACGCGGTCTCTGTAGACAGCCCAGGCTCCACAAACGCCAACAACAACAAACTGTGCCAACCTGCACCACCAAACATAACAAACAATGTTCCAGCGTTCCAGCCAATAACAGACAAGAAGGATTTGGGGGTGGGGGGTGGGGGGGGTTAGTGCACGGAAGGGAGGGGGAGGGGACGGGATGAGGAGGAGGGAGGGGCGAGCTAACCTCGTTTAGTTTGTGACGTCACCTAACATCGCTTAGAGGACCTTAAAAAAAAACACTCAAACCAATTATCAAAATCGTCGCTGATTAATTGAATAGCTGAATAACTAATCGATTCATATTTTTGCAGCTCTGATTCATTGCAGGACTGTTGTATTAGACCGGTTTTAGCTGGGGTGTACCTAATAAACTGGCAACTGAGTGTAATGACTTTGATACGAAAGAAAAATAAAACATACTTTGGGGAAACAGAATACTTACATGTTGAATCATGATTTAAAAGGGTCACATTTTAAGATGTCAGCACAAAATATTGGCGCCTTCGATACAAAAACCAATATCGGCCGAGTCATAGTAGAAATGGAAACATCCGTCCTTTTTGCTTTTTGGTCCCACCAGCCCCCCGACTGTCTCCCTCCAGCTTCACCACCATGTGATCTTGAACTCGTAGATGGGCCTCTTGCAGTAGTAGTGGTTGATAAGGTGCTTGTCGCAGACGCCGATGCACTGCTGCTCGGCGGTGATGCCGAGCTCGGCCAGGTCGCTGACGATGCAGTGCAGCAGGTCGTAAACGTCCGCCACCGCCTCCCAGGGTCCGAAAGAAACGTCCACCTCGCAGTGATGCTCGAAGAGCTTGGCCTCGCTGTCCGAGCGCTCAAAACGCAGAGAGTTAAACAGAGGACGCTCGTACGGCGTGATGGGCATCTCCTCCTTGTAGACGCAGATCTTCAATTTGGCAAACCTGGCCTTCTTCTGAATCGCCCTCAGTTTGGCAATCTCCACAATGCGCTCCAGATTTTCTGAAATGGAAACAGTTGCATTTATTAATCCCTTTTTTTTTTTAAATATTCAACGCTTTCTCAGGAACGGGTTCGTATGATATCCTACAAAATTCCGCCAATCGCTAGTTACGTTTAGCCGTCCTTACAGTTAAATTTAGCCGAGACAAAAGGTGACTGTTTTGGTCGTTTTGTTGTTGCGTTTTGGGTTAAAACAGCGCTGCCCCTAAAGGCTGATTAAAGGCTCAGATATACTAGCGCTTTCAACAGTGCGTGCGGAAATCGTGACGTCACGGGACCGCCGTGAGTATTTATACTCGCGCGTGGTGGTCGCGGCACTAGTTGCAGTCTTCTCCTGAACAGCGGTGGCGCTAAGGAGCAAAGGCTACCGATGTTTTTCTTTCTAAGGACTAGAAGAAGAAGAACAAAGATAAACAACGGCAGAACAGGCAGCAGCAGTGCCGTCAATGCTTCGATTTGATTCAGTGAGCTACTCCGTCAGATCGAGCCTTTCATTCACAAAAAAAGAACTCATCTTAACCCGGTAAGTTTACCAGAGAGACCTGCAGTCAGTCGGCGAGTCCTGGCATCCGGTTTCCCAGGAGCTCGTTCAGGCTTTCTGTTTCCGGTTTGTCGGGCGCCGCTGAAAAAAAAATAGACTGGTGCGCGCCCTGTGCTCGCGCGCTGAAAATCGGACGCGCCGGCCGGAAATTACGTCATTTTGATGTCACGAATGCGCGCGCCACCTCCAACGCGTCAAGCATAAAACGGCCTTTACGCTTTAACATCCGCGCTCATTCTTCAGCGTGTGAGGGAGACAGAGACCAGGTACCTCTGTAGTAGGGCATCAGATCGAGGAAAGCTTGCCGAACTTTCTCCCCCGTGAGCGGCTGCGTGTCCTCCAGGCTGTCCAGCAGCGGGCCAAGCGCGTAGTACTGAGCCTCTCTGTGCACCGCTCGCACCCGGTCCCTGTGAGGCAGCTCACCTTCCCGGAGGAAGTTCAGGATGTCCCTTTAAATGGAAACAGGTATGACTAGAACACATCCACACAAAACTATATTCCTCATTTCCTGTTGTTTTACATCTATTTTCATACCTACCTACCTTCCCGTACACACACTAGCTATGTATTTATCCAGTCCCTCCAGAAAAACGTGATTACGCGATCGCATAATTCAATGCATAATCAGCCAAAGTCCGCATATTTATGCGGGGGGGGGGGGGGGGGGGGGGGGGGGGCGCATTTTTTCAAATACGCCGCACTTTCGCCGCATAAATTGCCGATTTCCGTGCAAAATATGCGGGTCTTGCATAATTTCATAATCCCCGCATTTTCGTTGCAAAAAAGTCACATATATCTCAGCAGGAAGATGAAAAATGTTGCGTTTACTTCACACAAGAGCAGCCATTTTCCCCTGTTGCCATGGGAACGTTATGAAGTGATGTAATTTCTCCTAGTGAGAACACGGTGTTGGGGGGGGAATCACTTTGTTTCTCTTTTTCATCAAACCGCAATTTTTGCAAGTTCCCGTAATTTCATCGCATAAAACTGCATAAATATCCCGCATATTCCATCACATTTTTTAAGAAAACGTGCCGCATAATCAAGGATTTTTGCCCGCAACAACCACAAAAAAACTCCGCGTTTTTCTGGAGGGACTGATTTATGTCTCCTTATCTTTATTTAGCGGTATATCTTTATCTAAATATTCCTGTACGTTTGTTCTCAGCACCTGGGGCCGAATGTAACTAAGTACATTCACTCAAGTACTCGATTATTAGATTTGTTAACTATTAAATTAATCCTCAACTATTTTGCTCATCGATTAATCGATTCATTGTTTATGAAAACAACGTAACAAGTCTGATTCCAGTTTCTTAATAAATGTGAATATTTTCCTGTTTCTTCATCGTCTACATTTAGCTGGTAATACTTTTGAATTTTACTTCTTACTTCTTCCACAACTGCTCAGTATATTGAGAGCTCCTGACAGCTGGACTCAAAGTCTTTGTATGTATCAACAAACTCGGCCAATAAAGTTGATTTTCTGCTTCTGCTTCACTGCAGCAGAACTCCCTAATGGGAAAATAAAGTTGCTGCAGTGTACAACACAACAACAACCTGGAAGAGGATTTATTCATACAGTTGGCTAAAAGCACCGGTTTTAACGTCCCAAATGAGTGTCTGGGTTTTTATTATTTTATATAGTTACATCTTTCCTTGTCTCATTCTGCTAGCTATTTCCTTTTCAATCTTTAATACACACGCCCTGACACAGACACATTCGTACAGAACTGACCTTACTCCAACCCACTCTTACATAAGTCATACATCTTGACTTAGCCTGTGATCACATTCATATTTTTAGCTTTTTAGCAATGCTACGGACCCACTTTGGTCCAGACTTCCTGTTAATATCTCATGACCATGACGCCTACTGACTTTGGTGTTCCTCTGACTCTGTTCTTGAAAGCTCATTTGATAGTAAAATAATAATGACATATAAAATAATGCTTCAGACATTCATGTTCCCGTCAAGTTAAATTGTAAATAACTTTGCATTTTGAATTGTTTATTTAAAACTACATTTTATCATTTTTATTTTATTTTTGTTGCACCTATGCCTTCCTCGTTGGACTGGACTGTGGCACTAATGTAGTCATCCCTGTCACATAAGAAATGATGAAGACCATGTTATGTTCGTTATATGCATCTGTTTTATTCAATAATATTTTTGTATAAGTGCAGTGAATATATGCGTGTATTTAGGTCTATGTGTGTGTAGATCAAAGGTCAAACTGTGCGTGCAATCCTATAAGATCAAGATTAACTTTATTGTCCCACAACATGGGAAATTTGCCTTGGGCACTCAGCCCATGCTGCAGCCATAAACCAAACAAAAACAATGAGGCAACAGCACGAGATAGCCCGAGTCGCAGCAGAGCAGCGCCACGAATGTGTGTAGATAAACACCTGGGGACGATAATAGACTTTGAAACTAACTGTGAAGCTGTGTGTAAAAAAGGGCATCAGCGACTGTTCTGCTTGAGGAAACTGAGTCACGTCCACATAGACAAATCCATCATGACCCTCTTTTACCACGCTGTTATTGAATCAGTTTTATCATTGGCACCAGCAGCCTGGTTTGGGAACCTCTCTGTGAAAAATAAAATCTCACTCAACCAAATAGTGAAGTGGTCTAGCAGGCTGACTGGTGAGCTACAGCTCAACTTGGAGACCTTGTACACAAATCAGTCACAGCGTAGAACTGGTTCAATTTTCAATGACAGTTCCCATCCGCTGTACACAAGAGTTTCAGCTTCTCCCCTCTGGGCGGAGGTTTATGATCTCTATGTGTAGAACAAAAAGACACAAAAACAGTTTTGTCCTGCAGCCGTTACACTCAGGAATACGTCATAGCTGTACTTGGACAGCTGCTTATTTTTGGTGTGTATGTGTTTGCTTGTTGCTAATCTTGGACCTGTAAGAACTTTTCTACTTTTTTTTATTTTGTAAGTGACATGTGCTTTTGTTTGTTCTCATGTGTGTATGACGACTCTACTGCAAACAAAATCTACCTATGGGTACAAATAAAGTAACTTGAACTTGAGATGTATGTATGCGTATATATGCAGCCATGCATATACTTAAGACTCGTCTTACTTTTATACATGCTTCATTGTCCCTTTTTTATTTTAATTATTACTAGTATTTTTTTTGGTCCTATACACTGATCACAATTGCACTGAAAAATGCTACATTACTACATTTTATGGCCAAACACATAAAAAATGACATTCCTATTAGTTCTGTTTGCATCTCACCACCAACCTGTTTGTTTTTATGATCCTCTCCGTTAACCGTTTAGCATTTTGTATATTTTGAATTGCACCTCACCAGCACCTTCTGGTCCGTCTCCACAGTACATCTCAGACATGCTGTCACTTTATAACCGCTGCAGGTTTCTATGGTCACAAGATGGAAAATTCCTCCATGTGCCTGGAGCACTTTTAAAGTCTGGCGAGACGGCATTCATTATTGATTAGTTTGCCTGCTAATCTTAGACTTGCTCCGACACAGTGTTCTCTTTAAAACCAAATTAAAAACCTTCCTTTTCAATCAAGCTTTTTCATAAATGAGCACACCAAAGATGTACACTATACTTGTTTGTATGTGTGTATGTATGTGTATTTTAATATGTATGTATGCATGAATGTCTGTTTATTTATTTGCATGAATGTCTGTTTATTTATTTGCATGAATGTTTATTTATTTGCATGAATGTCTGTTTATTTATTTGCATGAATGTCTGTTTGTTTATTTGCATGACTGTTTATTTATTTGCATGAATGTCTGTTTATTTATTTGCATGAATGTCTGTTTGTTTATTTGCATGACTGTTTATTTATTTGCATGACTGTCTGTTTATTTATTTGCATGAATGTCTGTTTGTTTATTTGCATGACTGTTTATTTATTTGCATGAATGTCTGTTTATTTATTTGCATGACTGTTTATTTATTTGCATGAATGTCTGTTTATTTATTTGCATAGATGTCTGTTTATTTATTTGCATGAATGTCTGTTTATTTATTTGCATGACTGTTTATTTATTTGCATGAATGTCTGTTTATTTATTTGCATAGATGTCTGTTTATTTATTTGCATGAATGTCTGTTTATTTATTTGCATGAATGTCTGTTTATTTATTTGCATGAATGTCTGTTTATTTATTTGCATGACTGTTTATTTATTTGCATGAATGTCTGTTTATTTATTTGCATAGATGTATGTTTATTTATTTGCATGAATGTCTGTTTATTTATTTGCATGAATGTCTGTTTATTTATTTGCATGAATGTCTGTTTATTTATTTGCATGACTGTTTATTTATTTGCATGAATGTCTGTTTATTTATTTGCATGACTGTTTGTTTATTTGCATGACTGTTTATTTATTTGCATGAATGTCTGTTTATTTATTTGCATGAATGTCTGTTTATTTATTTGCATGACTGTTTATTTATTTGCATGAATGTCTGTTTATTTATTTGCATGAATGTCTGTTTATTTATTTGCATGAATGTCTGTTTATTTATTTGCATGAATGTCTGTTTATTTATTTGCATGAATGTCTGTTTATTTATTTGCATGAATGTCTGTTTATTTATTTGCATGACTGTTTATTTATTTGCATGACTGTCTGTTTATTTATTTGCATGAATGTCTGTTTGTTTATTTGCATGAATGTCTGTTTATTTATTTGCATAGATGTCTGTTTATTTATTTGCATGAATGTCTGTTTATTTATTTGCATGAATGTCTGTTTATTTATTTGCATGAATGTCTGTTTATTTATTTGCATGACTGTTTATT
Organism: Gymnocephalus cernua; assembly: GCA_023631565.1. Taxonomy (NCBI): domain Eukaryota; kingdom Metazoa; phylum Chordata; class Actinopteri; order Perciformes; family Percidae; genus Gymnocephalus; species Gymnocephalus cernua. The sequence continues at coordinate 1,580,721 of CM042439.1, read as the reverse complement.
TATTTGCATGAATGTCTGTTTATTTATTTGCATGACTGTTTGTTTATTTGCATGACTGTTTATTTATTTGCATGAATGTCTGTTTATTTATTTGCATGACTGTTTATTTATTTGCATGACTGTTTATTTATTTGCATGAATGTCTGTTTATTTATTTGCATGAATGTCTGTTTATTTATTTGCATGAATGTCTGTTTATTTATTTGCATGAATGTCTGTTTATTTATTTGCATGAATGTCTGTTTATTTATTTGCATGAATGTCTGTTTATTTATTTGCATGACTGTTTATTTATTTGCATGACTGTCTGTTTATTTATTTGCATGAATGTCTGTTTGTTTATTTGCATGAATGTCTGTTTATTTATTTGCATGAATGTCTGTTTATTTATTTGCATGAATGTCTGTTTATTTATTTGCATGACTGTTTATTTATTTGCATGAATGTCTGTTTATTTGCATGACTGTTTGTTTATTTGCATGACTGTTTATTTATTTGCATGAATGTCTGTTTATTTATTTGCATGACTGTTTATTTATTTGCATGACTGTTTATTTATTTGCATGAATGTCTGTTTATTTATTTGCATGAATGTCTGTTTATTTATTTGCATGAATGTCTGTTTATTTATTTGCATGAATGTCTGTTTATTTATTTGCATGAATGTCTGTTTATTTATTTGCATGAATGTCTGTTTATTTATTTGCATGACTGTTTATTTATTTGCATGAATGTCTGTTTATTTGCATGACTGTTTGTTTATTTGCATGACTGTTTATTTATTTGCATGAATGTCTGTTTATTTATTTGCATGAATGTCTGTTTATTTATTTGCATGAATGTCTGTTTATTTATTTGCATGAATGTCTGTTTATTTATTTGCATGAATGTCTGTTTATTTATTTGCATGACTGTTTATTTATTTGCATGACTGTCTGTTTATTTATTTGCATGAATGTCTGTTTGTTTATTTGCATGACTGTTTATTTATTTGCATGAATGTCTGTTTATTTATTTGCATGAATGTCTGTTTATTTATTTGCATGAATGTCTGTTTATTTGCCTCTCAGTATATGTGCGCCTGCTCTACCCACTGAGCCAACCCGGCCACCTATTTGCACATTTTTGATTGACCTTAAAAGTATATATTTTTGAATTTTTTTGTACTCTGTATTTTCAGTCCTTCCTTCTTCCTTTCTCTCATGATAAATCAAGTCTTAACATAAACAAAGTTATCTTTTCTTATTCCCACTATCTGTACTTTGTGTTAACTGCCAATGTCAATTTATTTATATAATTTAAATATATATAATAAAACGGTAAACATGGTACTGTAAATGTTTTACTTGCAGTATATATTATACCTCAACATCATCATTATTAAAAAAAAAAAGGTCACCCTCTCCGCTGAGTATAATTTGTTTTTTCTGGAGTCTCAGCGGTGTCAAAAGTTTAATAAATCTCAGTAAACTTCTGTTGATATCAGTAGCTGAGATGGAGATTGTTAATAAGCCACAGACAGACTCACATTCGCAGGTTTTTATCGGTACAGACGGTACAGTCAGTGAACAAGGACAGAAATAGAAATGTAAATGAGTTTACAGCCCTGAGAGAAGCCAGAGAGGCTCATGAATACCTGTCAGAAAATAACGAGCTGCCAAAACACCTTTCAGATTGCAGAGTGTGAACTTTTTGTTTTTGCCATTTACACACTTCTTACTCTCTCCCATAACTCTCCTCTAGCAGGTGTTTCTGCCATACTCATGAGAAGATATTACTGCAACCGCTCTGCAGACAAATCAATTAGAACCATATTAAATTAGTGTGATAATTATGTGGTACGCTGCCATTCAAACGTTTGTAATCAGCTGTTATATTCTTCTTTCCTTCAGTAATAACTATTTAAATAAACGATACAAACAGAATAGTTCAGACACCAAAACACTTTAGTAGAGTTTAACAGAAATAGTTTTTTTTGGCCCCAAAAAATAATAAATAATTTAGTGGATGTCCAACAGACAGTGTTGCATGATGGGAGAATACTGTTGGAACTTGGATGTTGAGTTAGTTTTCCAGTAAGTGACCCTTGATTAAATATTGAAGCCCAACGGTGCAACGTGGCGCCCAAATACTGAGTTGTTGTGTTTTTCTTTGGGCCCTCTGCAGTCTACTCAGTGGTTAGACTGGAGATGTTTAAACTGGGATGTGCCAGTTTACCACTGGGCCACCATGCTGCCCGAGGCAAGACATCTTAAAGATGCCATATTCTGCTCATTTCCAGGTTGATAATTGTATTTTAAGGTTGTACCAGAATATGTTTACATGGTATTTAATATATTGTTGTTGTACAGGACATCTCTCTCTCACTGCTGCAGCTCCTCTTTTCACCTTGTGTTCAGGTCTCTGTTTTAGCTACAGAGTGAATCATCTTTCCTTCTGTACTATCTTTGATTCCACTCTGCACATGCTCAGTAGCTCAGATGGTAGATCATGTCAGTTAGCTCCACAGACAGTAAAAGAAAGGTTGTTTCTCCAACTTTGGTCAGTTACAAGGCAGGATTAGCCGGGAGACTTCTTCTAAAGGAGGGCGCACATGGAAGTACTTCTTTTGGAGATTATGGTGAACTTGTGTGTGTTGTAGCAGCGCTTTGCCATTAAGAACGAGCTAGCATGCTAACGGTTGTGTTTAGCCCGTCGTTTCGGCTAGTTACGTACCAAGCCGTGCAGATTTTGACCAGCTCACCCAGAAACTGAAGGCAGGAATCATTCAGAAACCGTATCTCACTCAGAACAGCATGGATAGATTTTTTTTGTATGTGTGTGGAAGCACCAGAGACACAAAATAACACCCCAAATCCCAGAAAAAGTGATTTCTTTCATAATACGGGCACTTTAAATCCAGTGTTTTAATCATTGCTCTGAGCCGTCTTTCTCGACGGTCTGCAGCGGGAACGTAGGTGGATTGCTATCGTGTTCGCTGTGTCGCTCCGCTGCCTGCTTGAGGTGACAGGTCTTAACGTTAGCACGACAGAGTAACGTTAGCGCGACAACTACGGTTAGCACGACAGGTAACAACAGACAAGTTCTTCTGTGTCATCATGTTTTACTAGTTCTGCAGCCTCGATTTCGGAACTTTCTGTGTCTACTCTATCCATCTTCACTCTCTCTTTCTACGGCTCTGTGTGACATCAGAGCACCGCTGTTTACCCCAAGGGGGCAGGTTTCTCTCCTCAGAGCGAAGCCGCCATTTGGCTAGCCCTGTTCCCATCACCCCCCCCGTTAGCATCCCATTGACTGCCATTAATTTTGGCGTCACTTTGACAGCCAATAACTTTACATCTGAAGCGTTTAAAGACTTTATTTGTCCGTTGTTTATTTCTAAAGAAACACGACAATGTATAAAAGGCTCCGTTACCTTGTACCTCACGTTATGGCTCCGTATCAGACGTTTTTATAAAAATAGGCTAACGGTTGGGTCATAACCACGAGACATACTGTCTTATAGTAGAGGAATTACCGTACAGTACAGGAGAAGCTCGCAGGCAGTTTGGACTTACATCAGCTGTTTAGTTTAATTACTAATGTTAACTAGCATTTTAGTGATCAATAATTAGCCTGTGCCTATGTTATCTCCTTACATATACCTACGCTCTCCATCTCTGATAGATTGGGAATGATTGAGATTTCTCTTGGCACAGCTACCAGAAGACTTACAACGTTCAGACACGTTGCTCACGTCACATCTACGTCATCAAGCTCAGTTTGCAGCTGCGCAGTAACGCTCAGTAACACTTAACCATCACCAGGAAAGTGCTGGTAAGAGGCTTCACTTGTCTCCGTCAAAAACAGCGGGATCGCTGTGTCCATTTTATATACTGTCTATGGTTTACCCTCACCAGTCGCACCATGCGTGTTACATTGAAAAGGGTCCGTCTGAAACAGTGTCGCGCGACGCAGCGTTCCGAACGTTGTGTAATCAAATACACCGGTATATTAAAAATTCATATCATAATGAAAGTATACACCGGTATTCGGTGTGAACCGGTGTACCGCCCAGCACTACCTAGACTAACCTTCTGTTCCTGTGGTGAAGTTTGAAGAAGAGCTTTGCTAAAGCAACATGTTGCCTGTTACCTCCAGCTTGTTATAAGCTGCATTTATTGTGCACTTGACACTGAAACAGGAAGCTGCTCCTATTTAAATCTGCACACATGTTGATGCTAAGCCTCCTGTTTATTTAACCAATGACTGCTGATTTCTTCTCTTCTTATTCATCTGTTGCTCAGAGGGATCTTTGTCTCTTTCTGTCCTCTCATTGGTCGGTCCGGTTGAACTATTGTACAGCGTTTAGTTCATTCAAACACGTAGACTATTCCTCTTAGACATCTGACTGTACAGTAATGTATGTCCACCGAATCAATAGCATAATCTACTGTAAATATTTCAGCTCCCTGGTCTAAAAAAAAAAAAAGGTCGCACACACAGTGCAACTCACCCAAAATATGTTCCATCCCGATCGATGAAGTAGCGCCCCTCAGAATCGCGTGGGATGTAGTGACGCCCGCTGAACATGGCGGCCAACATGGTGTCCTCGTATCGTCGCAGCGTGGACAGGCGAGTGGTGAAGTGTGTGCCCCCAACGTTCAGAGAGATCACCTCCGGAAACTAGAAAAATATAGAGATAAAGGCGAGACTGTAATGCTCGTTACGCACCATAATTACGCAAGTAAATGGATAAAAAAAATGAAGAGATATTTCAGCTATAACGTGGCTATGGCCGAGTATTTCACCAAAGATTTACAGCTTGAAAGTACAAAAAAGAAATCTATTTATAATAATACTTATTTTGATAGTCAAAAGATGTAAAACAAAAAGGGACATATTTTACTATTTTACTGCAAATAAATCCTACAATAGTGTTCGTAATTACTGAATATGTTATATAAATATAACTCAGATGTTCTGGCTGTGAGGAAGGAGATTCAGGTGTATTTAATAAAGTATTGTTTCATTAATTGTTACTGAGGTAAAGGTGACAAATTACATTGCAGGTCTGTCAGCCAATTTAAAGTTTAAACAGTGTGTAGTCCATGTACAGTTTTGTCTTTTGAATAATTTGTTTTAGGATATGAAGACTTTCATATTCCCTTAAAGAAGATGGGGTTATGTTTTACTGATTTTAAAGACTCAAATGAAGCTTCAAATATGCAGAACTGTGGTCGTTAGATCTATTCTTTAGGACTGAAATGTCTTAATTAAAGTAATTACAAGTGTTAGTTTGACAGTGTGCAGGATTCTATGGTCTTTTCTCAAACTATAGGACTTAAAGGGCGATTAACTATGTAACCATTACTGGTTCTGGTACTGCATTACATTAGAGGTAACCGGCTCCATCTAGCCTAGCTTAGACCAGATCCTGGAGGTAACCGGCTCCATCTAGCCTAGCTTAGCACAGATCCTGGAGGTAACCGGCTCCATCTAGCCTAGCTTAGCACAGATCCTGGAGGTAACCGGCTCCATCTAGCCTAGCTAAGCACAGATACTGGAGGTAACCTACTCCATCTAGCCTAGCTTAGCACAGATCCTGGAGGTAACCGGCTCCATCTAGCCTAGCTTAGCACAGATCCTGGAGGTAACCGGCTCCATCTAGCCTAGCTTAGACCAGATCCTGGAGGTAACCGGCTCCATCTAGCCTAGCTTAGCACAGATCCTGGAGGTAACCGGCTCCATCTAGCCTAGCTCAGCACAGATCCTGGAGGTAACCGGCTCCATCTAGCCTAGCTTAGACCAGATCCTGGAGGTAACCGGCTCCATCTAGCCTAGCTTAGCACAGATCCTGGAGGTAACCGGCTCTATCTAGCCTAGCTAAGCACAGATACTGGAGGTAACCTACTCCATCTAGCCTAGCTTAGCACAGATCCTGGAGGTAACCGGCTCCATCTAGCCTAGCTTAGCACAGATCCTGGAGGTAACCGGCTCCATCTAGCCTAGCTTAGCACAGATCCTGGAGGTAACCGGCTCCATCTAGCCTAGCATAGCACAGATCCTGGAGGTAACCGGCTCCATCTAGCCTAGCTTAGCACAGATCCTGGAGGTAACCGGCTCCATCTAGCCTAGCTTAGCACAGATCCTGGAGGTAACCGGCTCCATCTAGCCTAGCTTAGCACAGATCCTGGAGGTAACCGGCTCCATCTAGCCTAGCTTAGCACAGATCCTGGAGGTAACCGGCTCCATCTAGCCTAGCTTAGCACAGATACTGGAGGTAACCTACTCCATCTAGCCTAGCTTAGCACAGATCCTGGAGGTAACCGGCTCCATCTAGCCTAGCTTAGCACAGATCCTGGAGGTAACCGGCTCCATCTAGCCTAGCTTAGCACAGATCCTGGAGGTAACCGGCTCCATCTAGCCTAGCTTAGCACAGATCCTGGAGGTAACCGGCTCCATCTAGCCTAGCTTAGACCAGATCCTGGAGGTAACCGGCTCCATCTAGCCTAGCTTAGCACAGATCCTGGAGGTAACCGGCTCCATCTAGCCTAGCCTAGACCAGATCCTGGAGGTAACCGGCTCCATCTAGCCTAGCTTAGCACAGATCCTGGAGGTAACCGGCTCCATCTAGCCTAGCCTAGACCAGATCCTGGAGGTAACCGGCTCCATCTAGTCTACTGCTCCCAATAATATATTTTTACTTTTGTCTGTGAATCCTGATGTTTATATGGCCCCCATATTGACAATTTAAATGTATCTGACCAATGAATGTACATTTTCAGTAGAACACTGACTGCCTTGCACTGTATTCATATTGATATCCTAAAATCTCAGACTATACTGACTGACACTGCACTATTCCTGCCCTCTCTTTTCTATATTTTGTGTAAAATTGTAAATTCTATTGTATTGTTGTCGTTAAATGGACTAATTTAACACCTCTCTGGATTATTTAAAGAGCTGTAAACACCCTGTCTTTGACTTCACTGTTAGACCTCAGAAATAAGAGGATTACTCTTACTCTTAGGATTACATGATGTGTACATCACGTGTTCGCTCAATAACTCAAGTCATGTGACACAACTGATAGCCAATCACGGCAGAGCCCTTCCAGTTCAAACGGCTGACCTCTGTATAAATAGCCTTATACAGCAGATGGTAACATTATTTTGTAAGTGACAGGTGGTGGTGGAAGTACTCAGATCTTTTACTTCAGTAAAAGTAGCAATAATGCAGCGTAGAAATACTGCATTCAAAACTAAGTAAAAAGTACAAAAGTATTAAGTAAATGTACTGCGTTACATCCCACCATTGGATAGTGATATTATGTATCGGGCATAATTATTATAGTTATATGGAAACTCAAACAGAGTGTAATTTACTTTCTCTACTTTGAATATTTTTGTTGTTATGGATACCAGCTGTTATTTATTGACTAATGAATATTATGTTAAGGAAAGACAGTAACTAAATACATTTACATAAGTACTTAAGTACAATTTTGAGGCCCTTGACTAAGGCATCTTATGTTAATGAAAGACAGTACTTAAGCACATTTACACAAGTACTTAAGTACAATTTTGAGGTCCTTGACTAAGGCATCTTATGTTAATGAAAGACAGTACTTAAGTACATTTACACAAGTACTTAAGCATAATTTTGAGGTCCTTTACTTGAGTATTTCCATGTTATGCTGCTTTATACTTACCTACTACTTCAATACATCCCAGAGGCAGATATTGTTCTTTTTACTCTTTACACTGCATTTATTTGATAACTTTAGTTACTTGAGATTCTGATTAATAATACATACAAAATGTAACTTGACAACTAAATTGTGATATATTATTATTGATTAAGTTAAGACTTTTTTTGATCCAATGCTACACAGCAGTAGTAAAAAAAACTGCAACATAAAGAAATGTACATATTAATGCATCAATAAATATAATTCAATAATATATGTTATTATCCTATTATTCTGAAATGGGCAACTCTGCATAATGTGTACTTTTTGTACTTGGTAATGGATGCTAATACCTTTTTTAATTTCTGGTAATAGCCTAACTTACTTAGAGTAAGTAAAATGTCTGAGTACTTTTTCCACCACTGGTATTTAAGTAATAATTCCTGTAATGTTTTAAGCTAAATATCATGTGAGTGTGGTAAGCTTGTTTGTGTGCTGGGTTAACGTGATTTCCCACCATTAATAATAATAATAATAATAATAATAATAATAATCATAATAATAATAATAATAATAATAATAATAATATATACTTTATTAATCCAGCAAGGGAAATTCCAATGTTTTCACTCTGTTGTTATTATTATACACATCACACACAGGCCTGAATTACACACACATGCTCAGCACCTCTACATGCACTAATGGAGAGATGCCAGAGTGGGGGGGGGGGGGGGGGGGGGGGGGCTGCCCATGGAAAGGCACCCCGAGCAGTTGGGGGTTCGATGCCTTGCTCAAGAGCAACTTGGCAGTGCCCAGGAGGTATGGCCACTTGAACCAGCAACCCACCGGTTCCTAACCCAACTCCCTACTGCCACCCCCCCCCCCCCCCCCCCCTTAAAGTCCCAATAAGTCCCAGAATGCCGAGTTACTTGTGGTTCCTAGAGTCTCTAAAAGTAGAATGGGAGCCAGAGCCTTTAGCTATCAGGCTCCAGTCCTGTGGAACCAGCTCCCAGTCTGGGTCCGGGAGGCAGATACTGTCACCACATTCAAGAGTAAACTTAAGACTCTCCTCTTTGATAAAGCTTATAGTTAGGGAGTGAGGAGCTGCAGCATCTGCCTAGCCCGGCCCACCTGCTTCTCTGTCCCAGAAATGCTTGTTACTAACCTAGCCCTGGGAGCTTGTTACTAACCTAGCCCTGGGAGCTTGTTACTAACCTAGCTCTGGGAGCTTGTTACTAACCTAGCTCTGGGAGCTTGTTACTAACCTAGCTCTGGGAGCTTGTTACTAACCTAGCTCTGGGAGCTTGTTACTAACCTAGCCCTGGGGAGCTTGTTACTAACCTAGCCCTGGGAGCTTGTTACTAACCTAGCTCTGGGAGCTTGTTACTAACCTAGCTCTGGGAGCTTGTTACTAACCTAGCTCTGGGAGCTTGTTACTAACCTAGCTCTGGGAGCTTGTTACTAACCTAGCTCTGGGAGCTTGTTACTAACCTAGCTCTGGGGAGCTTGTTACTAACCTAGCTCTGGGAGCTTGTTACTAACCTAGCTCTGGGAGCTTGTTACTAACCTAGCTCTGGGAGCTTGTTACTAACCTAGCTCTGGGAGCTTGTTACTAACCTAGCTCTGGGAGCTTGTTACTAACCTAGCTCTGGGAGCTTGTTACTAACCTAGCTCTGGGAGCTTGTTACTAACCTAGCTCTGGGAGCTTGTTACTAACCCAGCTCTGGGAGCTTGTTACTAACCCAGCTCTGGGAGCTTGTTACTAACCTAGCTCTGGGAGCTTGTTACTAACCTAGCTCTGGGAGCTTGTTACTAACCTAGCTCTGGGAGCTTGTTACTAACCTAGCTCTGGGAGCTTGTTACTAACCCAGCTCTGGGAGCTTGTTACTAACCTAGCTCTGGGAGCTTGTTACTAACCTAGCTCTGGGAGCTTGTTACTAACCTAGCTCTGGGAGCTTGTTACTAACCTAGCTCTGGGAGCTTGTTACTAACCTAGCTCTGGGAGCTTGTTACTAACCTAGCCCTGGGAGCTTGTTACTAACCTAGCTCTGGGAGCTTGTTACTAACCTAGCTCTGGGGAGCTTGTTACTAACCTAGCTCTGGGAGCTTGTTACTAACCTAGCCCTGGGAGCTTGTTACTAACCTAGCCCTGGGAGCTTGTTACTAACCTATCTCTGGGAGCTTGTTACTAACCTAGCTCTGGGAGCTTGTTACTAACCTAGCTCTGGGAGCTTGTTACTAACCTAGCTCTGGGAGCTTGTTACTAACCTAGCCCTGGCAGCTTGTTACTAACCTAGCTCTGGGAGCTTGTTACTAACCTAGCTCTGGGAGCTTGTTACTAACCTAGCTCTGGGAGCTTGTTACTAACCTAGCTCTGGGAGCATGTTACTAACCTAGCTCTGGGAGCTTGTTACTAACCTAGCTCTGGGAGCATGTTACTAACCTAGCTCTGGGAGCTTGTTACTAACCTAGCTCTGGGAGCTTGTTACTAACCTAGCTCTGGGAGCTTGTTACTAACCTAGCTCTGGGAGCTTGTTACTAACCTAGCCCTGGGAGCTTGTTACTAACCTAGCCCTGGGAGCTTGTTACTAACCTAGCTCTGGGAGCTTGTTACTAACCTAGCCCTGGCAGCTTGTTACTAACCTAGCTCTGGGAGCTTGTTACTAACCTAGCCCTGGCAGCTTGTTACTAACCTAGCTCTGGGAGCTTGTTACTAACCTAGCTCTGGGAGCATGTTACTAACCTAGCTCTGGGAGCTTGTTACTAACCTAGCTCTGGGAGCTTGTTACTAACCTAGCTCTGGGAGCATGTTACTAACCTAGCTCTGGGAGCTTGTTACTAACCTAGCTCTGGGAGCTTGTTACTAACCTAGCCCTGGCAGCTTGTTACTAACCTAGCTCTGGGAGCTTGTTACTAACCTAGCTCTGGGAGCTTGTTACTAACCTAGCTCTGGGAGCTTGTTACTAACCTAGCCCTGGGAGCTTGTTACTAACCTAGCTCTTGGGAGCTTGTTACTAACCTAGCCCTGGGAGCTTGTTACTAACCTAGCTCTGGGAGCTTGTTACTAACCTAGCTCTGGGAGCTTGTTACCAACCTAGCTCTGGGAGCTTGTTACTAACCTAGCCCTGGGGGCTTGTTACTAACCTAGCCCTGGGAGCTTGTTACTAACCTAGCTCTGGGGAGCTTGTTACTAACCTAGCTCTGGGAGCATGTTACTAACCTAGCCCTGGCAGCTTGTTACTAACCTAGCTCTGGGAGCTTGTTACTAACCTAGCTCTGGGAGCTTGTTACTAACCTACCCCTGGGAGCTTGTTACTAACCTAGCTCTGGGAGCTTGTTACTAACCTAGCCCTGGCAGCTTGTTACTAACCTAGCTCTGGGAGCTTGTTACTAACCTAGCTCTGGGAGCTTGTTACTAACCTAGCTCTGGGAGCTTGTTACTAACCTAGCCCTGGCAGCTTGTTACTAACCTAGCTCTGGGAGCTTGTTACTAACCTAGTCCTGGGAGCTTGTTACTAACCTAGCCCTGGCAGCTTGTTACTAACCTAGCTCTGGGAGCTTGTTACTAACCTAGCTCTGGGAGCTTGTTACTAACCTAGCTCTGGGAGCTTGTTACTAACCTAGCCCTGGCAGCTTGTTACTAACCTAGCTCTGGGAGCTTGTTACTAACCTAGTCCTGGGAGCTTGTTACTAACCTAGCCCTGGGAGCTTGTTACTAACCTAGCTCTGGGAGCTTGTTACTAACCTAGCTCTGGGAGCATGTTACTAACCTAGCTCTGGGAGCTTGTTACTAACCTAGCTCTGGGAGCTTGTTACTAACCTAGCTCTGGGAGCTTGTTACTAACCTAGCTCTGGGAGCTTGTTACTAACCTAGCCCTGGGAGCTTGTTACTAACCTAGCCCTGGGAGCTTGTTACTAACCTAGCCCTGGGAGCTTGTTACTAACCTAGCCCTGGCAGCTTGTTACTAACCTAGCTCTGGGAGCTTGTTACTAACCTAGCTCTGGGAGCTTGTTACTAACCTAGCCCTGGCAGCTTGTTACTAACCTAGCTCTGGGAGCTTGTTACTAACCTAGCCCTGGCAGCTTGTTACTAACCTAGCTCTGGGAGCTTGTTACTAACCTAGCTCTGGGAGCATGTTACTAACCTAGCTCTGGGAGCTTGTTACTAACCTAGCTCTGGGAGCTTGTTACTAACCTAGCTCTGGGAGCATGTTACTAACCTAGCTCTGGGAGCATGTTACTAACCTAGCTCTGGGAGCTTGTTACTAACCTAGCCCTGGGGAGCTTGTTACTAACCTAGCTCTGGGAGCTTGTTACTAACCTAGCTCTGGGAGCTTGTTACTAACCTAGCCCTGGCAGCTTGTTACTAACCTAGCTCTGGGAGCTTGTTACTAACCTAGCTCTGGGAGCTTGTTACTAACCTAGCTCTGGGAGCTTGTTACTAACCTAGCCCTGGGAGCTTGTTACTAACCTAGCTCTTGGGAGCTTGTTACTAACCTAGCCCTGGGAGCTTGTTACTAACCTAGCTCTGGGAGCATGTTACTAACCTAGCTCTGGGAGCTTGTTACTAACCTAGCTCTGGGAGCTTGTTACTAACCTAGCTCTGGGAGCTTGTTACTAACCTAGCCCTGGCAGCTTGTTACTAACCTAGCTCTGGGAGCTTGTTACTAACCTAGCTCTGGGAGCTTGTTACTAACCTAGCTCTGGGAGCTTGTTACTAACCTAGCCCTGGGGGCTTGTTACTAACCTAGCCCTGGGAGCTTGTTACTAACCTAGCTCTGGGGAGCTTGCTCCCCGGAGTCTTTCTGTTTCTTTTTCACCCAGGATGAAATCCTGGGATTAGGATGGCACCAAAATCATGGTTCCAGCTGTTGCCGTGGTTCTGCTGAAATACCCTGCTATGCCGTGCTGCTCCCTGTGCTACTACAACCACTATTTCTAGCCACTGTTTATTATCTATACTGTGATGCACCCCAACGGCATGTCAGACACCTCCTACCAAGAGCCTGGGTCTGTCCCAGGTTTCTTCCTAAAAGGGAGTTTTTCCTCACCACTGTTGCACTGAGTGCTTGCTCTTGGGGGGACTTGTTGTTTTTTTTTTAAATTATAGAGTGTGGTCTAGACCTACTCTATCTGTAAAGTGTCTTGAGATAACTCCTGTTATGATTTGATACTATAAATAAAATTGAAATTGAATTGAATAAGTCTGCGTGTTCCTTTAAATGACAGAGTGCATGCACACAGCGGACCCACTATAGGTTATAAGTAGAACAACTTCTGGACTGATTTTCAGTTGGATCTCCAAAAACATTTCTCATTTGTGTATATTTTATTGTATTTTATAGTTTTGTAATTTGACCTATTGCACTAATGTGCTGTACTTTATTTTATTTTTTTACTTTTGTCTGTGAATCCTGATGTTTATATGGCCCCCATATTGACAATTTAAATGCATCTGACAAAATGAATGTACATTTGCAATTGTCAAAAAAAAAAAGTAAAAGTAGAACACTGACTGCCTTGCACTGTATTCATATTGATATCCTAAAATCTCAGACTATATACTGACTGATACTGCACTATCCCTTCCTTCTCTTTTGTATATTTTTTGCAAAATTGTAAATTCTATTGTATTGTTATACTGCACACGTAACAGTATTTTGACCTATTAATTGACCTATTGCACTAATGTGCTGTACTTTATTTACTTTTTACTTTTGTCTGTGAATCCTGATGTTTATGTGCCCCCCATACTGACAATTTAAATGCATCCACAGTGTGAGATAAAGCGGCCTAGCCTACCTCCAGCTCCGGTGTGTTGAGCGCGGACCGGAGCGGCTTGCTGAGGGCGAAGCTCGGCGCTGGGGAGGCCGGCTTTCGGAACTCGTCCTCCGCAGCGGAGTCCGAGCTGGACATGGCATCGCCCGGTTTCTCGGTGTCACCCGCGGCCGAGAATACCACCATCACTCTGGGTAGAGGCAGCGTCCGTCTCTCCTGAATGAACCGCCTCACCCGAGTAGTGGCGGCGGGCAGCGGGCTGAAGGACAGAGCCTGGCGGTCGCCAGAACTGTTGGAGCCGCTGGAGCCATTCTGCTGCATACGCGCTGCGAGCCGACTGTCGGGCGGCGGCACCGAAATCACAGGCAACGCGCGGCTGTTGGTAGTAATAATAATAATAATAAAAAAACAACCACAACAACAACAACAGAGGGTGGGGCGCACGCAGCTGCAGGAACACACCCCCGCCTTCAGAATGAAAGCGGAAGTAGTGAGAATTCCGTCTTCAATAATTAAAGATTTAAAAAACTACAATTTAATCCAAAGTGTTTTGGGGTTAGCGGTCCAGACTGGGCCCCGCCGCACGTAAGGTCCTCGCTCATACGTGCTGTGACGTGACAGGACGTCATCACGTCAAGAGGAGCGCTCTTGCATGGCTACAAGTGAAACGTCGTTATTCTGTATATGCAAAATTCTATATTCGCAAGCAAAAATTCTCTAACTCGTCTCCTAATTTCGTACCTTTTCTCATAGAATTGAAATCTCTACTGAAGTCACTGAGAACGTTGGATAACCAAAAAAGTATTGTAGAGCTTTTTTACTTTTTTTGTAATGTCTAATATATATATATATATATATATATATATATATATATATATATATATATATATATATATATATATATATATATATATATATATATATATATATATATCATTTTATTTTCATAGGTCTGTGCACTTGTTGTCCACGTGCTATTATTGCTTACCTGATTTTTTGTAAACTACATTTTGTCAATAAAAATAAAAATAATAAAAAAGAAAAGCATGGCTACAAGTGAATAAACAAGGGAGGGGGGGGGTATTTAACTGTCTATGTCAGGGGTCTTCAACAGGGGGTCCGTGACCCCAAGGGGGTCCTCAAGGTTAGTGCAGGGGGTGGGGGGCGTCAAATTATATATATATTTTTAAAGTTTTTTTTCAAAAATTAAAATATGTCTGAAAATAATCATTAATATGAATTTAACATATTGATAGCAAAGGTAAATTGGCCTATATGTGAAAAAAAAAACATTTCATTTACACATTGAAAAGTAAGGTAGCCATACAGTCCAAACATTATGTATAAATAATATAGTAATATACATTCCTTTTCATCCATCTGGCCCATGTTTAATATGCAACTCAATTGTATACAATATATTTAGTAGGGTCTGAAGACCCCTGGTCTATGTGAATAAAACAGCCTAAAGTAAAGTAAAATAAATAGATAAAATAAACGGACATAACTTTAAATAAAAACATCACATAAAGTAAATACATCATATAGATACGTGACAATATGATAATAACAAATAAATACTTTAAATAAAATATACAATTAGATAAAACCAGAGCCGTCGAAGGGCTTCAAGGTCTTCAAGGATAAAACTAAATAAAATTAGCCTATTTATTAAAAGTCTTAATATCCTGCTGCCAGTGGTGAGCAGGCCTACATTATTGTACTCAAGTACTAGAGTAAGAGGTACTTGTACTTTACTTTCCATGTCATGCTACTCATTTTAAAGCTTTAGTTACTTTGCAGATTTACGGTTAAATCTATATTATTGTAGATTAAGGCGGGTATTTGCTGTTTGTGATTGGGCATCACCCTCAAACCTCAACTCTTTCCAGGCTTGACGTTTAGCATCAGAGGACTCAGGTGAACTAGATGTAGCTCATACAATCCAGGTATTACATAGATATAGGGTATTATACCTTTCCTGTACAGTCCTTAAGAATATTTTCCTCTAACATTGAATAGGGAGGTATATCTAATTATCTAATGATTGTGGTTTTGTTCTTGTGAAGTTTCTGACTTGTAGAAATAAAAAAACAGATTTTCTGTGGGATGTTATACATAATTAATAGCTCCTCAAAGGACATCAATTTATCATCAATTGAGCGCCTTATTTTATTAATAAAAAATAGCAATATTTGGCGCCAGCGTATCGATTCAAGTACCGCAGGAAGGACAGCGATATACGCTGCTCAGCATAAGTGAATACACCCATGCTAGAGTTGACTAAAAGGAGGAATAAAAAAACAACAAAAATCACCTTTTGGAAATTGATCTTAATGCCTTAGTTTAAAAAAAAAAGAGGAAAAATACAACCTTTAAGGACACCATACCTGGAGATTAACATGGTTTTAGTTCAGTTAGTCTAATAGCTGGTTTGGTTTACATTGAGAGATGATTTTATGGAAAGTACCCCATGTTAATCTCTAGGTATGGTGAAGGGTATGTGATGATGTGGGGGCCAAGGGAACTTTATCAGGATGCATAGTATCCTGGATCCATGAAATAACTGGCTGCTGCCTCTATGGGAATTTAACATAGGGGTGTGTATACTCATGTCCCCTGTATTTTAAGGAAGAACATTTATTTATTGACGATACATTATTCATTCACAAAGAAAACTGGTGTCCTGAAAGGTTGGATTTTTCCTCATTTTTTTGATTGAGGCATTAAGATCAATTTCCAAAAGATGTTCTCTTTTTACTCAACTTTAGCACGGGTGTATTCACTTATGCTGAGCTCTGCGCTGTATATTTTGTACTGAACCATCACTAAACAGCAGGCTGCGTGCAGTTGAACCAGAGTGCCCACGCTTCCCACCACACAGAGAAGACAGGCAGCTTCGGGGAGGTCTCTCCTCGGCCTTCAGCGGGACGGATGTGGCGAGGTGTTGAAAGAGGAAGCACAGCTTGTGTTAATGCTGCTGCTGCTGCTGCTGCTGCTGCTGTGTGAAGAATGAAGGCAGCCGGACCACTGAAGGTAAATCACATCAAAAATAGTAGATTAGAAATTTTGTTTGGGTGAGTTAAAGCGTCATATTAACTCCAGTTGATGTCTAAATTATCTTACAATGTTTGCTTGTGTCTGACCTGAAGTAGGACTCATAGTTGTTGTTGGCAGCGGTGTCTGGAGGTGGGGAATGTTCCTACATGTGACCAGAGTGACTTAAAAAAAAGACAGTGATTACTTGAAAAGAGGTTATAAACAAGTTACTTGTTGATATTTTCAGAGTTTTACGTTTGCACTCGTCCCACTTTGTATTGCAACTGCTGCAAAGCAATTTCCCTCGGGATAGATCACGTTTTATCTTATTTTATTTCCCTCTGAGATGTACTGGAGCAGAATTAGAAAGTTGCATAAAAGGGAAATAATCAAGTAAAGTTCAAGCACCTTGAATTTGTACTAGAGTTAATGTACTTAGTTACATTCCACCACCGGTTAAATGTGCAAATTAACAGTGGATAAAACTAAATTATCTAAAGCATTAAATATTTAATACTTTCAATAATATTGATAATACTGTGCAATATCATTACTACACACTGCATATAAAACCATACTTACCGGTATATATATCTTTTTATATTTTTTATATGTGTATATAGTGTCTTTGAACTGCCTTGCACACAGACAGACAGACAGACAGACAGACAGACAGACAGACAGACAGACAGACAGACAGACAGACAGACAGACAGACAGACAGACAGACAGACACACACACACACACACACACACACACACACACACACACACACACACACACACACACACACACACACACACACACAGATAAGATGCTTGTTACTCTTTGATTGATGTCACAAAGATTCTTTATGAAGATTTATAATCGACAGATATCAGACAGTTATGGACACGATTATTACATTTTAAGAGCTTCTTCTACATGCAACAGTTGATTTTTTTTATCCTGTTCTCTCAATACCTCCTTTGTGTAAACTGTGATGGATGCTTACAACAGACAGTTTAGGTAATAATTTCTCTTATTTTCTCTTCCAAATATGTCTGACTAATCTGTGGAGACCAATAGAAAAGCTGTAACATGACTTGAGAATGTGGAACAAGCACTCACAACGTCTGTGGGTCGTATATTTGATGCTCCTCGTGTATGATCTCTGCAAGAAACACAAAGCAGTGAAGTGGTAGCTTGTTTCACACACACACACACACACACACCTTTAACCCACACAGCATCATTCAACACTAATGAACTGAGCCGCCTATGAAGACAGACGTGTGTGTAGTCACTGTAAATAATTTAGTTATTTAGATCAATCTGTTGTTTTCACTTTAACATTTCTTATCTATTAATCTGTGTCATGTAATTACATCGGTGGCTTTGATTTCACAAACTTCAGAGCTATACAGTCCGTCTCCTTCTTCTTCCCCGTCTTACAGGACTATTGCAGGTTATTTCGGGTAAATGACGCCTCTTGAAAAGCCTGCTAACCGAGCAGCTTGTTGAGAAGAAATGTGGTGGGTGAGACGTTGTTTTTTGGGTCAACGGCTGAATCACTTTAGAAACACAGCGCTTAGGTCCGAAATAGTCTGGAGGTGTATCTGAAGTTGTCTTTATTTAACTCTGGACCAGTTCATCGAACACACCTGCAGATATAAACAGATACAAATGACTTTAAGACTGCATTAAAGTTGTGACTGAGCTCAGTGTCTGGGCTGGGCGGAGGGATACACCGTTGTTTGTAAAGAAATAGTTCCCAACTTTGAGCCTTTTTTTAAAAATGTTTTTGCATTTTTGTTTATGTATGGATCAAAAATTGTTGTTGGTAGGTGAATAAAACAAAACTTTGACCAGAGCCACGCTAGCTGTTTCCCCCTGTTCACTGTCTTTATGCTAAGCTAGGCTAACCACATCTCTCCAGCTCTGTACTGAATGCACAGACGGGAGACTGATATCAATCTTCATCATCGCACGCTTGAAAAGAAAGCAAAAAAAGTGTATTTTGAAAAAGCTCGAACTGTGAAGAAATGTTAGAGACTTAATGAGATTAGCTGGTGTGTGTCGGAGAATACTTACGCTGTTGTTGAGTCGATCTGATTGGCTCTGGTAACTGAAGAATAAAAACGGCATAAAAGGGTCAACGTTAGTTAAACACAGCGGTGGAAGAAGTATTCAGATCCTTTACTGAAGTAAAAGTACTTATATCACACTGCAAAAATACACTGTTACAAGTAAAAGTCCTGCATTCAAACCTTACTTGAGTACAAGTGTGTATTATTGGCTACATTTACTTAAAGTATTTAAAGTAAAGTACTCATTGTGCAGTACATATTTCCCTGTCAGTGTTTTCCTCTTCTATCTGATGTTTCTGGATTAATATTCCTGCTGCATTCATACGTATGTTGCATTTCACTGCTGTAGATGTTGAAGGTTGAAAACAACATATTAAGAAAAACTGTTTTCAGCTTTGTGACGATGCATTTCATCAGCTGATCCGAGAGGCTTTTTAAAGACTTTATTCAGCTTTAAGAAGTAAACATGAAGGAACTCTTCATCCTTCAGTTCATCACAAACATTCAACATCATCACATCTGGAGATACGAGGTTTTCACTGGACAGGGAGGGGATGAAAAACTGTCATCTGAGAAGTAACTACAGCTGTCAGACAAATGTAGTGGAGTAAAGAGTACAAGAGTTACCTCTGAGATGTAGAGGAGTACAAGAACAAAGTAACATAAAAGGGAAATACTCGAGTAAAGTAGCTCAAAGACTTGGTCCGGACCTTTGAATCCGATCCAACTCAAAGCTGTAGTCTCGAAGATTTTCATTTAAATAAATGTCTGTAGAAAGATATTCTCTCGAGTTTTATGCTGCAGACTGCTAAACCTTCAGCATTCACTCATAATTCACTCACATACAATACAAGACGCTCTCATGAAGGGCATGCGTCTCCCATTTTGTCGGACGTCCCTGAACCAATAAACATTTAAATACAGAGGACCATCTCTTTAGAACAATCTACCAGTTATCACTGATCAACATCTATATTATTATCATTCAAAACACATTTGGAAATGTCTCTAATCAACGATTTTTAGGATCTTATTGGATGTCGTCCCATGTTGTACCCAGCTCCTGAAATGGGTCAGAACTCAGCAGTACTGCACTTGTGATTTTAGTCCACATGAGTACCCTTACTTCTCATTGTTATTAACAGTATTATTAATAGGCTGATATACACTTCTGGAGACAATATATCATATATCATTTCTAAAAACTAATTGTTTTCTAAAAATAATGCACATCCCATGTCAGTCAGCCAGTCAGACTGATATTTATTTCATTTGTAAAGAAGAACATGACTGTAAATGTATTTTCTGCTATCTGCTGGAAACTGATATGATGTAGTCGCCATCAGCGTTAACGCATAAACGCAATGTATTTTGGTAAATCATTGGTAAAAATAAAATAAAAAAAATATCAATTCTAGGGAAAAGAATCAATTAAAAAAATCATCACAAAAAAAAAATCACGATAGACACCATTTTTGATTAAAAACAAATTTCATAACCAAACAAATTTTCAGACACGGCGACAATTCAACCGTGAGATTGGCAGTCAATTCAGGTTCCTTTTTATAAGCCCCTGCACAATGTTTCACCTTTACTCAAGCTTTATTGCTTTATTTAATAATGTGTGAATAAACTAAACTCAGCAGAATCCCATTGTTTTCACTCAAAGAGAATTTCTAAATCAATCAGGACTGGCACTTTGCCACTTTAAGTCCTTGAGTGAATAGTTACGTTCCAGTGTACTGAACTTTAGATCTAAGTCCTCGATACAAACGGCAAGCAAGGTTTCAGTTTTTGTTTTGGCCAACCACATCCTGTGTGGACTCCACTGTCTTGTTAACCAGAACACAGCCGTTGTTTCAACCCTGGCAGAGTGAAGAACTGCTGATTGTTGTCCTGCAAACTACAGCTAAAGTCGGTCCACTTTGAAGTCACATCACAAGTTGTTCACTTCTGTCTGTCTGTGTGTCTTTTAGGTATGATAGGAAACTCCAGTCTGCTGGCTGCAGTGCTGACAGTCGTGTCAGTGGTGTCGCTGAGTGCGCTGTGTGCTCTCTGCCTGAGATGCAGAAAGAAATCCAGTAAGTGCATTTCTCTCCCAGTGTGACTGTGACTAGAGCTGGGCAATATATCGATATTATATTGATATCGTGATATGAGACTAGATATCGTCTTAGATTTTGGATATCCTGATATCGTAAATGGCTTAAGTGTTGTCTTTTCCTGGTTTTACAGGCTGCATTAAAGTTATGTCATTTTCTGTGTCACCAGACTGTTCTAGCTCTTTTATTATTTTTTTACCTTTACCCACTTAGTCCTTATATCTACTTTAAGATTATTTATCTTAAATCTTATTGTGAAGATATTTTGTTAAAGCAACAATTGTCAACCCTATAATATCGCCACAATATCGGCATTGAGGTATTAGGACAAGAATATTGTGATATCTGATTTTCTCCATATCGCCCAGCCCTGACTGTGACACTGTATGCATGCTGCAGGAAGAACAGCTAAATCTGAGTCAAATGTGGGCAGTTTCTACAATCCACAGGCCAATCTGATCTCACAGAATTCCGTGAAATGAACACGGCCCCTTAAGTTAAGGAAAAGGTCGTGGGTGGGCTTACGTTTCCATGACACGCGGGACGGTTGGGTTTAGGAAAAGAAGAACGGGACAGTTGGGTTTAGGTAAAGAAGAACGGGACGGTTGGGTTTAGGAAAAGACGAACGGGACGGTTGGGTTCAGGTAAAGAAGAACGGGACAGTTGGGTTTAGGGAAAGAAGAACGGGACGGTTGGGTTCAGGAAAAGAAGAACGGGACGGTTGGGTTCAGGAAAAGAAGAACGGGACAGTTGGGTTTAGGAAAAGAAGAACAGGACGGTTGGGTTCAGGTAAAGAAGAACGGGACAGTTGGGTTCAGGTAAAGAAGAACGGGACAGTTGGGTTCAGGTAAAGAAGAACAGGACGGTTGGGTTCAGGTAAAGAAGAACGGGACAGTTGGGTTCAGGTAAAGAAGAACGGGACAGTTGGGTTCAGGAAAAGAAGAACGGGACGGTTGGGTTCAGGAAAAGAAGAACGGGACGGTTGGGTTCAGGAAAAGAAGAACGGGACGGTTGGGTTCAGGTAAAGAAGAACGGGACAGTTGGGTTCAGGTAAAGAAGAACAGGACGGTTGGGTTCAGGAAAAGAAGAACGGGACGGTTGGGTTCAGGAAAAGAAGAACGGGACGGTTGGGTTCAGGAAAAGAAGAACGGGACGGTTGGGTTCAGGTAAAGAAGAACGGGGCGGTTGGGTTTAGGTAAAGAAGAACGGGACGGTTGGGTTTAGGAAAAGAAGAACGGGACAGTTGGGTTTAGATAAAGAAGAACGGGACGGTTGGGTTTAGGTAAAGAAGAACGGGGCGGTTGGGTTTAGGAAAAGACGAACGGGACGGTTGGGTTTAGATAAAGAAGAACGGGACGGTTGGGTTTAGGAAAAGACGAACGGGACGGTTGGGTTCAGGTAAAGAAGAACAGGACGGTTGGGTTCAGGTAAAGAAGAACGGGACAGTTGGGTTCAGGAAAAGAAGAACGGGACGGTTGGGTTCAGGAAAAGAAGAACGGGACGGTTGGGTTCAGGAAAAGAAGAACGGGACGGTTGGGTTCAGGTAAAGAAGAACGGGACAGTTGGGTTCAGGTAAAGAAGAACGGGACGGTTGGGTTCAGGTAAAGAAGAACGGGACGGTTGGGTTCAGGAAAAGAAGAACGGGACGGTTGGGTTCAGGAAAAGAAGAACGGGACGGTTGGGTTCAGGTAAAGAAGAACGGGACGGTTGGGTTCAGGAAAAGAAGAACGGGACGGTTGGGTTCAGGAAAAGAAGAACGGGACGGTTGGGTTCAGGTAAAGAAGAACGGGGCGGTTGGGTTTAGGTAAAGAAGAACGGGACGGTTGGGTTTAGGAAAAGAAGAACGGAACAGTTGGGTTTAGGTAAAGAAGAACGAGACGGTTGGGTTTAGATAAAGAAGAACGGGACGGTTGGGTTTAGGTAAAGAAGAACGGGGCGGTTGGGTTTAGATAAAGAAGAACGAGACGGTTGGGTTTAGATAAAGAAGAATGGGACGGTTGGGTTTAGGAAAAGAAGAACGGGACAGTTGGGTTTAGGTAAAGAAGAACGGGGCGGTTGGGTTTAGGTAAAGAAGAACGGGACTGTTGGGTTTAGGAATAGAAGAACGGGACGGTTGGGTTTAGGTAAAGAAGAACGGGACTGTTGGGTTTAGGTAAAGAAGAACGGGACGGTTGGGTTTAGGTAAAGAAGAACGGGACTGTTGGGTTTAGGAATAGAAGAACGGGACGGTTGGGTTTAGGTAAAGAAGAACGGGACTGTTGGGTTTAGGTAAAGAAGAACGGGACTGTTGGGTTTAGGAATAGAAGAACGGGACGGTTGGGTTTAGGTAAAGAAGAACGGGACTGTTGGGTTTAGGTAAAGAAGAACGGGACTGTTGGGTTTAGGTAAAGAAGAACGGGACTGTTGGGTTTAGGAATAGAAGAACGGGACGGTTGGGTTTAGGTAAAGAAGAACGGGACTGTTGGGTTTAGGTAAAGAAGAACGGGACGGTTGGGTTTAGGTAAAGAAGAACGGGACTGTTGGGTTTAGGTAAAGAAGAACGGGACGGTTGGGTTTAGGAAAAGAAGAACGGGACGGTTGGGTTTAGGAAAAGAAGAACGGGACGGTTGGGTTTAGGAAAAGAAGAACGAGACGGTTGGGTTTAGATAAAGAAGAACGGGACGGTTGGGTTTAGGAAAAGAAGAACGGGGCGGTTGGGTTTAGATAAAGAAGAACAGGACGGTTGGGTTTAGATAAAGAAGAACGAGACGGTTGGGTTTAGATAAAGAAGAACGGGACGGTTGGGTTTAGATAAAGAAGAACGAGACGGTTGGGTTTAGATAAAGAAGAACGAGACGGTTGGGTTCAGGTAAAGAAGAACAGGACGGTTGGGTTTAGATAAAGAAGAACGAGACGGTTGGGTTCAGGTAAAGAAGAACAGGACGGTTGGGTTTAGATAAAGAAGAACAGGACGGTTGGTTTAGATAAAGAAGAACGGGGCGGTTGGGTTTAGATAAAGAAGAACGAGACGGTTGGGTTTAGATAAAGAAGAACGAGACGGTTGGGTTCAGGTAAAGAAGAACAGGACGGTTGGGTTTAGATAAAGAAGAACGAGACGGTTGGGTTCAGGTAAAGAAGAACAGGACGGTTGGGTTTAGATAAAGAAGAACGGGACGGTTGGGTTTAGGAAATGTGACGCGCGGGACACGATCTCCGGTCTCCTGGGTGACAGTCCTGTGTTGTTTGACCCATCTGCCCCCTCAACCAACCTCCCTACACGGATTGTTGGCCTTTCAATCTACTCACTACTGTAGTTGCTCCTAATGCTACGTCATCTTCTCATTGACTTTACATTGGCATTGTTTGGCCACACAGAATTTTCACACATTCTGTGCCACCACCACGAAATGCGCTGTTAACAGTTCGTGATCATTTCACAGAATTCTGTGAGACCAGGCTGGACAGGAAGATATTGCAGAGATAACCTTTCACACTTACTAACTCTAACCCTTTTCACACTTACTGCTTTTTGTTCCGTCTGGGCTCCAGGAAGTTTTATCTGTACCATCAGCAGTACGGCGATGTGCTGCATTCAGGTCCAGACGCTAAAGACAGAAAAATGGAGCTAGCAAGAGGGGGTCGTCAGAGTAACACAAAGTCTTTTACCAATGGTGGCACGTAGGGCAACTAAGGATTATTTTTATTATCAATTTATGGGCCGATTATGTACTCGATTAATCAATTAGTTGTTTGTAAGTCAGTAAATAGCACTTTATTTATATAGCACTTTTAAAAACACGCAGTTACAAAGTGCTTCACACACACATGCGCAATACATATGAAGAAATAAATAAGAATAAACTTGAGTTACAAAATACAAATTACATTTAAAGTACAGCATAAAAGGCTAATGTACAAAGGTGCATTTTTAAAACAGAGATTCAGCGGACCTGACAGACTGAGGGAGAAGGTTGGAGCTCAAATGGCAAAGGCACGATCACCTTCGGTCTTGTAGTTGGAGCGAGCAACGGACAAAAGACCAAGATTCGAGGATCTGAGTGGGCGTGTTGGCCTATAAAAAGTCAGAAAATGGTGAAATATGTCAATCAGTGCTTTCCAAAGCGGAGGCAACCGTTCACGCCTCCTCCGTCGTCCATTAATTCCTGACAATGGACACCTCGTCGGGCATAGTTTTCTACCTGAACGTTATTGTAAGCAAACATTGTGATTGGGTCCATAGAATAAAGCTGATTGGGTATAAAATAAACAAAAAAACAAATCAGTCTCGAGCAGCTCCAGACTTTATAGGCTACGTGATGTCATCACAAGTTTGAGACTTTATTTGTCTGGTTTCTGGTTTCAATATTGATTGAACTTTTCCGAGACCAAGGAAATAACATGTAGGAATTCTTAATTTAGGTGGTGTTCCCCTTTAAATACACATATTTGGAGTAACAAGAAAACCATTTCCCTCTGACATATTGTGGATGAGAAGTGTGAAATAACATGAGAAGAAAACAATCAAGTAAAGTACAAATTACTCACATCTGTACTTAAGTACAGTACTTGAGTAGATGTATTTACAGTAGTTACATTTCTCCACCGGCCTGCAATGCACGTCACGATTTATTGGCTAAGTGTGTTTCCATTGCACATTGTCACGTTTTGTTGTCATCGATTCACTGATTTTCCCTCCTGAGCGCAGTGTAAAAACCTTTTGTTTTCACCAATATGCCTTTTTTTTTTTTTTTTTCTTCATTTTCTGCGTTTCCACTGAGGTTAATTGTAAATTGAACATACCGACGGGTGGATGGAAACACACGCGCTGCTGAAGATCTGACAAGCATATAGACACAGACGCCCTGTAATATTTTCCAGTTTCTAATTTTAGCTGTTTAGACTTCACAGCTGGTACATTTACAGCACACGCATGTCTGTCTTCATAGGCGGCTCAGTTCATTAGTGTTGAATGATGCTGTGTGGGTTAAAGGTATGTGTGTGTGAAACAAGCTACCACTTCACTGCTTTGTGTTTCTTGCAGAGATCATACACGAGGAGCATCAAATATACGACCCACAGACGTTGTGAGTGCTTGTTCCACATTCTCAAGTCATGTTACAGCTTTTCTATTGGTCTCCACAGATTAGTCAGACCTATTTGGAAGAGAAAATAAGAGAAATTATTACCTAAACTGTCTGTTGTAAACAGACATCACAGTTTACACAAAGGAGGTATTGAGAGAACTTCATCTGAAGTCTTAAACTCAGTCAACACTGTGTGTGTCTGCGGTTTTGCTCTAACTTTTGTTGAAATGAATATTTGATGTATTTTAATTTGTTTATAATATATATCTTGACAGCCAACGTGGGGGGAGTAGGTTTGCTGTGACACGATCAAAAACAGGTAAGTGAGAATTTATTTTTATTCACTTTT
The DNA here is from genome assembly GCA_023631565.1 of Gymnocephalus cernua. Lineage (NCBI taxonomy): Eukaryota > Metazoa > Chordata > Actinopteri > Perciformes > Percidae > Gymnocephalus > Gymnocephalus cernua. The sequence continues at coordinate 1,554,645 of CM042439.1, read as the reverse complement.
AATTTGAACATTTAACTGGTGGTGGAATGTAACAAAGTACATTAACTCAAGGTTACTTTATACTTGTACTCCTCTACATCTCAGAGGTAAATATTGTAAGATTGACCTGCACGGTCTACCTTCAACATCTACAGCAGTAAAATGCAACATACGTATGAATGCAGCAGGAATATTAATCCAGAAACATCAGATAGAAGAGGAAAAAACTGACAGGGAACACTTTACTGCACAATGAGTACTTTAAATACTTTAAGTAAATGTAGCCAATAACACACTTATTCAAGTAAGGTTTTGAATGCAGTATTTTCACAGTGTGATATAAGTACTTTTACTTCAGTAAAAGGATCTGAATACTTCTTCCACCACTGTGTTTGACTAACGTTGTGCTGTTTTCATTTTTCAGTCACCAGAGCCAATCAGATCGACTCAGCAACAGCGTAAGTATATTCTAATCTATCAGTCTCCCGTCTGTGCATTCAGTACAGAGCTGGAGAGATGTGGTTAGCCTAGCTTAGCATAAAGACAGTGAACAGGGGGAAACCGCTAGCGTGGCTCTGGTCAAAGTTTTTTTTTTTATTCACCTACCAACACCTAAACATTTTTTTATCCATACATAAACAAAAATGCAAAAACATTTGAAAAAAAGTCTCAAAGTTGTGATTTTAGCGGGGGAACTATTTCTTTACAAACAACAGCGTATCCCTCCGCCCAGCACTTAATGACCAGTTATTGAGCTGCTGCTGCTTCTCTGTGAGGAGATAGGGTTAGGGTTAGGACACATATTTACACACAAATTAACTACTAATTTATGTGTTTTTCAGCGAAATGCGTGAGGAATTTGAGGACTTTTCAACGGGTAAGATCGTCGTGTTTTTAAGCTATTTTTTAATGTCAAAGATTTCAACACTAACAAGCAGAAACTCGTGTGTGTGTGTGTGTGTGTGTGTGTGTGTGTGTGTGTGTGTGTGTGTGTCCTTAATTTCCCCGCGGGGATAAATAAAGTTAACTATCTTTTCATGTAATATGTCATGTATTACAGCTGCAAACAATGACCAGTCAGACTATGAAAACGTATCAGATGGTAAGTTCACGCATACATAATACATAATAAATACATTTATTTGAAAGTGTTGATCATTTTTCACACATTTCTATAATTACTGTGTTGCTGCAGCTCAAACAGGGAATCCAGAACACACATATGTGTAAGTAGTTCAGCTGTTTTTACATTTTCTCATTTAAAAACAAAAGATATATAGAACTGGAACTGGAAAGGTTTAGGTTCTTTTCATGCAAATAGTTATAATTCTGCGTTCACAAGTAGAGTGACTTTACTTAAAACGCTGCGTAACCAGTAACATCTCAAACACGGCGTTCGTGGTTCGACTGATCGTGACTGTTTTCCAGGATGGCGCCCGCATGTAAACATGAACGCTACTGTCTTTATAATCTGTTTAATCAACCCTCATTGTGCTACTGTGGAAGTGTGGTTATATTTTGAGACTTGTTAGTGGTGTAGAAATAGAGATTTACCGTCTGCCCCGAAAACTAGCGTTAGCAGCTAATCACCGGTTTACGGTATCTTGTTTAAGAAAGGTATAGCGGAGGATTTTCTTTTTCCGGGTGGATCATCAAGATTATTGGTCCTCCTAGTTGTCAATCATTCTGGGATATGTTTACGTAAGGCCGTCGTCCACGGCCTCCGACCATAGACAGTATATAAAAGCCTCCGACCATAGACAGTATATAAAAGCCTCCGACCATAGACAGTATATAAAAGCCTCCGACCATAGACGGTATATAAAAGCCTCCGACCATAGACGGTATATAAAAGCCTCCGACCATAGACGGTATATAAAAGCCTCCGACCATAGACAGTATATAAAAGCCTCCGACCATAGACGGTATATAAAAGCCTCCGACCATAGACGGTATATAAAGGCCTCCGACCGCTGCCCCCCCCCTCTCGGCGATAGCTTGTTTGTTGGCCTGTAGCGTGCTAACGTTAGCTATAGAGATGCTTGTCCTAAATAGATTTCCACTTACCGGTGGCGAGTCTGACATGGTGGAAAAAGTGCAAATCTTTTGGAAAGTCGGCTTGTAGAGCCATGCCGACAGCAACTTGTAAACAGAGCGTGCACAAGGAGAACTAGGCTCGTGCACGCTCTCTCGTGCACACGTTTAACAGGCGTTCCCTCTCGGGAGCAGGTAGAGTGTTTTTCAAAAAGTGGAGAGGGCGGTTCTTTTCTAAAATTCGGGAAAATCCTCCATTATACCTTCAAAGCTAGAAACGCATTAAACAGAGGTTTGTGCACTGGCCGGATTAACACAACTTTTCTGCCTTTCTGTCACATCTACTGCAGTAAGATTCGCTGCGTTTCCTTGGAAGGAATAACTGCACATGGGTAGGCACTTGTAATGACATTTCGAGCATGTTTAGAGGCTAAAAACACGTTGTCAACCTGCCCTGTTTCAGCCTGCTGGGTGCTAACTCTAGCAGGAGGAGAACACGGTGGAGGCAGCACCGTTTGGTTTAGTTTTTCTCGCTACCGAGAGAACTCCACATTTACAAACAACAGAGCTACGGGTTGAAATCCACCGGAATTGTCCTTTAACCCCTAGGTTAATTTTGCGCCGGAATTGTCCTTTAAGGAAGACTTTGAATGCAGGACTTTCACTTAGTATTATTAAGTAGTATTTTTAAACTGTAGTTTCTTTTACTCAAGTAGAAGATCCGAGTACTTCTTCAACCTCTTTTTGGTCTAATGGAAAGAATTACTGGGTTGTTCTCGGAGAAAATACCAACTCATAAATTTGGATTTACTCTTTCAATAAAATTAGTTTGTAAGTAAACGTAGGCAAACCTTAACCATAGCAATCTCTGTAACTCAGCCCTCGAAGGATTTAGGATGTTTAATAAATATTTATATTTTTACGCGATGAATTAAAAGGTTAAAAACACACATTTCCTGTTGTTTTATAGAGCTCCACTCGCGATCTCAGTGTATGAAAATGAACAGACTAAAGAAAGAACTGGTGAGCATCTGTCCTTTACCCTTTAAACTAAAAGACTTTGGGAAGAATTGAAAATATGTCTGACAAATTGTTCTTGGTTTTAACATCGATTACGTTCACTTTTTACGTTTCTATAGATGCTGATGAGACTCCAGGTGTCTACGCTAACATCATCACATCGTTGCCAATTAATGACGGTACAGTATGTTCAATCATTGCATCAAAACACTGAAGAGGAAATAAAATAAAATATCAAAATATCAAACTGCCGTTTCACCAAACAGATGATGAAGACTACGAGAACTCGGAGTTTCTGGACCAAGTTGTGCAGGAGCAAGAAGATGGTGAGTACCATAAATAATATTTATTAGTATTAAAAGGTGCTGTAGGTAGGATTGTGAAGATACAGGACTTAGCCAAAAAATTTGATCATCAACAACTTCTCAGTCCCTCCCTCCCTTTCAGCTAAAGCCCGAAACTGTCTCCTAAGCCCCTCCCCCCACAAGGGAGAATGAATACATGTGCATGAGCAGTGACTGACATGCAGTTAGACACCCCCCCCCCCCCGGCCCTGATTGGTGCATGTGAACATGTACATGTTACAGACAGAATACCAGCTGAGATCAGTTGCATTGTTTTTTTAACCAGGGCAGCAGTTTTCAGATTATATTACATGCTTACATAATTGCAAAAGGGTTCTAGCCTAGAAATGTAGACGCACCGTAGCGGCAGCAAATTTAATTTGCAGCCAGGGTCGTCTAGGAACTCTCCGTTGGCTTGCGAGCTGCAAAAACCAAACTCTAGTCAGGCCAATCACATCGTGTATGGAGTCGGTGGGCGGGGCTTATGGCTGCTGCTGCTGACGAACAGCGGTCTTCTGGAAGACTTGGAGTTCAGAACGGCACTGAAGTCATTCTTAAAAAAGGAAGATGTGTTCGGAGTTTAAAGTTTAATCTATCAACTAGCTCCGCCCCCTTCTTCGTTGCTCTGATTGGTTGTAGATCTGTTCTATTGCGTGCAGAGGGAGTTTGAAAGACAACCGTTTATCCCGCCCCTCGGATTGAGCCCTGCCAATGGGGAGTTCCCAGACCTAACATCTGGATGTGGGTCAGACCCAACATCTGGATGTGGGTCAGACCCAACACCTGGATGTGGGTCTGGCTTGTCAGGCTTAAAGGGTTCTCGACTGTTGTAGAAAGAAGTGGCTGATCTTTAATGTAATATCTACATTGCCCATTATCAGCAACCATTCATCCAATGTTCCAGAAGCAAAAAAAGGCTAACTGAGAAAACATTGGAGAACCCTTTTGCGATTATGTAAGCACATAATGTAATCTGAAAACTGCTGCCCTGGTTAAAAAAAAACAGCAACTGGTGGGAGGAAACCGGTGCACCCGAGGAAGCCCACGTAAACACATGGAGAACATGCATACTCCACACAAAAAGGCCCCGTCTGGACCGGGAATCTGCAGGGCCTACTTGCTGGGAGGCAACAGTGCTAACCACTGAGCCGCGTGCTGTGACTGTGGGAATTTTCTCTCCAGTCTCCCCTTGTCAAGAGCAGGATGGGCGATTCTCCCAGTATTTTTTCCTCTCTCCACCCTCGCGTACTTGTGCACATCTGGGAAAAAAGACAACAAAAGACACAGCTTGCTTACCAGCTGGTAGCATGCAGCTAAAGACACAGGGTAACGTTAGCTTACCGGTAGCATGCAGCTTGAATTTTCCAGACACCGTGGCCACAGCTGGAGTCGGAGAAACAACAGAGCTGGAAAATCCTCTTGCTTCCCGGGAGTCACCGGTGTAGCAACATTTGGCCTTTTCCCGTGAGAGTTATGGAAACAAAACGGCAAAGGTTGAAAGCATGTGCTCTGACAGGACTCCATGGTGCCTTCAGGTACAGGTCGTAAACTAACGGTGCATTCAACAGCACTGCGTTAAATTGTGAGAAACTAAAACTTTTGTTGTAAAAGTACCTTATTGGGGCATTGCCGTCACTGCTGAAAAGAAAATGTTTAAAAATGTAATTGAATCGTGGATTTGGAGTGATGACACCCCTATTTTCTAGTCTCCTTGATCCAAACACTGACCTATATAAAATGGACCCAAACGGAGACCAGTGACGTCTATTAGAAGAACTTCCCCGGTGATGTCTGAGCGTTACTGCGCAGCCTCAAACTGAGCTTGATGACGTAGATGTGACGTGAGCAACGTGTCTGAACGTTGCAAGTCTTCTGGTAGCTGTGCCAAGAGAAATCTCAATCATTCCCAATCTATCAGAGACGGAGAGCGTAGGTATATGTAAGGAGATAACATAGGCACAGGCTAATTATTGATAACTAAAATGCTAGTTAACATTAGTAATTAGCCTATTTTTATAAAAACGTCTGCTACGGAGCCATAACGTGAGGTACAAGGTAACAGAGTCTTTTATACATTGTCGTGTTTCTTTAGAAATAAACAACGGACAAATGAAGTCTTTAAACGCTTCAGATGTAAAGTTATTGGCTGTCAAAGTGACGCCAAAATGAATGGCAGTCAATGGGATGCTAACGGCGGGGTGATAGCTTATTAGCATCAAAATGGCGCCATAGGAGGCTTCACTCTGAGGAGAGAAGCCTCCTATGGATCCAAATAGTCTTCAAAACACGCCATTTTCAGTGTGTGGCTTGGTAGCACGAAGTTTGAGAACCGCACCACACAGAGAGATACGGAAGCCGAGAACGACCATGGATTTATTTTATTTTTAATCACTGTCATCTCGTGATAACGACTTATTAAATTTGTTATCGAGATAACAAAGTTTGTTTTCTCGAGGTAACTAATTAATAATGTTCTCCCTCCTCTTCTTCTCCGGTCAAATACTTGGAAAAAACATCCCACTGAAAACAGCCTTCAATTTAACCCAGAGAAGAAGAAGAGGGAGAAACGACAGACCTCTCTATCCGCTTATAGAGCACCTTTTCCGGGGTAAATTCAAGGGGGGTTTCTTGGGATTTTTTCAAAGCATTTGACCGGAGAAGGGGAGGGAGAACATTAATTAATTAGTTATCTCGATAAAACGACCTGTGTTATGTCGAGATAACGAAATAAGTCGTTATCACGAGATAACAGTGCATATATATAAAAAAATAAAATAACTCCATGGCCGTTCTCGGGTTCCGTAGAGAGGGGAAGGTGAGGGACAATTATCTTGAAGATGTACTTCCGTTGATCCAGACTAGCTAGCTGTTATCATACCAATGTATTACATAAGCTTTCAATAACACTTCTGACATGTTCTGCATCTCGTGGCTCAGATATTAAACGTTCTTCCACATTCCTTTGTGACAGATGAGCCGGATTATGTGAATGAAAACGGCTGACTGCACCCGATGTGGACGCCAGCGGAAAACATCAGCCTGCACTCAAACTTTCTGAACGTTATTGGTTTTATTTTATTATTTTTTTTATTCCTGCCCCGTTTCATGTGCTAATGATGTGGACGGCTTTGTGAATAAAATGCTCATGATCTAGTTTGTGTGTGAAAACCGATGCTGCCATCTAGTGGTGATAAATACATTACAACAAAACGGTGAATACACAGAATACTGTGGTTTCTCGAAGGATTAGTTGTGAAACTGAGTATAAAGTGACATTTAGAACTTTAGTGGCTTATTCCTACTCAAAAAAACTAAAAAGTAAAAGCTTTAAAATATAATTTTGCCCACCGCCAAAGGCTCTTTGTTGAAGCCCCAAAGCCTCTGCAGATACAGACACCACCGCTCCTAGTGGGTCATATGTGACTTTTATGAGTCTATACATTGATTTTTTTTATGAAATCTGTTACATATTGCACCTTTAAGGAGTTTTTTCAGTGGTTGAGGGATGATTGTTTGAATAATAACCTGTGTTATGACCAGTGTTTGGAATAACGACTGAGAAGAATAGGTAACAACGTTATTTTTTCCATAACAGGGTAATCTAATTACTTTTCCCGTCGTTACGCCGTTAACGTTACTAGACGTAAAACGCGGTGCGTTACTATGCATGGATTGAATAAACTAATAAAATTTGAATGCACCCCGGGCCGGGCTCACAGTTATTGAGGAGGCGGGTTAATAACGAGGTAAGCGATTATGATTGGCTAAGGCAGAGTCATGTTTCATGGTAGTAGCCAATCAGAGACTACTACTTTAAATTCATTGTAGTTGAAGGCAAGAACGTGCATGTAATGTGTACATTATGTCCAGGAGCGAAGACCTTGTCGACATCAGTTATTAGCAACTCTAATTTAATGAAACATCTTACAAACAGCACACGCATCTACAAAGCTAGTGGCCAAAAACACCGATACCTCTACCACAGACGATGGCTCGCCATCCACTAGCAACGAAGGATTCGGAGCAAAATCCTCCAAGCAGCAACTTTTCTTACGAAGATAATTTGAAGTGCAGGATAAACCTCTGGCTGTCTATTGACGGGCAATAAATATTGAAAGTTATGTACAAACACAGGTCTGTTCTACTCATTTTAGTTGTGAAAACTGCAAAAAACAAAAGCAAAAACCTTTTACATGTATGCCTTTTTTTTTTTTTTCCCCTTTTTTTAACAGTAACGCAAATAGTTACTTTCCCTGGTAACGAGTTACTTTTATTATAGAGTAATTCAGTTACTCTGTTACTTTTTGGAACAAGTAGTGAGTAACTATAACTAATTACTTTTTTAAAGTAACGTTCCCAACACTGGTCATATGTGACTTTTATGAGTCTATATATTGTTTTGTTATGAACTCTGTTACATATTACACCTTTAAGGAGTTTTTTCAGTGAGTTGACGGATGATTGTTTGAATAATAACCTGCGTTATGACACCTTTGTGTCGTGAGTTACCCTCCGATTACGACTTAAAATGAGGAAGCAAAATGAGAAAACAGTGACAGTGAAGTTTGTACAGAGACGGTTTTTATTAATCTGAACAGATCAGGTGAGATCTACGCCACGTGTCCGTCTGAAGCTGCTCAGAAACCAACGACCAGATTTAAAGACAGAACGTCTACGTACACACAAAAGACAAAACGTTTAACGCACACACGGAGGGCGGTGCAGTGACGTTTCCAAAGGGCAAGTATGCAAAAGTGACGCAGCAGTTACACACATTCACACATGAGCCGGTGTTTAAGTGCCTAAAGGGGTAAACGGTGGGAGCGGACCCAGATTCAGGTGACAGTGACGTGATTTGTTTCAGCCGTTTAGTTCAGCAGGTCAACAGGAAAATGGATCATCTGAGCAAACAACAACATCCACCTTAACAAGCCATTTGATCCAATGATTTCTATTTCCAGCAGTTTGACTTTTAGAGTCGTTACAGACAGCATCGACAGTAAATTCTCCGTTTTACTTTAAAAACAAGATCACTGAATAGATGATTAGATGGCTGGTAAAGCAGGTGCGTTTGTTGTTAAGGTTTCAGGAGTAGATACACACCTCTCGCACACACACTTCCACGCACACATTCACACACGCTAGCGGGCTGAAGGGAAGTTTAGACGCTGCTCAGTGCGTCCACACCTGGCAGGACTTTACCTGAAAGAGAGAAAGAACACACAGTCAGCTTCTCACTTTAATAACACAAACCAGTGGTGTAGTCTAATGTATTATAGTGGGTATACTGTATATAAATATTGGCCAGAATCTGCCTTTTGGGGGGGGGGGGGGGGGGGGGGGGACGGGGTCTGGGTGTCCTCCCCCAGGGAAGTTTTGAGCATCAACGACTTCATTTCCTGTATTCAGATACACTTTTATGCACCAATTTACGGTGGAATTACCTTTATTTAGCCTATGTGAAGAAGAAACAATTCAAAATATAATGGAAGGCATGTTGTTACGTGTCATTGTGGGTATATGGAAATCCTGGAGCTTTCTTAGTGGGTATACCTGCGTCTCACAGACTACACCACTGACAGACATTGCAGTGAGTTGAGGTTCATGCCGGTGTGAATGAACGTCATGTTTCTGTGCCTCACCCTCCAGCAGCTCCAGGCTGGCGCCGCCTCCTGTGCTAACGTGGCTGACCTTGTCTTCTGTGTCCCACTTGGCGCAGCAGGTGGCGGTGTCGCCCCCGCCTGGACACAAACACAAATCATACGTGACTTAAAGGTTAAATTACAACAACATCTTGTAAAAAAGCCCTCTGCCTCAGACCTCAGGTTGCATTTCTTTTCTGACAACGTAGGCGTGCGTTTTGTTTAATTGAAACATGGCTCCTCGCCATCAGGAGCCTCTCAGCTCGAGGACTTCCGCAGGAAAAAAAAAGGACCAGAGCAAACCGGTTGATTTGCAGCCTTGCACTGTACAAACAGACTAAAGCTGGGCAAAATATATCGATATCATATCGCCATAGATATACGAGACTAGATATCTTCTTAAATTTTGTGATATTGTGATATGACAAGCGTCTTTTCCTGTGATAACGTATCATGAGGCCTCTGGTGATTCCATAGACTGTATAATATTAAATGGACAAAGCATCCGGGTCGGCGAAGTGCTGCAAATGCGGAAGTGCCATAAACCTGCATTCTGTCTGAATTCCTGCAGGGGGAGACTCCTTAAACCTGCATTCTCTCTGAATTCCTGCAGGGGGAGACTCCTTAAACCTGCATTCTCTCTGAATTCCTGCAGGGGGAGACTCCTTAAACCTGCATTCTCTCTGAATTCCTGCAGGGGGAGACTCCTTAAACCTGCATTCTGTCTGAATTCCTGCAGGGGGAGACTCCTTAAACCTGCATTCTGTCTGAATTCCAGCAGGGGGACACTCCTTAAACCTGCATTCTGTCTGAATTCCTGCAGGGGGAGACTCCTTAAACCTGCTTTCTCTCTGAATTCCTGCAGGGGGCGACACGTGCGGTTGCTGTTTCTGTAGAAGTCTGTGAGAAAGTGACCCACTTCTCACTTGATTTATGACCTCAGTAAACATTTTCATAATGAGTTTATGGTCTCAATCGCTAGTTTTAAGTCTTCTGCAACACAGAATGAAATTCATTTTTGAATCATGGTCTTGTTGATTTTAAAATCGGCGATAAAACAGGGGGTGTTTTAGGGCGTGGCTATGATGTGATTGCCAGTGACAGTGTGTAACGTAGAGTGTAAGCAGCTCCTCCCTCTCTCCTCCCTCTTGTCTAAAATAGTCACATCCTCAACCAGGACGGCTGCGCCCGTAACGGCAAACTCCACGACTCATAGCAGATCTCCACCAACCAATGGGTGACGTCACACATGCTCTGTCCATTCATATTATACAGTCTGTGGGCGAGTGCTTTGGGGAAAAAAAAAAAAAACATTGATTTATTGTCCCTCCACTGCAGCTCAATAAAACAATACATCTATAATAGCCTACATTTTGTTTACCTTGATTTGATAACGTGATCAAGGGAGGGATATTATTTAGAGATGCATCAGTTTTGAGGACATTTCAGTGTTCATATGTTGAGTGATAACGTTTTCGACCATGCCAGCCAGGGGGAGAACAGAACTTTGTCTTTCTTACCGATGATTGTGATGCAGCCTGATTTGGTCACCTCGACCACTTTGTCCATCATGCTCTTCGTCCCTTTGGCAAAGTTCTCCCACTCGAACACGCCAACTGGGCCGTTCCACACGATCTGCTTGGCCCGTCCCACCACCTCCGCGTTGGCCTTACGGCTCTCTGGTCCACAGTCCAAACCCTGCAACAGGAAACCATTAGCCAAGCAGAAGCAAAGAAAAAAAAACAGTGAAAAGAAAAAAGATAAATCTTATTATTATCTCACCATCCAGCCGGCGGGGATGCCGGCAGCGACGGTTGCCGTGCCGGTGGTCGCTTTCTCGTCAAACTTGTCGGCGGTGATGAAGTCGACGGGCAGCGTGATCTTGACGCCGTTCTTCTCCGCTTTGGCCATCAGGTCCTTGACGATGGCAGCCCCCTCCTCATCGTACAGGGAGGTACCGATCTGACGAGAGAGAGAGAGAGAGACATATCTCTTTATATCTTGTAGCAAACATCTTCAGTTGAGAGTTCAGAGGTTGGCAGATTCAAAAGATATTCAGTGGGAAAACAGATGGTTATATATATTTAATATTCTGGTGTTTCGATTATCAAACAAATTAAATGGTTGTTTAATTTTGATGTGTTCAAGTTTGACAACTGTGTCTGTAAAGCCTGGGAAAAGAAATAAAGAATAATAGATTCATAGTTAGCATTGACTTTGATGACTCCAGCACTGATGTATGATGTTTGTTGCAGACAATAAATGGCGCTTTCACATCTACAGTTCGGTGTCCTCGATGCGATTCGGGGGAGAAGTTGCATTTTTCAATAAACACACGGCACGCAGTCGAGATGGTCGCTTGTTTATTGGACAGAATATCCGAAGCTCACGGCACTTCTGGTCTCAGAAATGATGGCGCAACGCGAGCGAGAGAGAGACGACCAGCGAGTTGTGCTCAGAACAGCTCACCATACCTTAAATCATCATCATCATCACATAAAGTCCATAAATTGTGTGCAAGGTTGAAATTGCAGGCTAGTAAATGCTCCGTTTTTGGTTCACTTCCTGTATTTGGGTCGGAAAGTGAAACCGAACTCTAGTTCACTTGGAAGCGAACAAACACCCCCCGTTTTTAAGCAGACCAGAGTTGGTTGGGATGAGCTTTCACCCCAACCCAAACGAGGCAGGTGTGAAAGCAACCTAAAAAAAGACGTCTGAAGATCTGTTAGTGAATTAGTTCTGGTTCTAAAAAAGGTCTACAAGTTTGTGAGGATGAGAATGTCTCTACAACAACCAAACAGAAAGGTAACTGGTGTAATTTTTTTTTTTTTTACATACGTTTTACTAGTGCCGCGTCATTTTTTGTATTTATTTTTTGTTTGAAAAAAAAAAAAATGAATTCTTTCGACAGTGATTAAAAACATTTACCATAAAAATCTAAACGCTTATGTCAAAATGAACCTTCCCAACACCACTGCAAATTGTGTGTATGGAAGGCAAAAAAAAAAAAAATAATAAAATAAAAAAAATAAAATAAAAAATAAAATAGTCCCAGGAAACTGGGAAACTGTCCCCTCCAATCAGAATGTTCATTTGACTAGTTGCTAGGTAGGGAACATGCTGGGGAGCTCAGCGATTGGTCGTCTTTCTAACATTCTAGAATGCATTGCCGATTCAACTAAAATGGCTACATTCAAATGACAAAACTAACCAATCACATTTCAATGTGTGTTCAAGTACTTTGTTTTGTCGGTGTCACGTTCATGACCTAAATTTGATCTCCAAACAAAAAGATAAGCTTTTTTTTTTTATTTTTTTTTTATTAAAGGGTCAGTTCACCCAAATTACAAAAGAACACATTTCCACACTTCACCGTAGTGTTATCTAGCCATGCAAATATTATGTTGTATTTGTCCATTTGTTTGAGATATCAGTCTCTTGAGATGTCTGCCTCCACCTCACTACAATGGAGGAGAATTTGGTTTGAGACTACTTTCTACAAAACAAAGTTGATTATTCTCACACACACACGAGAGAGATATATGTGTGTGTGTGTGTGTGTGTGTGTGTGTGTTCACAGTCTGACACTGTGGGCCACTCTTCAGACAAAACCATTCTGAGCATCAGCAATGTCTACAAATATCTATAGTGCAACCCTACACAACAAAAGGTTGATATTAAGGATAGTGTCTCTCCTATTCAGTATTGTAAAAAGTACTTGAAAGCAATACTTAAGTAAAAGTACAAGTACGTTACAAGAAAATGAGTATTAGCAGTAAAAAACAAACAAAAAAAAAACACTTTGATTATGAACATTATGGCCGAAGGTGTGTAACGTTATCTTCATCTCCACCGTCATCGGGGTGGTCATCGTCCGTTACCGTGGCGGCAGAGCCTGCAGCAGGTTCTTCCATGACACTATCAGTTATTATGCTTCCTCTTCTTCTTCAGTTTTGGCCTATGTTTTGTTTTTTTTGCCGCTTGGCAACAAACAGGCATCAGGTCACCAACTGGAATGGAGCGAGTATTATCTTGGCGATTTTAGGAGCAACGAGTCACCAAACCGGCTTTTTCCAGCAGTGTAACAAATGTCATCCGATTTTATTTTGTAGTAACGAGCAACCAAGATGCTTAGAGGGAAATGTAGTGGAGTAAAAGTAAAAATTTCCAGAATTCTAAATAACGAAGTAAAGTACAGAGACGTGAAAATCCTACCCAAGTACAGTAGCATAGTATTTGTACTTCGTTACATTACAACACTGCTCCTATTACAGTGTTTCCTCTGTTGATTTTGTAGTGGCGGCCCGCCATGGCAAAATGTCTGCCACCGCGGTATCAGAAATACTGCAGACGCACAATGTCCAACGTAGTCGCGGTTGCCTTTTTAATGATCCTGCCGACATAACGCGCGGTGCACCCCCCCCCACCCCGTTGGCTGCCGCTCACATTGCACTTTAACAAGCAGAACTATTCAGAGGTTATTGGCAAGTCCAGTTTTCAAACAATACAGTTCAATCACAGCTGAATACATGCCTAACTGTGTGAACAGAGGCGAGGCTCTAATTCATAATCATGGAATTACAGTTCCAAACATTTTGGGGCAGATCCAGCTTTTTGGGGGGGGGGGGGGGATGTAAACAGGAAGCATAATGTCGCCATGTAGCCAGTCAAAAATACCCCGAATGGGCCATTAGGAGTTCCTGTTTGCTGTGTACTTATACACAGTACACAGCATTGAGCATTGTTATTGGAGTGGCTGTGGATGACGATCTCTCAAATTCTGCAAAAAAATAAATAAAGCCAAAACGATTTCCTTGGCTAGATACCGGTTGAGAAGTGAGAAAATATACTCTTGTTATTTGAGTGAACTGACCCCTTTTTTAAACAAAAGCTTGTCTTTTCAAGTCATTTTGTTCTGAGGTCAAACTCAGGTCATGAACGTGATTCTCAATCTCTGCTGTGAAACTAAACACAAAAAGCAGTTTCACAAGACCGTCTGAACGCCAGAAACAGTCAACAGTGAGTCCAGCAGCTCCGGCACGTTGGCCTTTACTTAGCTACGGATAGGTGGGCAATGGGCATAGATACATTTTTTTAATCTAGATTAATCTCCCTGTAATCTTGGAATTCATCTAGATTAATATGGCTCATTTGAATTCTGCCGAAGGCATTCAGAATATGTGTTCTACCCAAATAATGACTAAAAGTAAGTCTTTGAGAACGGGTTTCTCCAGCCAGGTGGCGCTTTAGACCAGGGGCTCATCTCCTGTTCCCAGAATGCATCACAAACTGCTTGAGAAAGCTGTTCTACTATGATAACTGGTGATGAAAATAAATCATGTTCAATAAGATGTACTTGTGTTTACTACAGTGTTTCTGCGGTGGTCTTTTTCAGTCGCGGAAAATACTTCTCAATACTCATCTGGGATGAAGCAGCAAACATTCAGTGCAAGAGTAAAAAAAAAAAAAAATGACATAACATTATTTATAATACATTTGATTTACAGCTGCTACGTATAGTGTTTTGACCTCGACAATCCAACTGCATTTTACCGCAAACTTGCGACTAGTTAACTTTCTAAAGCGGGCGTAATTGCTGGTTTGCTGAAAGTCGGTCGGGACTCTGACGTTAAACACACTGGCAGACGCAAGTGGCAGAGAGACGGAGGAGCACAACTGCACCTGACTGCAGTACGCAGATCGGGGTTGAGGGCTTACTCCGAGGAGAGCAGGAAGGGCTGGGCGATATGGCCTAAAAATAAAATCTCAGATTTTATTTTTTTTTAATTCGATTTACAATTTCTTTCCGATTTTCCCCCTACTTAAGGAAAGCAATAAGTACAAACGGCAGACAACTTACCGTCTTCTCCGCGGTGTATATGGGTACCGTGTCTTTGGCTACGTGCAAAGCGACCGCTTCGGTGATTGTTCTCCACCGTGACCTTTTCCTGTCATACGCGGTGCCGTGTGCAAAGGATTCGGCTACAGTCAGCTGTTTTTTTAGCTAAGGTTTGTTGGCCACTGCGGTTTTTGTTCGTTCGACTGGCATGTTTCATATTGGGCTGGATGTCTCTGTTTCAGGTGTTTCATATTGGGCTGGATGTCTCCGTTTCAGGTGTTTCATATTGGGCTGGATGTCTCTGTTTCAGGTGTTTCATATTGGGCTGGATGTCTCTGTTTCAGGTGTTGGAATAGGTTTGTGGTGCTGCTGCCTTTGCCTGCGATGGGCTTTAGGCAGATGTTGCAGCGCGGGGTCTCTTGCTCCACGTCTGTCGCAGCAAACCCAGACCAGTTCCAAACAACAGATGATTTTATTCCTTTCTTGGGAAAAAACTTCCCACTCTCACCGGTAGCCATGTTGTCACTTGCTGTTGCTGTTTCGTGTGTGCTATGATGTTGTTATTGTTGTTGTCGCTCGCCATACTGCTATGTCAAACTAACGCTACGGAAGCTCCAGGGAGCCAAAAAAATGCACCATTACACAAAAACTCGATTTACTTTTCTTTTTTTTTTTTTTTTTAAATCGCCCGCAACAAAAAATTCAAATTAATTCATTTAATAGATTTTTCGCCCAGGCCTAGGAGCAGGGAAGGGAATGCGTGCGGCGGGCCGTGTTGATTGTGAGGCGCGCCGCCGACATTAGTCTATGTGTGGGAAACACTGTTACCGACTGTTTATTCAGTTAATTTTGAGCTGTTTTACAGTCAGTAGGCTGTATACATCCGCGCTAAAATATCAAGGTGAGAGTCATCATAGCTGCGTAGTCGCCTATAGACCAGCTCCCAACACCACTAGCTACGGACAAATCATGAAACTTTACTGCTAACTAATATCACAGGACGGTGTTTGGCGTTTTAAGCCCCCCCAGCGGCTCCTTCCAGGCATTAGGATTAGGAAGTGGTTATGGTTATGTTAGGTGCCTTGAAGTCGACGTTGGGGGCTTAAAACGCCATCCAGCTCACAGGACCTCGGTGGAACATGGTAGGTCATTTGTGGGGGAATTCTACCTTTACAAATGACAGACACGGCAGATTCATGCGAATGGGACTTAAGTTAAAGCTTTACTGCGGAACTTTTTGATATTAATAAACGTCCGTTACATTCACGCCATCGCCAAATGAGTCGCTACAAAGCCGATTAAGACTCTCAGCTCCACACAACTCTCTCTGGGTCTCTCAGTCTGACTGTTGCAGAAACTCAAGTGAAGATAACGACCTCTTCTGAAGACGCAGAAGGTCCAGGGTTCGAGTCCGACCTGTGACGGTTTTCCTGCATGTCTCTTCCCCCCATTTCATATATCAGCTTTCCTCTCTAATAAACTCTCCCTCACCTCCATGTTGTTGAGGACTTTGAGGAAGGTGAAGGCCATGCCGCCGCCGATGATCATCTCGTCAACCTTATCCAACATGTTGTCGATCAGCTGGATCTTATCTTTCACCTTCGCTCTGAAACACACAGACGGACAGAGGCGGCACACATCAGTATAGATAACAAACACATTATTTTTGGTAGCCTACTGTAGTACACGCTGCCAGTATGTACTTTGTTTTCTTTATTCATTGAAGCCTCTGTTTACAGGCTTGTGGTGATGACCAATGTGCTTTAGGTGCCCAAAAAACAACTATGTTTGTTACTGGCAAATTTGTTTTGTTATGGTTTATGTGTGCAATAAACATTACACTTGGCAGAGGATCGTGATATCAATTTTAAGCTAAAAAAAAGAAAAGAAAATCGTGATTCATATTTCTCCCTGAATCGTGCAGGCCGACTTTATAGCAGGAATGTTTGCCGTTTAGCTCGCAATCGTCGCAACAAAAAAGATAAAACTGTTGCCGCAAGAGTCGTAAAATGCCGTCTCGTGGTATTATAAACTTAATCTGACTTCCTGGGTCGAACGACATCATGTCATTCAGTTATTAATAATCATTTTTCTTGGGATCATAAATACGGACACATACGATTCCACCCAAAAAAAACAAGCCAACTCTTAACTGTGCATCGACAAATCATTGATGAAAACATCTTTGACTTTGAATTGCAGCCATCAAACACATGATTTACGAGTTTCTCTGCGGCCTAATGAACCGAACTCTCCACTGGCTGATCATTACACACCAATGAGCAACGTCCTCTGTCCGTGTCCTGGAAAAAAAAAAAAAAAAAACGTGATTGTTGTGCTGCTGCACGCCGAGCAGGAGTGACGGTTACGCAATGCACTTTTAAAATGGACTCTGACCCGAGGCCACCGGCAGCTCGGTTAAACTGAGCGTCTGCAGCAGCAGCAGCAGCGCCGCCGTTGCCTCTGAACTCACCCAACTGGGACGCCACAACTCGGACCAACACAGGAAAACAAATGCATAACCACCTGCAGCAGCACAGACGCGTAAAACCACAGGACGTTGTATGAGGTGGCAGCATTCAGTTACCTTTATATTCAATATGTTGTTACAGCCTCAAACCTCGACACTGATTAGATATATTCAGGACTGTGAATTCTAACATATTGTAGTTTCTGTCACTGAACACGTGTAACATCTGACAGAACACGATGGTTTCAGCTAAATTGCTGTAGAGAAATTGAATTTCAATTCAAGTAAGTTTATTTGCCCCCAATGGGCTATTCAAAGGCACAAATAGTAGCATATAAAAAAGGACAATTCACAGATACTGTACAAATATGAGTAAATGGATAATTAAATAAGTAATGCATTGCATAATTCTGTGCATCAGTCAGTTTGGGTGAACATGCTCTTATTACTAAAGTCCTGCTTGATAATAAACATTGGCTGTAGTTTTATGACTGTGTATATACACAACATTTGTGTTTTAGATCAAACTAAACTGCCCTTCAGTATCACTAAACAAGTGAGAAATGTCTGAAAAGTTCAGCTCACCTGCTTTTTATTGAGAGTAACTTTAAACTGAAAATCAACCAAACAACCCTGAAAATATTCATGCAAGTGTATAAACCAATAAACTGAAATACAAAAACGCTGTGTCTGACTTCTCATGTCTGCATCTCGCCATCTGCACACTCGAGTGTATTAGAGAATGGTTGTACTGTGACACCCCAGATTACATAATGTGCTTATAGTCTCTATTCCTGGACGGCCCCCTGGGTGTCTGATAAAGGCTGCAGTGTGATGATCTCTAAACCGCAGGAGAGGGAGAGAGGACAACGCTGGCAAAGAGGTTTTTACTTCTTCAAATCAAATGGTCCAGACAATAAAAACAGGCCGTGTTTATAGCTACATCGTGTATGAATTTCTCCCATCTAGCGGTGAAGTTGTACATGACAAAACAAGTGAATATGACTTTCTAGCCCCTCCCACTACGATCGCATTCCAACTCCTACGGTGGCCGAACCTGAAATGACCTCTTAGTGTCTCCGTCGTTTCCACGCAGCTGTTCTAGCCGCTCCAACATTAACTTTGGTCTCGTTGCTTTGCCCGTCGCATTGTCGTTTTAAGTCGTTTACCTGGCGAGTAATCTCCCCCTGGCAGTCGTCACGGTGCCACTGAAGAGGGCGAAAGGCGGAGGTATGTCTCTCTGTGACTAATGTATTATAAAGATGGAGGTATGTCTCTCTGTGGCTAATGTATTATAAAGATGGAGGTATGTCTCTCTGTGGCTAATGTATTATAAAGATGGAGGTATGTCTCTCTTTGGCTAATGTATTATAAAGATGGAGGTATGTCTCTGTGACTAATGTATTATAAAGATGGAGGTATGTCTCTCTTTGGCTAATGTATTATAAAGATGGAGGTATGTCTCTGTGACTAATGTATTATAAAGATGGAGGTATGTCTCTCTGTGACTAATGTATTATAAAGATGGAGGTATGTCTCTCTGTGACTAATGTATTATAAAGATGGAGGTATGTCTCTGTGACGTATTATAAAGATGGAGGTATGTCTCTCTGTGACTAATGTATTATAAAGATGGAGGTATGTCTCTCTTTGGCTAATGTATTATAAAGATGGAGGTATGTCTCTGTGACTAATGTATTATAAAGATGGAGGTATGTCTCTCTGTGACTAATGTATTATAAAGATGGAGGTATGTCTCTCTGTGACTAATGTATTATAAAGATGGAGGTATGTCTCTGTGACGTATTATAAAGATGGAGGTATGTCTCTCTTTGGCTAATGTATTATAAAGATGGAGGTATGTCTCTCTTTGGCTAATGTATTATAAAGATGGAGGTATGTCTCTGTGGCTAATGTATTATAAAGATGGAGGTATGTCTCTCTGTGACTAATGTATTATAAAGATGGAGGTATGTCTCTCTGTGACTAATGTATTATAAAGATGGAGGTATGTCTCTCTGTGACTAATGTATTATAAAGATGGAGGTATGTCTCTCTGTGACTAATGTATTATAAAGATGGAGGTATGTCTCTCTGTGACTAATGTATTATAAAGATGGAGGTATGTCTCTCTGTGACTAATGTATTATAAAGATGGAGGTATGTCTCTCTGTGA
>CM042439.1:1405141-1530141 GCA_023631565.1 Gymnocephalus cernua | reverse complement strand
CGTCCTTATACACTAGTCACCACGGCAACGCAATTGCAACATAATGTAGGTCAATGGATGCCAAATGGCGTCGAACAAAGCAAGTATGCGTCTTAACATGCAAGTCACGCCATAAGAATGGGCGCGTCATACATACGCCGTTTCAGGAGATCAGTCTGAAGTAACACGTGCAGCTTCGTCTGCACCTTGATAACATTATTGGTTTTGTCCCGTTACAGTAAGCCCATCATCACGGGGGATTTATGTACATTTGCTAATCATGTTGGAATCATGTTAAGACATTTTGTTTTTTCCCCAACTTGACAATAATTTGGAGGCCCCCCTGCAGTGACTCTGAGGACCCCCTAGGGGCCCCCGGACCCCCCGTTGAGGACAGAAGGAGCTGATATATATATTAGGAGGTATCCTTTAACTTTTCTTTGGGTTAGAGTTAGTAAAAAAGGAACCTGAATTATCACAAGTTGCCCAAAACCATTTTTTTTTGAGCTGACAAATCCAACACAAAGTTGCTCAGTGGAGCAGAAACATTAGCCTCGTGAGACCGTCCTGATGTGGCGAGCTCCAGTTTTCTGCTCCAGATCAGTCTGGCATCTTGAGGCAGAGAAAATATGGAGCCGTTCGCCAAACGACCGACCAATCAGCGTTGGTTTTGAGGCGGGTTTAGGTGTGATGCAACGAGGAGCTGGCGAGATCAGGACGGTCTCACGAGGCTCAGCAAGCGGAAGCAACGCGTGCAGATCTGACCTGATCTAGACTCGTGTTCAGACAGCGGTAGCCCTGATTCTGTTAGCCGCTCGCTAACGCTGTTTCCTCTTGGATCCTTCTTCTGGAATATGGACCGGGAACCTGAAACGGGGCCTTTTATTCCTAAATTCTCGTCACACAAACGGCAAATATCCTTCACCGACATGTTGCTAGCTGAGCTAACGAGCTGTGCTCTGCCTGCAGCAGCGGGGGGAGACTGGCGTCCTCGTTGCTCTGTCGGTACGTCATACGCTTCGTTGATCTGATTGGTTGATTTGGTCCGTCTATCACCAACATAGCTGGTGATGGACGGATGGTTTATCCAATCAGATAACCAGGATTTTCGCCCCTTCCCAAACGTTCTCCAACGGAAAGTTCCCAGATGGATATGCTGAGCAAATGTGAAGCGATCCATCTGGAGGAGTCAGGTTAGCAGAAAAACGGCCCAATCTGGCAAAACAGAGCACCACAACTACTTCATGTGTGGAGACGGTCGTTTCACATGGATGACAGAGACAGAGCTGCTAACAACAGCGTTGCATCCCAAGCAGACTGGAAAACCACCCACAACCTACAGCTGATATCATTTATTGATCCGAGACTGAGTAAGATGTAATATTACAGGATACAGGTATGAAACTGCACCAAATTCTGCACAAACAGGCCGGCAGACACCTCACCTTGTTTCCGGAGGCGTCCTTGCCTTTTCCCTCCTCGGCGACGTGGAAGCGAAGGTTCTCCAGCAGGATGACGGATCCGGTGGCGGGGTCGGCGCAGGCAGCCTCCACCTCCGCACCCACACAGTCCTTCAGGAAGGTAACGTCCCTGCAGAGTCACACAGGAAACGGTCAGGAGCTGTGTGGCTGTGTCTGGCTGTGTGTGTGTGTGTGTCTGTAACAATTTCTGATTCTCCGCAACGAGCGTTTGGTGGATGATGGAGCACGTAATCCAATCCAACCAATATTCTAGTTATGAATTTAACCCTCGTGTTGTCCTAGGGTCAAATTTGACCCGTTTTCAAAGTTCTTTATATCAGAAATATGAGTTTCTTGCAACCAAATTGCCCCAAAATAACTCTGATGCATGATGTACGTTGTATGGAGCCCATATAACAATCTTTGCAGGTACAATTAATGATTACTTTCATTGAATTTTGGGTGTTTTATTCAAATTTTATAGCATTTGAAATATTATTAGTCAAAACAATTCATAATTTCAGCTTTTTTTAACTCAAAAATTAAGTATGTCATTTGAATTTAAAAAAAAGTGTTGAGAAAAGTGCCAAAAAAACGTTCAATTCAAAACAAATTCATGGTGGCCTGGAAGACAACACGAGGGTTAACGTATAATGTGTCCCTACTTTCAGAAATTAAAGAAGGAAACGTGTTAATGAGTCCATCGACCAACCTCCCCAGCAGGGTCTTGAGCTCGGCAGCGACGGGCTGCAGGGAGTATTTCTCAGGCACAAAGTTTCCGTCAGGGCGGCCCAGGTGGCTCATCAGCACGACGGATCTGGCTCCGTGGTCCAGGCAGTGCTGGATGGTGGGAACGGCCGCCTTGATCCTGAAAATCAACAAACTCTTCCCTTAAAGAAACTGTGATCTGCTGCCAATATATAGACAGATGCTTTAGAAATGAAATGGACTTTACCTCTGGTTGTTGGTGATCTGCTTGTCCTTCATTGGAACGTTGAAGTCCACCCTGAAAGAGAAGAAAACTTTAGTTACCAGAAAGAAACTGAGCCCACTGAGACGTTCGATGCATTACGGACATTATTTGTCTCCGATTTTTCCCATATTTCCATTTTCTACAACGCACATCTGGAGTTCTCCAGCTGTGAATCAAACATGTAGTCAAACACCATCAGCGACAAGAAATGTAAATCAAATCCGGTCTACAAAGAAAATAAATTTAAACACACATCCTGACTACTCCAAAGCAGTTCATGTTGAATAATATGACCCCCCCCCTAAGCAAAACTATATATCCAAAGATAGAGAAAATACTTTTGATTAGAGGAAATGGGTCAAGGAGGCAGTTTACAACGGGAAATCTGCAAAAAAAATAAAAAATAATGTATTAAATCTTTGAGTGGATGGAAATTGAGTACCACGTTCAAGATAATTTTACTACTAATTTCTGAGCAAGTGCATCCAACTGAAGAAAAAAAAAATAAAAATCCCCCCCTGCAATCTTTACGCTACAACTTGTTTTGTTGTTGCATTGCATTCTGGTATCTGTAGGATTATTGGTATCAGTACCAGAGACGAGGACTCAAGTCTGAGACTCGGACTCTAGTCGCACAAACTGTGACTTCAGACTTGACTCGAGCTTCAAGACTCGTCAATAACCCGTTTTCATGCAATTATCGCTTTTTAAATCTAAATTCATTCATTCATTTCTATTTTCTTTTATTGACAGACATACATACATACATACATACAATGTATGACGAGCTGCATGTCCTTTCCTTTACCATAATGTGCAGCGCAACGCATGCGCCATGGCTTATGTGCGCGCACTCACATAACAAAAATAAATTAAAAAAAAATGCATTGACGATGGCGACACCAAGTCCTCCCGAGTTGTGCCTTTTGTCATTAGTTTTGCTTTCAATAACTTTGTAAACAGTGGCAGTAAGCCAACAGCTACACGCAAGGTGTGTGGCACCGAGATAAATGACGCCGGATCAACAACGTCAAACTTCATCAGGCATCTCAAAACAAATAATAAAAAACATGCAACTAGGTAGGTCAGTCAGGACATGCTTTGAATTCATAAGATGTAACTATACAGCGTTAGGGACAGATCAGATGGCCAGAGACCTGAGACTCAAGGTCAAAGACATGAGACTCGACTTGGACTTCCAAAAAAAAAAAAAAATATTCTAAGAGGGCTTCTAAGAGGTTAATGAACATACTTTATTATGCCTCAAAAAAAAGGTACAAAAATAACTTCTGTAATAAAATAATATCTGTTATAAACTGTAACAAAATAGCTCTCTTTTCAAATAAATATGAAATAATGTTCTAAATATGACCTGAGTCCAGCTTCAAATAAATATCTCTTAATGCCTTTTCAATGTAATAAGATAAAATAAAAACAGTCTCACAAAGATACTAACTTAAACAAAAAGGATATATAGTACTGTAATACTCTATAATACTTTTAATCTTTAGTTGTCTTCTTCATCCTCCTTGTCTGCCCATCCATATTTTGCTGTATGTGCCAGCTTTGCACACGGTGCGCTCCGCCGACCGGGACGGTACGTGGGAAACTTTTTTTGCAGTTCAACTGTGAAGCTGCACTTACGCTTCGGCATTTTGTGTCCAACGCTGCTCGCCGTCTGCTCCCCGTGGATGTGCCGCGTCGCAGAGCCGCCCACAAGGCAGCCTCTCTGGAATTACGCCACGCAACAAGGTACCGTAGTATTGTGTGCAACGCGCCAGTCAATTTAAGTACACGCTTTTGGTCCTATGAAAAACAGTGAAAACCGGACAGTTTCATGAATTTATAAAAAAAAAAAAAAAAAAATGGACATGTCCGGGCAAAAGAGGAAGTTTGGTCACCCTAATTTTTGGCACTTATTTCAACGTCCCTCATTTCTGATGTATTAAAAAAACCTGGAAAAACTGGTCAAATTTGACCCAAAGGCAACACGAGGGCTAATGCTGCTCCGGGCGACAGACTGGGGGGGGGGGGGGGGAAGGGGACTGAGTACCCAGGGTCCTCATGTGAGGAGGTCCCAAAAAGATGCTAGAATGAATAGCTGTGGATGCGGGGGGGGGGGGGGGGGGGGGGGATCAGGGGCCCGTAGAAAACGCCTCTCTACAGGACGCAGAACGTCGTGCTACGCCCCTGATTCTGCTACAGTGAAGGCTGAGCTGGCGCCGATGCCTCTCCAGGAAGTCAGCTCATTGCCTCTATTGGATTTGGCGTCCGAGCAGATTTCTGTCACACACTGCCGGGTCTCTACAGCAACATCCCGCCTTCTTCCTTTTAAAATCTGGACCAGCGGCTGAGAGAACGCTTCCCCATCTACAGCTGGGAGTAAATAAAGCACATACCCGGCATGCTGCGGCAGGCCCTGGGTGTGATACGAAGCAAGTTATCGTATTGTTGTTGGTCTCTACGCTGAGACCAACTCTACATGGAGTGACAGTGCGAAGTGGAGGCTGCTGCCGGTGAACCTTGTCCTATGCAGCCTGTTATTGCATCACCAAACTGAGCCAACCAAAATGGCCCTCTGACATTTCCACAGGGTGTCCGTTTCAAGTGCACTTCCATCGTCAGTGGCCATCGCACTCTGCTGCAAACATCCAGCAAGAAAATGGCAACAGATACTTTACAAATATAACAGATAAGTTGAAGGGGCACCTAAACATTATGAAAAAGAAACAAAAAACAAAAAATACTTTGGGTTAATTTCAGCCAGGCAACAGGACATCCTCTCAGCTGAAGAGATTGTATTTGGATCACTAGAAAACTTAAGTATAAGGCTGGTGCATACAATGGAAATACTCAGGTAAAGTACCTCAAATTTGTACTTGTACGTGTTGTACTTAGTTTCATTCCTCCACTGACTAAAACACAAGGTTGAGATACTACGCGGTGGGAGTAGCACTCACTACTCAAGTACTGCATATAACGTGTAAATGTCTTAACAAATAACATACATTTACACATTAATCATAAAGGCAACAGCTGGATTACTACTGAAATCTCAGATTATCAATGCACTGCGTGACACAAATATATTAAAATGGGTTATTTTGATTACTACAATGATGTCACTGCACCTCTAAAACACTGACTAAGTAACGTTACATGCCGGATGCAGGCGGCTGCATCAATGGTTGCATCCATGCATCATCTCCCCACGGGCACGTACTGTAACGTGGATGGGAAAAAAAACACGTGACAGCCAACAAGTAGCACCGTTAACCATCAGTTTAGTGTCACCGTGGGAATGTCACCACTTAACCATTTAAAGGGCTGCAGAGCGGAGCATCTCCTAAATGTCAGGTACCGTTTCTTTAACTGTCTATCATGCAATTAGCTAGCTTAGCAAAAAAAACGTTGAATAATCCAATTTCCGCGTTGGTTGTGGCAGCTAGGCGACATCCGCTTACCTCATGATGACCCGCTTCCCCTTGACATCCACCTTGTCCAGGGTGAGTTTGGTAGACAGAGACATGTCGCTGGTTTTTGTCGGTCCGGGTCTTTTCCTGCGCCTTCCTTAGCTGGGGACTCGTCCGCTTCCTTCGGCTGGTTAGCTACCGAATGACAGCAGTGACCTTTATGCGGCGGCTCGTCACAGAGCACGCCCCCCACCCCGCTGCTGATTGGCTACAGCGGGATGACGGCCTCGTATTCGATTGGATCTGGTTGCTGTCTGTTCTCTGACGTAGACATTTCGCTGTTGCTGATTGGATTGGGGACTGAAGACTTCATCAGCTCAGTAGATAAGGCAGGAAATACACAAGTACTTTTGCTTGAGTACTTGTACTTTACTTGAGTGTTTCTATTTTCTGCTACTTTATACTTCTACTTCACTACACCTCAGAGACCAAATTTGTACTTTTTACTCCACTACGTTTGACTTTTATCGTTACTTTTAACATAAACATGTTTATATGATATTAGATTAGAGCTGGGCAATATATCGATATCGTGATATGAGCCTAGATACCGTCTTATATTTTGGATATCGTAATATCGTGATATGACATAAGTGTATTTTCCTGGTTTACCTTGAACAAAGGGGGGAGGGTGTGCTTATTCATGGCCCAAAACTGAAGGGAGTTGTGTTCATCACAAGCGTCCAAATAGTGGTTCAGCTGAATATGGGGACTGGAACCTGAATCTCTCCCGATTTGAAGTGTCTGATGAAATTCGCAATTGTCAACCCTAGATATCGATATCAAGGTATTTGCTCAAGACTATCGTGATATGTGATTTTCTCCATATCACCCAGCCCTAGATTAGATTCAACTATATTGTCATTGTGCAGTGTACAAGTACAAAGACAGCGAAACGCAGTTAGCGTCCAACCAGAAGTGCAAAAAAAAATGATGCAGTATACTATACTACTACTACAAGTCGATGGGATTTTGGAAAATTATCCTAAATTGGCTCCACGTTAATGAACTACATTAAACTCTCTTAAATGTTAATCACAATAAAACAAACGGCGTTGATAAACACGCTAAAAAGGCGAGTATGCGTCTTGATAACACGGCAATAATGGCGTACGAATTGGCGCGTCATACATACGCCACTTCATGACATCAGTCCGTAATGGTAGCTTCTGTATGCCGAGAATTCACACAGCTTGAAAAAAGAAAAATAAGAAACAACGACCAGTAGAATCACACTTAATTTATTTGGACAACGTAACATGTTGGAATAAACACAGGCATTCACTGTTCTTCATCTGTACAACCAGAAGGGTTATTATTATTAGGTGGGATGCAGGTCTGTTACTCCTCGGCCTCTCTCCACGCTTTGGGCATGACCTTCCCGACAGGTGACAGATTCCAGGTGATGCCAGTCTGGGTCAGCACCTGCACACAGACAGGAAACATTGGGCTTTTCCAAGGGCAATTATACACTTTTTTTGGACTCTTGAAAAGACCTTGTTATCGCAAAGAAATTCAACTATAAATCCAAGTTCACGCCAAAGTGAAAGGACAATGAACATTAGGGGTTAATAACACGTGTACCGAGTCGGCCTGTTTTCATGCTAATCAAACGTGACCAGTTTTAGCGCTAACCGCTAATTAGCTTGTAACGCTAGTCGTCGGGTCAGAGGGTAAAGTAACAAGAAATCTCTATTTCTACGCCACTAACGAGGCTCAACATATCACCACACTTCCACGGGAGCATAACGAGGGTCCCTACATGTAAACACAAGCACTGAGAACTCTGTAAGTGTACAGACAGTTTATTACAAACACAGTTTATAATGACAGTACCTTTCGCGTATACCAGTCCCTCCAGAAAAACGTGATTATGCGATCGCAGAAATCAACGCATAACCAGCCAAAGTCCGCATATTTATGCCGCATTTCATCAAATACGCCGCACTTTCGCCACATAAATTGCCGATTTCCGCGCAAAATACGCGGGGCTTGCATGATTTCATAATCCCCGCATTTTTGTTGCAAAAAAGTCACATATATCTCAGCAGGAAGTTGAAAAATGTTGTTTACTTCACACGAGAGCAGCCATGTTCCCCTGTTGCCATGGGAACGTTATGAAGTAATGTAATTTCGCCTACTGAGAACACGGTGTTGGGGGGGAATCACTTTTTACTGCAGTTTTTGCAAGTTCCCGCAATTTCATCGCATAAAACTGCATAAATATCCCGCATATTCCATCACATTTTTTAAGAAAACGTGCCGCATAATCAAGGATTTTTGCCCGCAACAATCACAAAAAAACTCTGCGTTTTTCTGGAGGGACTGGTGTACAGGCAGGCGCCATCCTGGGAAAACAGCGCAACCGGTCGAACCACGAACGCCATGCTGATTGCACGGCGTTCGTGGTTCGACTGGTCATGACTGTTTTCCCAAGATGGCGCCCGCCCGTACCCCAACTACTAGCGTTACAAGCTAATTAGCGGTTAGCGCTAAAATTGGTCACCATATCCCAAAGAACGGTCGACTCGGTGCATGTGTGTTATTAATCCCTAGGTTCATTTTGCGCCGGATTTGTCCTTTAATACAAAGACTAAAGAAACGGTATCCAACCGAAATGTCCCCAGACGTACGCCGCACACTAGTCCCGCAATGCCAGACCTTCCTCCACAGCGCTGCGGAGGAAGGTCTGGCTAATCCACACAACACTTCCGGGATGGGAGAGAAACGTGCTCTGGTTTATTGGCATTTCTTTAAACCAATCACAATCGTCTTGGGCGGCGATAAGCGCCCGACGCAGCAACTCAGGTAGGGTAACTGGTCGGGGATTTAGTAGTTTATGAAGCACATAATATTTCAAGAGGTTTTGGTTGTTAAAAAGCTGTAATATTTGCATTTTATTCAAATTAAATTTAAGGTTTTCAGCATTGTGACTGGAATCCCAGAACTATCCCAGCACTAAAACCCTGGAGGTATACTATCATTACTGTTGTTTATTCTCATTGCCATGTTATGTTCTTTACAAAGTTTATTTCTCTACATGGCAACTACACTTGCCATAGAGGATATTATTGTTGTTCGGATGTGCAGCTTTGTGCTATTTGTATGTCTGTCATATATACACGTTATCCAACAAAAATGAAATGTAAAACTCTGAGAGCAAGCTGTGTGTTCAGGTCATACGTATAAATGAATGTGACCCAACGGGACAGCACTACTTACGTATGACCACACAGCCGTGCAGAAGACGGCTCCACCGACCAGCAGACCGGTGCCGTACTTGGCGTGGAAGTCCGGGGGGGCGGAGGATCCATGCCTCACCTGCCTGGCGGCCTGACCTGGACGACAACAAAACACAGTGACATTAATATACTGCACTATTGCCATTTGAAGTCCTCCGCCACTTCTGCAAATCACAGCAATCACAAGTATTAACAATATGATTTTTCGGTAAAATAAAACAAACACACTGACTACGAATCATGCCGTGCCCATTTCTTTTAAAGACAATAATCTCTAAAGAGTCTCTTTTCTCTTGATCTGTAGGTCATGCTTACTTTTCATATGTATTCACCTGCTGTGCAATGGCTGATCTGTTCGATAAACGCAGGTATATTATTAATAAAAAAGTGCAATAATATCCTGTGGAAATTAAAACTGGGAGACACATAGTTACACAGTAAATCATAATAATAAGGACACAGGATGGAATCAGAAGCAGGTTTATTGTCAAGTAGGTTTTCATAAACAATGAGATAAAAAAGCGAGTACTGCAAAAGTCAAGCAGCAAGAAGAAA
The DNA here is from genome assembly GCA_023631565.1 of Gymnocephalus cernua. Taxonomy (NCBI): domain Eukaryota; kingdom Metazoa; phylum Chordata; class Actinopteri; order Perciformes; family Percidae; genus Gymnocephalus; species Gymnocephalus cernua. Next base: position 1,520,459 of record CM042439.1, on the reverse strand, counting down.
AATAGGCAGTAAAAATACGTACAATATTTATTTATTTTAAACGAAAGCTGTACCCTTTTGTGCAGGAATGTGCAAAACCTTGACCACCTTTGCACAATCAACCTTGTGCAAAGGTTAAAGAATTAATATGATCAATGTACAGAGATGATAATTCAAAAAGATGTGCTGTAGATGTGGAGACTGTAACTGCAACAAAGACGTTTTGGGGCCTGGATTTAAATACTGTATGATCTATAAAACCACCCGAATTTGTGGGTTGCGATAAACTGTGCAAGTCATTGCATTGCTTTCCACAGAAAGGGTAACATCTCCAATCAGGGCAGCGAAATGTCCCATGATTGTTATTAGACATATTAGACCTTTTCTTAACATTATGAATGACAAATCTGAAAATGCTGCAAGACAGTTAGTCCAAATCCTTTAAAAAATATTTCTGAAAGTTGTCCGATGCTGTATGTCCACAACTTATGTGAATAATAACAACAACAATAATAATAATAATAATAATAATAATACCCATGTGTATATCTAGCTATGCCTTAAGTGTGTGCGTTTTTCCTTCTATTATGTATTCTATTTATTTAAAAACATACTCAATTACTACATGTTGTATACGTTTTACGAGTGATAGTTTAAGATAATTCGGGGTATTTAATTAGACAAATAACTGTGTTTTTAAGACATATCACGACTTTTGCGGGAGTTGCTAATGCTAGCTTGGTTAGCAACTTTAGCACCCTGACCTCGGTCACCCACCAAACAAAGGCCGGTCAAACTTGAAGTCGGCTGATACTTAAACTGTCGAGCGGCATAAATATACACAGATAACATACATTTATATAAACACTCGTGTTCTTACCGCTAACGTTGACTGCAGCTTTAGCAAACCGGTACATGTTGTCTTGCCTGGTGCCTTCAGATACCCTTGAAGAACGGAAGTGTAACAAATATGGCCGCCACACGTAACGTCAACGGAAATTACGATTACGCCAGTGTGAGCATCCGCCGACCCAAAAAATGACATTGAAAAAGGTGAAAAAGAAAGGGAAATACGCACTTTCAGACATTAGACAACAGAAACGCATACACAACGTAATTCGTAGTCATTACTGTTACAAAAACGATCGAAATATATGATGAGTAACTGTGGTTGTGTAGTGGATAAAAACCAACAGACAATTCTGATGAGCAACGTGTCAGGATGGCCGAGTGGTCTAAGGCGCCAGACTCAAGGATTAAGCTCCTTCCGCTGAAACGGGACTTCTGGTCTCCGAATGGAGGCGTGGGTTCGAATCCCACTTCTGACATACCTTTTTTTATTGTTACGTTTTCGTGTATTGTTAAAAATAACAACAGCGTGGCCGGGTTGGTTCATGAGGTAGAGCAGGCGCACATATACTTCGACGTTTATGCCTCAATGCAGAGGTCACGGGTTCGAATCCGACCTGTGACGATGTCCTGCATGTTCTATCAAATAAAAGCGGAAAAGCCCAAAAAATAATAAAATAACAACAGAAAGAAAATAAACCTTTACTGATCCGCAGAGGACAAATTAGATGTTGTAGCATCACAACGACATAAATAAGTACGGGTACAGAGGGAAGTAAAAACAGTAAGAGACATACAATAAGAACAGAAGTGCAAATAAAAAACTATACAGAGACATAATAAAAGACACATTTACAAGGTAAAGTGACAGTAGTGTGGTTAGCATACGGGAGAAGAATACTATATAATGTGTAATGATACTTAGTGCTGCCTGCATTAATATAGCAACATAATATTATGTTATTATTATCGATATCGGCCTTAAAAATCTTTTATCGGTCGGGCTCTAGTAAGGAGTAGAAGTAAAAAGTCTGCTGTAAAATAATTGCTCCAGTAAAGTATACTTAAGTAAGTATAACAAAGTATTTGTACTTTGTTACTTGACACCTCTGCAAAGTAGTTATTAACTACTGTAACTACCGTCAACTACACAGCGGTGGAAGAAGTCTCGGATCTTTTAGTAAAAAGTAAAAGTAGTAACACCAGTAAAAAACACTCTGTTACAACCAAATGTCCTACTCGTACTTAAGTAAAAGTATAAAGTATTAGAATCAACATAAAGTATACTAAGAGAACTGTGAGTCGCTCCAATCGAGCCAGAATATTGTAATATAGTTGCATCAACAAGTCATATATTATATGTCATTACACGGTAAATACAAATCTTATAAAAGTATTACAATAAACAGACCGACTTCATTTTGTAGTTTTCTTTATTAAATCAAAATTGACATTGCCATTTAGTTTATGTATATGTACATGCGTACTGAAAATATTCCCTCATTGAATGTGTTTTAATGGACAGACCTGTTTTCTATACGTCTCTCGTCGTCCACTCGTGTTATTGTTGTTCTAACATGATGTGATTACTGTTCCTTTGTATATTTATATATAATCTGCATATCGTGTCTCTGTGTGTATTCATTAACAACCAGCCTGCCAGGGGGGGGGTCTGCAGATGGAAATTAGCCTAAGGCTATAATCTGGCATATTTACATTTGTGAAAATGTTCATTAATATGTATTGTCCCCTTTTAAAATAATAAAAATAATAATAATAATAAAAGCGTCCAGTGGGTCTGGTGGACGACGACGGTGAAGAAAGAATATTAACAGACAATTAAACACATTTAACATTAAAACTAACTTCTTCCATAGAACTTCAGGATTACAAATCAACAATATTTTCTTGCAAACAAAGTTTCTGCAGCACTTCATAGACGTGTGTGTGTGTGTGTGTGTGTGTGTGTGTGTGTGTGTGTGTGTGTGTGTGGGGGGGGGGGGGGGGGGTAAAGTTCCTGGTTTGTTATTATTTGCAGCCTGGGAACACGGACTGTAAAATATTGCTGAAAGAAACGCTCTGAATAGTAATCTGTTTTTAATTATTATCTAGAGGCCTCATAATAAATGATTCTTTTCCATCATTTTAGTGTGAAAAAGAACGTAAACGAGCCATTAACGGACTGGGGGAATGAATGAAATTATGATTTTTTTTAGAATCACACTTCTAAAATCCCCCTTTTACGTGGCAGCAGCTCAGCCTTTTGTGTTTTCCCAAGAGACGCCATTTCTCTTGTACTTTGAACTTTTGGACACGTTTCCTCTGCAGCGTGTAATGAGCGACCGCTGTGAGCAGTACTGCGAACAGTACTGCTAGCGAAGGCTTCATATTTTATCATTTTCTGCATCCGTTTATTTATTTATTTAAAAGAAACCATTGCACATTATGTGTTCGACCTACAATCTGAACGGAAAAACAAGGAAAATCCAAGGCATTCTTCTTCAAAATGATGTAAAAAGCCTTTATTTTACTGTCTGTTTCATTATAGAACATGTAAAAGACGCAGGGAGAAGATGTCCACGCGTGTCTCTTACATGTTCTATAATGAAATAGCCAGTAAAATAAAGGCTTTTTACATCATTTTGAAGAAGAGCGCCTTGGACTTTCCTTTTTTTTTCTACACTTAATTGAATTGCCGACCCCAAAGAGCACCTTCAAACATCTGACTGAACTTCCTGAGCACCCTGGACTTCTTTTGTCTTTCCAAAATCTGAAAGGAATTCACATGATAAGTGTGTAAAGCAAAGCAAAGAAAAGAAAAAAACATTTGAGAAGCTTTCAACCAGAGGATGGTAAATATGTTTTGCTTGATAAATGACTTCAATGGTTAATGGATTACACAGTTAGGATCTGCAGCAAACAACCTGGATTGTCATTGTATTACACTCAGAAAATCTGCCAAAAAAAAAACAATCTCAGTACGAGTTAAAGAAGTGGTGAAGCGGCTCAAAAGAAATCCTCACTTATCAAATCAAATCAGACGGACAACGACAAACAGGAGATCTCAGAACAGCAGATACATTTTGATGAGTTTACACAACACCTGTACGTCATCATCCTCATGTGTTTGAAGATCGGGGACAGTTCACACCTTGTATAATGGTAAATAAAGTAAATGTTTATGAGGAAAAAGTGCTCCAAACAGATCTGTTCAGCAGTGTTTATGTGTTGACATCTTTAATCTTTACATCAGCTCGTCGGCGTCCTCTTAGAAAGACGTGTTCCTGTATTTTTCAGCCTGGGTGTTCGCGTTCAGCCATTTCTGTCTCCGTTGTGTTTTGTTTGATCGCAGGTTAAGCCGCCGACGCACCGACGCCAGCGGCCGTCTGACGGTCCGGCGAGGTCGGCGACTCGAGTCTGGTCGGCGTGTTCCGTGCCGTCGTCAGTCGGAGGAGGAGCCGTCGGCCTTCATTTGGGCCGATTTCACTCGTTGAATCGGACTCAACGACCGATCCGATTGGTGGAGTGCTAACCCTCGACTAGCGAATCAGTGCACGAGTAAACCGGAGCCGCCAACGCCAGTATCTTCTTATTACTCGCCCTCGTACGTTCCTCCGTTCGGCGAGTAACGACGACAACGATCCTTCTCGACTACTATCGACTCTCTCTGATGAGAACGACGGCTGACGACGGCGTGCTCTGCGTTTACGACGTCTACAGAGATGTTCTGGTTTTCATTTTTTTGCGCGACAATCCAGATTAGCGCCGCCTGCTGTCTAGGGCTCGGCAATATATCGATATTATATTGATATCGTGATATGAGACTAGATATCATCTTAGATTTTGGATATCGTGAATGGCTTTTCCTGGTTTTAAAGGCTGCATTACAGTAAAGTGATGTACTTTTCTGTCACCAGACTGTTCTAGCTGTTCTGTTATTTTCACCTTTACCCACTTATATCCACATTACTGATGATTATTTATCTAAAAATCTAAGTGTGAAGATATTTTGTGAAAGCACCAGCTGTCAACCCTAGAATATCGCCACAGTATCGACATCGAGATATTGGGATAAGAAAATATCGCGATATCTGATTTTCTCCATATCGCCCGGCCATACTGCTGTCATGGAGACGCATTACGCCTCGCGCACGCGCAGAACGTACGCTCGAGTCGGCGTCTCTTCGGTGTGTTCTGAGGAACTTTTTGGACCGACTCGGGGAGCCGACCGATCAGTCCGACTGGCTGTTCTGAATCGTTTCAAACACTCGTCTGGGAGTCCGACCCAAAGTAAACAGATATCAGTCCCCTGGGTAGAGATCTCATTTCACTGAAACTTGCTAAACCAAGACACTAGCTTCTGGTCGGACTCAAAGAAGTTTATTTGTGAAATACCCAGGTTAAAAAAAAAAGAATACTTTAAAATCTGCCCTCTGGCTCCAGACCCTTCATGTATTTTCATTTTGAGTGAAACTTACTTCCTGAGATAATTTATTTCAATGTTGAGCCGAGCCGAACTTTGGAAGAAAGGAATGTGTACAACCTGCAGAACGTCAGCAGCGACGCTAACAAAGAAGTACGACAGAGCTGCGGATCTCCTTCTCCTTCAGACAACCGACTAGCCTCGACCTACAGGTGACGTACAACCGTCAGTGGAATTGGTCCAAGTTCTTGATTCTCCACAACAACCTTCAAAACCATTTTTTAAAGGACAATTTGGGCGCAAAATCGACCCTAGGGGTTAAAAACATACGCGTACCGTGTATGTTTTCATGCTAATACGATGTGTTTCTAGCTTAAAAACAAGATACCGCACGCCGGTGGTTAGCTTATAACGCTAGTCAGTCCCTCCAGAAAAACGTGATTATGCGATCGCAGAATTCAACGCATAATCAGCCAAAGTCTGCATATTTATGCGGGGGGGGCGCATTTTTTTAAATACTCCGCACTTTCGCCGCATAAATTGCCGATTTCCGCGCAAAATATGCGGGGCTTGCATGATTTCATAATCCCCGCATTTTTGTTGCAAAAAAGTCACATATATCTCAGCAGGAAGTTGAAAAATGTTGCGTTTACTTCACACAAGAGCAGCCATTTTCCCCTGTTGCCATGGGAACGTTATGAAGTGACGTAATTTCACCTACTGAGAACACGGTGTTGGGGGGAATCACTTTTTTTTCTCTTTTTCATCAAACCACAGTTTTTGCAAGTTCCCGCATTTTTTGCAAGTTCCCGCATTTTTTGCAAGTTCCCGCATTTTTTGCAAGTTCCCGCATTTTCATCGCATAAAACTGCATAAATATCCCGCATATTCCATCGCATTTTTTAAGAAAACGTGCCGCATAATCAAGGATTTTTGCCCGCAACAATCACAAAAAAACTCCGCGTTTTTCTGGAGGGACTGGCTAGCCTTCGGGGGCAGACGGTAAATCTCCGTGGTTCGACTGGTCGTGTCTGTTTTCCCAAGATGCCTCCCGCCTGTATACGTGACGGTACTGTCTTTATAAACTATGTTTGTAATAAACTGTCTGTACACTATCAAAGTTCTCAATGCTTGTGTTTCCATGCAGGGACCCTCGTTATGCTACCGCGGAAGGAAGTGTGGTGCTATTCTGAGCCTCGTTAGTGGTGCAGAAATAAGAGATTTACCCTCCGCCCCGAAGGCTAGCGTTAGCAGCTAATCACCGGTTAGCGGTAGCTTGTTTCAAGCTAGCGGCGCATTCGATTAGCATGAGAACACGTCCCAGAGAACGGGCGACTCGGTACACACACATGTTATTAACCTCTAGGTTCATTTTGCGCGGGAATTGTCCTTTAAGTTAACTGATAAACTCTAACAACAATACAACAGAATGCAGCATCTTTAACTGTTAATGCCGTGAGATAAATGGAGATAAATGGAATAATAAATGGAAACAGTAAGGCATCGATCACCCCCCCCCCCCTCCCCCCACCCCCCCGTCTTGTTAACTTTTCATTTTCTAGTCGGTCTTCTTGTCTTTCCCGTCCTCGTCGTCCGTGTACTCTGCAGCCTCCTCTCCTGGCTTCAGGAGCTTGCCGACGTAGTCGTACTTAACTGTAGCAGAGGAGAAAAAGAAAATGATTTACAGTCTCAACCTAGTGCTGGGCGGTGTGACCAAAAATTCATATCACAGTTTCTTTTCAAAATTATGCCGGTTTTTGACGTGTTTTTTTTTTCATGCATATTCAGATGTTCAATGCATTTTCTACTCGTTGAGAGAGGAATTACTGCAGTAAACTGACTTAATTGACTCATTCCTCACCACTGTATTAAGGGGACCGTGTCTTTAGCTCGGTGGTTGGTGATGGAGTTTGTAATCTGCTTTTTCTGTCATAGCGAGTCCCTCTAGCAAACGCGTCTTTAAGTGACATTTGGCTCGACTTTTCTTTTGCTTTCCCCGTGTTACCTGCTGATGTGGAGGGCGCTGAGCCTGCTGACTTTAATTTCATACATTCTTGATATTCCAAGACGTGTTTGCAGCTGAGGTGGTGGAGCAAATTGCTCGTGTTGCCGCCTTTCGCGACTATTTTAGCCCGACAGCACTCGCATAAAACGGTTGTTTGGTCAACGTCGGATTTTTGGAAACCAAAAAACCTCCAAACAACAGACCCGGCGGCTCCTTTTTTTGGCACAAGTTCGTCTGTGTCGTTACTTCTGCAGCATCCGTCTTCCGTGTGACGTCCCTCTGGTGCGCTGCTGTTTACCGTCGCTGCTTAGAAGTGCAGCATTTTAAAGGGTCCGTCTAAAACAGTGTCGCGCAGCGTAACGTTCGTTCCGGACGTTGTGTTATTAAACACACCGGTATGGCGGTATATTAAAAATGAACATCGTGACGAAAATATACACCGGTTTTCGGTATGAACCGCCCAGCACTACTCAATGATGACACGTTCTCAGGCAGAGACACGGCATTATGTTGTAAAAGTATTGCTTTAGCACCGATATCGCAAAAAACCCGAAGGATACCCGGCCCTAAGTGTGATATTACCGCTTCTCGTGAATTTTCTTTTGACACGTAACGTTGTCAAAATGTGATAAAATCTGGTTTATGATTAAATTAAGGGCAAATATATGATGTGGGCCCCCCCCCTTAGTCGATTAGTCGACTAATCGGTCGTTTTCGTCTTAGTCGACTAAGATTTCTTTAGTCGATAAGTCATTTTTTATGCTTATTCGTGCTTAATTACTCATTTCCAAGCAACTTATGAGAACATTTCTGGTGAACACAAGATTTAAAGAGGTGCTTTTGCAGGATTAATTTCAGAGAAACTCAGTTTTACAGATGGTTAATTAACTACATTTATATTGAGCTTAACCAGCTCTCAAAGAGCTCAGCTCTGTCGATTACATCAACTAACCCATTAGTCGACTAAATCACATATAAGTGTTAGTCGACTAAGAGTTTCTTTAGTCGAGGACGGCCCTACTCTGAGGTAGAGACCCGGAGACGTTGCGTGCCTGTGCCAGGTCCTCGTCCTCCTAGTCCCACCTCTGCACGGCTACAGTCAGACTGGCACAGCGCCGACAGGCCCACGGCGTGGCCTGGGAAACGGAGTCAGCGATACGACATCAACAGAGGACTTCCCTAAGAAGGAGGTCCTTGGACTACAAAATAGCCATTTGGATTCTTAAGCAGCACGTCCTGAAAACGGTTATTGGAGGATTTCTTTGGGGGGAAAGTCTCTCTTTTGGCAGACAAAGAAATCTCCAGTAAGCCTTCTGGAAGTTACTCGCGTTTTTTTTTTTTACTCTTTTCGAGCACATTAAACTCTCTTTTCTGATTATCTGATTCTGACTCTTGTGGATTTTTCTAAGGCTTTTGGGGATTTTGTCATACTTTGAAGAGAAACAGGAAAAGCATTTAAAAAAAGGGGGCGTTTTGGGTCCGAGCCATTAATCTGGCCTTTAATCTATAGCCGTCAGATCTGTAATTTACTACAACGTCTGTACTCACCGGTGAACTGAGACTCCCACTCGGAGAGGCCCTCCTGCTGCACGGCGTTCAGGTCCGACAGGTCGTCGTGCTCGTCTTTCAGGGCCTCCTTCTCCAGGCAGAACGTAGCCAGACCCCTGGACGCATCTCTGCCCGCAAACACGCCGTACGGCCCGTCTGCAACACAGCAAAGACACACGGTGAGGAGAATGCAGCAGCAGGCAAAACTGCTGAAAAGTGATCATCATTTTAAAGATGCCATATTCTGCTCATGTTCAGGTTCATAATTGTATTTTAAGGTTGTACCAGAATATGTTGACATGGTTTAATATATTTTTGTTGTACAACACATCTCTCTCTCACTGCTGCAGCTAAAAGCATGTCAATAAACTCAACATGTCTGGCCCTTGATGTGATTCTTATTTTCCAGTGTGGCCTTCTGGGAAATTGAGTTTGACTCCCCTGTTTTAAGAGAGTTTTTGATATTGACAAAAATGTAGATTATAACCAGCCTTTAATTTCCAGAATCCTCAAAGAGTCTTCCAACAATCGAGGTGAAAATATATTCAGTGTGTTGTAATATAAAAACGTTTCAACTCCGTTTTCTATCCAGTTAGCCGCAAATGACTTCTGTTCACACTTGGCGTCTTTTTTTTAAGCCGCCAGCGTCTGTTTAACGTTATAATCAATTCAATGAATTTATAACAGGAAGGCCGACGTTGTTTTCTGCAGCTCAGAGCGTCTTTTTGAAGTTGAAAAAAACTTTTCTGGAAAAAACCCCGCCCCACATCAAGCGCTTTTTGGACAGCCGACCAATGACAAGCGGAGCAGCCAGACCTGTAGTTTCCATAACAACAAGGAAAAATGGAGTCGGAGCACAGCGAGTTATACGCAAGGGGGCAGGCTTCTCTCCTCAGAGCGAAGCCGCCATTTTGCTAGCCCTGTTCCCATCACCCCCCGTTAGCATCCCATTGACTTCCATTCATTTTGACGTCACTTTGACAGCCAATAACTTTACATCTGAAGCGTTTAAAGACTTTATTTGTCCGTCGTTTATTTCTAAAGAAACACGACGATGTATAAAAGGCTCCGTTACCTTGTACCTCACGTTATGGCTCCGTAGCAGACGTTTTTATAAAAACAGGCTAACGGTTGGGTCATAACCACGAGACTTACTGTCTCATAGTAGAGGAATTACCGTACAGTACAGGAGAAGCTCGCAGGCAGTTTGGACTTACATCAGCTGTTTAGTTTAATTACTAATGTTAACTATGATTTTAGTTATCAATAATTAGCCTGTGCCTATGTTATCTCCTTACATATACCTACGCTCTCCGTCTCTGATAGATTGGGAATGATTGAGATTTCTCTTGGCACAGCTACCAGAAGACTTACAACGTTCAGACACGTTGCTCACGTCACATCTACGTCATCAAGCTCAGTTTGAGGCTGCGCAGTAACGCTCAGACATCACCGGGGAAGTGACTTCTAATAGACTTCACTGGTCTCCGTCAAAAACAGCGGGGTCGCTGGGTCCATTTTTCTTGTACTGTCTATGGTTATACAGTATGAACGGGTGCTCCGTGTTCAGGGAACTCGCTGTAGGATACGGTAGCAGTAGCTGTTGGCGCTGCCAGCTTCTTTCTTTTTTTTATTACTAAAGCGCCTTAGTCAACTTTTTCTTGTCAAAAAAGACGCCAAGTGTGAACTCAGCCTTAGACTATATATAACTGCTTGATAGTGCATCAAATCTACATAATATATACACACATCTATAACTGATAATGACGCTTTTAGAAATCGTTTTTTTAATCACGCAGCAGTGAATATTTACAACCATTTACTCTACAAAATGATAGAAAGTTGAAAAAAAAGTTTACTTCTTTTAATACACTGAATTCTTTGATCACATATTTCCTGATATAACATAAATATTTTGCCATTTTTAGATTGTAATTTAATGAAAGTTCTTGTATGGTTGCTGCTTGTGTCAAGGTGATATTTAATAAACATTTGAAGCACTTGGCTTCAAAAAAAAAAAAAAAATAAATAAAAAAAAAGATCACCGTGTCCCGTTGTGTGTTTACCAGGAGAACAGCCCGTCCTGAACGGTCCAACAGCCATGAGTGCTATCTAAGTGTCCTTGGGCGCCCGGGAGGCTCAGCTGGTAGAGCGTGCGCCCACATATAGAGGTTAACTCCTCGACACAGCTGGCCAGGGTTCGACTCCGACCTGCGGCCCTTTGCTGCATGTCATCCCCCCTCTCTCTCACCCCCCCTTTCATGTCTTCAGCTGTCCTGTCAATAAAGGCCTAAATATGCCCCCAAAAATAAATAAATAACAAATACAGTGTCCTTGAGCACCAAACGCTTTTCCCATGGACACATTTTAAATTATTTAGAATTATTTTTATTAACCAAAAACCAAAAGCAGGATTCATGGACTGGGCGTGCCATGCAGTGCACCGCAAAACGTTTGCATGATGGTAAGATATGTTGGTCAGAGGTTACAGGCAACAGAGGTTACAACAATCTCTGAGATAAGATAAAAAAACAAACAAATAGGTCACACTCTGCGTCTGTTCCCAGGTTACAGAAACTGTAGTCTATATCTACAACGTTCGAATCACGGGATCGCTCTGTTGCTGCCGGAAAATCCGCCGGATTTCACTCAGTTCTGCCGGATGTCCGTCTCCTTCCTCCGTCTCTGTGTTGGCGTTCTAACCTCCGGCTGATTTCTGAGGACTCTGGTTAACTCCTCAGAATAGGATTTGTAGGTTGGGACGTCTTTGCAGCACCGCAATACTTCATTCAGAATGGTTAGACATATTTTGCCATTAACAAATATTGCGCCCCCCTGCGATTTGGATATTGCACTAGTCCATGTTGCGATTAATTGTGCCGCCCTACTTCACCTCAAGGTGAACCTAACTTACAGCCTAACAATCAGTGCTCTGTTATAGGGCGGCAACTAACGATTATTTTCATAGTCGATTAATCTGTTGATTAGTTGTTTGGTCTCTAAAATGTCAGAAAATGGTGAAAAATGTCGACCAGTGTTTCCCCCAAAAAGCCCAAGACGACGTCCTCAAGTGTCTTGTTTTGTCCACAACTCAAAGATATTCAGTTTACTGTCCCAGAGGAGAGAAGAAACTAGAAGATATTCACATCTAACAAGCTGGGATCGAATAATTTAAAAATAAATGACTCAAACCGACTAATCGATTATCAAAATAGTTGGCGATTAATTTAAAAGTTGACAACTAAATCGATTAATCGTTGCAGCTCTACTCTGTTACAGGTCTACGTATGCCCTGTCTGTTGTTGTCTGTCCTACTCCTGTCCCTTGTCTGTCTTAAATGCTCTACTTTAAGTAGTACTTTATGTGTAGTTTATAATGTGTGTGCACTAAATGTAGCCCGTCTCAAATGTTGTTTTTATATATTTTTAAATGTGTAACACCACTTGATCCACGGTGAAACGTTGTTTGGCTTCACTATAAACAGTGTATATCAGGGGTCTTCAACGTGTTTTAGGCCAAGGACCCCCAACCTGAAAGAGAGACGAGCAGGGAGCCCCTACTACATAGATCGTATCAAATTGAGTTGCATAATAAACTGAGCCGACAATAACACGTGGGGTGACCTAATGCCTATACACATTCCTTTTTATGGTGCCCTACAACACTAAGCTATTATGTACATATTCATATATCATCATGTTTTAATGTCAAACATTCTTATGGAAGGCACAGTGAACCCATAAACCTACCTGTATCATACATAAGCTTATCTTTAATGTTGTTGAGAGTTTTCTTTTTACATATAGACTTATTTATCCTTGCTAATAGTATGTTGGATTCATGTTAATGCATATATTTAGACATTTTTAAAATGAAGATCTCTGGTGTATATGGTTGAAATGACAATAAAACCCACTTGATTTGACTTGACTGCCCCCCCATGAACCCAGCGGGTGAAGAATCCCACTCTGGTAGCCTTGCCTGGACCCTTTCCCCACTGCACTTTTGAAAACATGGCGGCGGCGGTTCTTATTGTATTTTGTTTACTAGCCTACGCAGTAACTCAACTTCTCTCATAGACGATCTCTGGTTCCAGCAGCCAGCTAGCTTAGCCTAGCCTACTAAAGGGGGCGTGGCTTTAACTTCCAGACAGTTACACAACTCGAGTTATATATTCATTTGGTAACAATGTCAGCGAATTGCTATAAATGTATCAATTAAATATCACATCAAAGACAACCGCCATCTCGTGGAATGGGCCGCTGTTGACGTAACGTTCCAAACATCAGAGGGTGACGACGTAACAGGTCACATACCACCGTAATGGTGACTGCTCCGTTATTTTCATATATATATATATATATATATATATATATATATATATATATATATATATATATATATATATATATATATATATATGTGTATATATATATCTATGCGTTATTCTGATACGTCCATGCACTGCTGGGTTAAAGTTACCTGGCCCGTAAAACTTCTTCCCTCTGGTCACGTCGAACACTTTCCCGTTGACAGCCATGAGGATCCTCGGATCCTGGATCCCATCGTAGGGCTTCAACTCTGCGAGGGTAAAATCTCTCTTCTTCAGTTTGGGAAGCGGCTCTTCCACCTCGCCGAAGTCCTGTGGTTTGTCCCCGCGGAAGATTTTGTACAAGAGGAACAAACAGAGGCTGAGCAGGGTCAGGTTCAGCGGGGAGGTGAATATCTCCTGGAAAATACCACCAGAAGTTATTTCGCTTCCTTCTGCTTCAGCCATGTTGCGTCCTCTCTCTGTCCGTGTGTGTGTGTGTGTGTGTGTTGGGTGGGACTGGTAGAGCTCATGGATCCTAAACCAATCACAGCTGCAGCCTGAGAGGCGTCTGGTAACGGTTTAAACCAATCAGGATCGCTGCGTGCCAAGAAGTGATCGACATCCAGATAGTTTGATAGATCCAGATATTGTAGCCTATTATATATAAACTATCACAATATAGACTACCTCTATTTATATGTATATTCTTAATTGAGGGCTGCAATTAACGCTGGTTATCATTGTCGATTGTGTATTATAAATCATTTATTATTCGTGTAAGAAAATAGTATATACATAACAACTAAAACACATGGAATCCCTCCTGAATTTATTGTATTTTTAGGTAAATAAACTAAATATAGCTGACTGAATGTGACAACTTATTTTACAGTTTTTTCTCATCTTTTGCACAATCCCCAAATAACTAAATGTTCTCTAAGCAATATGTAGCCTACTTGTACTTTATCGTGGTGCGCTTGCAACTTGCAATGACTCACAAAGATACATAACAGCTACAAGCGTATGCACTATGCAGGATTGACCCTGTTATACTTTATCGACAGGACTTTATAGGTCAAACAGCCACAAATAGTCTATAAACAAAGCATCAGGCTGTCTTTGAGATTTCACATGAACAACGGTTCAAGTTAATTCCTCTGTTCAATTAATTTCATTTATAGTATCAAATCATAACAAGTTATTTGGAGACACTTTACAGATAGAGTAGGTCTAGACCACACTGTGTAATTTACAAAGACCCAACAATTCCAGTAATTCCCCTAATTAGGCCTAAGCAATGCACCCCAAGCTGCCATCCTTCACCTATTGCCAGCAGCGTGTTAGCATTTGAACAAAGTGCTGTGTGTCCACAGTGTGAGCAGACTGTAGTTACAGTGTTGCCCGAGGCCTTTCGGAGGGGCAACATTTAGGTTTTAGTTTGTGATCTCCCTGCAAGGGGAAACGGTCAACATGTTCCGTTTGAGATTCAGTTGTACTCTGCAAACAAAAGTGTATTGGGAGTTGCACCTGGAACTGCCTCCAGCCTGAAAATAAACAAGAACTTTGCTATTAAAATATGAAAAGGTGAAGTGAAAAACAGCTGTTACTTGCATCTATTCTGAATAAAAAAAACCAAAGGATGTGGCCAATGGTCAAGTGTGACTTTGCTCAAGATGCAAAGGTGTTATACTGTCAGCTATTCCATCAATCAATAGACAATCTCTCTCAAGAGTTAAAGACGACACGAGGGTTAACAAACAGCCATGTGTACATCGGCTCTTCCAGTCTCTCCACTGCTGGCTGTTCCAATTTAACGTGGAGAGAGGAGCAACAGGCGTTAGGCTCGTGGCCGGCCTCTGACGAGCTGTTACCACCACCATCTTCAGCCAGAGAGGACATTATTTCTTCAGCTTCTTGCGTTGTCACCGCGGCGGGTTGGTGTGCCAACAGGGCTTGCAGCAGGAGGTGAATCGGTCGTGCTATTAACGTCATCGCTGCACAATTTCTTAGTAAAACCAAAATGAATTAACCCTTGTGTTGTCTTCCAGTCCATCATGAATTTGTTCAAAATTGAAAACGTTTTTTGGCACTTTTCTCAACAATTTTTGAAATTCATGGCCATTAAACCTAATTTAAATGGCATTATACTTAATTTTTGAGTTAAAAAAGAGCAGAAATTATGAATTGTTTTGACTAATAGTAACATTTAAAATGCTATAAAATTGAATAAAACACTCAAAATGCAATGAAAGTAATCATTAATTGTACCTGCAAAGATTGTTATATGGGCTCCATACAACGTACATCATGCATCCAAGTTATTTTGGGGCAGTTTGGTTGCAAGAAACCCATATTTCTGATATAAAGAACTTTGAAAACGGGTCAAATTTGACCCTATAGGACAACACAAGGGTTAAACTGCCTTGTTTTCTTTTTGCCATGGCTATACGATGCTAACTGCAGAATGGATTTCAAGGACTTTACGCGCCGATTAATGGCCTCCAACGTTTATATTTTTTCTACGAGTCCTTGAGTTAAATCGCTCATATTGTGCTGTTTGGCTTTTCCCCTTTCCTTTATTGTGTTGTATATCTTTCTGTGCATGTTATAGGTTCACAAAGTGAAATCCGAGGGAACACAGATAATCTGACTGCAGTAGATGTCACAGAAAGGCAGAACAGTTGTGTTAATCCATACCTCTGTTTATTTTCTGTTTTTCGGTGAGGTGAGGTATGAATTAACAACTGTTCTTTCTGTCTCATCTACTGCAGTCAGATTCTCTGTGTTCCCTCAGAAGGAATCACGTCACACGGGTAGGACCTCGTAATGACATCTCCAACATGTTTAGAGGCTAAAAACAGGTTTACAACCTGCCCTGTTTCAGCCTGCTGGGTGCTGACTCTAGCAGGAGGAGAACACAGTGGAGGCGGCACCGATTGGTTTAGTTTTTCTCGCTACCGACAGCACTCCAAATATACAACCAACAGATCTACGGGTTGAAATCGACTGGAATTCTCCTTTAAGTCTGGCTTTTTGCTCTCACAGTACATACACAGAAATAGACATCTGGCTAAAACAAGGACAACAAAGCTGAACATGGTAAACATAAACATATAACTACTATGTACAGACTACTACTATGTAAGTTTGTATAGCCAGACCATCCACACACTGCGGAGCAGAGTATAGAAACAAAGTGTACGTATAAATATACACATACATATGCCTACACATATGTACGTAGACGACACATGTAAACAAACAGCTCTGTAAGGATTGTAAACAGTGATGCAATAGGGCAAAGCAAAAGTTCAAATGGTTAAGATGGTGCTGGAACAAATTATTGATGGAAGGACTTACGTAGGTGGATATGACCAGTGGTGTAGTCTACGTGATACGCAGGTATACGCAGTATACCCACTAAGAAAGCTCCAGGATTTCCATAAACCCGCTTAAAAATGCCCAATGACACGCAACAACATACTTTCCATTATATTCTTGATATATTTTGAATCGTCATCTGTGTTTATTCTTCTTCACATAGGATAAATAAAGGTATTTCCACCATAAATTGGTGCATTAAAGTGTATCCAAATGCAGAAAATGAAGTTGCTGACGCTTAAAACTTCCCTGGGGGAGGACACCCAGACCCCCCACTATGATATGCCCCCCCTCCCCCAAAGGCAGATTCTGCCCCATATATATATATATATATATATATATATATATATATATATATATATATATATATATATACACTGTACTGTATATATACACAGTACAGTGTACCCACTACAATACATTACTACACCACTGGATATGACAGTATATACAGTGTTTATTTGACAGATATTTACATGTTTAAACTATGATTAAATTACAGCAATTAAACACTGGTTCCACACATAGGGTTCCACCCATAGACATGGTTCCACACATATACTGTCTATGGTTCCACAGTCACATAGGGTTCCACCATAGACATGGTTCCACAGATAGACATGGTTGCACACATAGGGTTCCACCCATAGACATGGTTCCACACATAGGGTTCCACACATAGACATGGTTCCACACATAGGGTTCCACCCATAGACATGGTTCCACACACACACACATATACATATATATATATATATATATATATACACACTGCACAGTATATATACAGTACAGTGTACTGTATATATACTGTACAGTATACCCACTACAATACATTACTACACCACTGGATATGACAGTATATATACAGTGTTTATTTGACAGATATTTACATGTTTAAACTATGATTAAATTACAGCAATTAAACACTGGTTCCACACATAGGGTTCCACCCATAGACATGGTTCCACCCATAGGGTTCCACACATATACTGTCTATGGTTCCACAGTCACATAGGGTTCCACCATAGACCTATATATAAGGGTTCCACCCATGGATGTATTAAGAGAACCAGGTTCCACACATAGGGTTCCACACATCCGGCGATTGCCTCACTTAATCCGGGCACGTCCGCCGCCTAGAAACCGCCGTGTGTCGCCTCTTTGGTTCCCACCCAAACAAACAAAGCTGATGGAGATTTCTCCCCCCTCAGGAACAGCTCTGTGTCCGGCCAGCTGATCCCGTCAGTTAGCTGGACTTGTTATCAGAAAATCAAGCTGCTGTTAGCCGGTTACGATATCTTTCTGTAACGGTATTTAACTGACGGTTTGTAATAACAGTCGTTGCGCAACACTGACGTTAACCTAGCTAGCTAGCTAGCTAGCTGCGAGTCTCCGAACAGCAGCAGCAGGAGAGATGACAAGCCGTTTGTCGGGTACAGGCTGTACTTTAAAACGGGTTTGACAAGCACGGATGACCGCCCCGGTTCGGCTCCTGCTCGGAGAAGATCAGATGTTGAAGACAATTTGTTGAGTCACGCTAGTTACCAGGTGAGTGTTTGGCGTTAGCTAGCTAGGTTAGCTAACGTTAACTTTAACGTTAACGTCAACGGCTGCCTAGGTTAGCTAACGTTAACGTCAACGGCTGCCTAGGTTAGCTAACGTTAACGTCAACGGCTGCTATGTCATGTTTGTCCCGGTGAGGCAGTGATGGGACAAGTACTCAGATCTTCTAACGTTACTTGAGTAAAAGTAGTAATATCACAGTGTAGAAATACTCGTCCTGCGTTCAGTAAAAGTACAAAGGTATTAGCATCAAAGTATACTAAAAATAAGTTACTCTTTATGCAGAAAACGTAAAAATATATAGACTACCTCAGAGATGTAGCTAGCTAATTTAGCCCAATAGAGTAACGTTACAAGTATAGCTAAAGTAGAAGACAATTTCAATACTCAAGTAAAGTACAATTACCTAAACATTTTATTCTTTAAGTACAATACTTGAACAGTGAGGTGAATTGAAGACGAATACGTTTTTATATAATTTAATAAAACGTCATGTTTGTTGTTATGAAGTTTTAGATAAATTGCAGAGACAACAGTCCCTTAGCTAGCTAGCTAGCTAGCTACAGGTTAGCTGTCACATCTCATCCATTTACAGTAGAGATGAAACGAAATGTTGTCAATTAAAGCCTTGGTCTATTTGATTACAATATCTATTAACCATTATCGAAGTGTCATCAGTAATATTTAGCCATGTCACTTACAGATTATAGAACTAACTTTTCATATCCACATCCAGTGATGGAATTTAACTAAGTACATTAACTACATACATTTAACTAAGTACATTAACTACATACATTTAACTAAGTACATTAACTACATACATTTAACTAAGTACATTAACTACATACATTTAACTAAGTACATTGACTCAAGTACTATACAGTAGGCCTGCACGATGAATCGTTAGAAAATCACAATCTCGATTCACCCCTGTTCGCGATTTTTAATTTCTAAATGACATCGATTTTTCTTTTTCTCCTTCAATTAAGTTATTGAAAGCATAATTATGTAAAGACATGTTGAAGGAGTTCAGATAGAGCCTGTATCGGGGCCATATTTAGTCCAGATGGAGCCTATATCGGGGCCATATTTAGTCCAGATGGAGCCTCTATCGGGACCATATTTAGTCCAGATGGAGCCTCTATCGGGACCATATTTAGTCCAGATGGAGCCTCTATCGGGACCATATTTAGTCCAGATGGAGCCTCTATCGGGACCATATTTAGTCCAGATGGAGCCTCTATCGGGGCCATATTTAGTCCAGATGGAGCCTCTATCGGGGCCATATTTAGTCCAGATGGAGCCTCTATCGGGGCCATATTTAGTCCAGATGGAGCCTCTATCGGGGCCATATTTAGTCCAGATGGAGCCTCTATCGGGGCCATATTTAGTCCAGATGGAGCCTCTATCGGGGCCATATTTAGTCCAGATGGAGCCTCTATCGGGGCCATATTTAGTCCAGATGGAGCCTCTATCGGGGCCATATTTAGTCCAGATGGAGCCTCTATCGGGGCCATATTTAGTCCAGATGGAGCCTCTATCGGGGCCATATTTAGTCCAGATGGAGCCTCTATCGGGGCCATATTTAGTCCAGATGGAGCCTCTATCGGGGCCATATTTAGTCCAGATGGAGCCTCTATCGGGGCCATATTTAGTCCAGATGGAGCCTCTATCGGGGCCATATTTAGTCCAGATGGAGCCTGTATCGGGGCCATATTTAGTCCAGATGGAGCCTGTATCGGGCCATATTTAGTCCAGATGGAGCCTGTATCGGGGCCATATTTAGTCCAGATGGAGCCTGTATCGGGGCCATATTTAGTCCAGATAGCGCCTCTATCTGAGCCGTATTTATTTCAATGTGTTATGTCACTATTTTTGGTAGCCTACTGTACTTAAATGGCCAGTATGTACTTTATTTTCTGTATTCATTGAAGCCTCTATGTTTACAATGTGCTATAGGTGCCACAAAATAATCTGTTTGGTACTTTGTTTTGTCGTGGTTCACGTGTGCAACAAACATTACACTTCGTGAAAAAAGAATCGTGGCAGAGAATCGTGCATGCCGACTGTACAGTACTATTTTGAGGTACTTTTACTTTATTTTTCTGCTACTTTATATTTCTTCTTCACTACTACATGTAGTATTGTCATATATGACGTATTCTTTAGTGGCAGTCCTTATTATAGTTTGGCGTGAGACAAAATTATGAAGAGATTCTTTTACGAAGGTGAGTTAGAAGAAAAACGTCAGATGTCTGCAGACACAACAGAAGATAAGAGGAAGTGAAAAAAAAAACATTCCTAAATCAAACACAAGTTTAGAATTTGGTAATTATGGAGTTTTGTGATGTTTTTCTCCAAATAAAAACATGTTTATCGTTTAAAATGCATGCAAATTGTATACACAACATCATTAGTATTGCCACACATTAGTTCCTGTATTGTTGTATCCTGTCTTTTCACCACACAGCACACTGAGTGTGTACATTAACCACTCTCTCCCTCATCTCTCCTCCCTCCCTCCCTCCCTCCCTCCCTCCTCCTGTTTGCTCTGCTGCGGTGGTCCCATCCTGTGCTTTTCCACTCCAGTTACTATGAGTGCAATGCGTGTGGACGCCAAAGTGGTGATGCTGGGGAAGGAGAGCGTGGGGAAGACCAGCCTGGTGGAGAGATACGTTCATCATCGCTTCTTGGTTGGACCGTACCAGAACGTGAGTGTCAGCCGCTCTGTTTTAATTTCCACGTCAACGATGAAAGGCCCACAGGGAGGTTCTGGTACTCTAAAAGTAACTGATGCAGTAATGTTCCTTTAAGCAGATGTTACGATACAATACAACTTAATTGTCAGCCTGGGCTGAAATTCTTTTGCAGCCCTGGGTAGCTCATATAAAAAAGTGGATATAGACATGCATACAGACATCAGATGAATAACACCAAAAAACATACATGAAACATTACCACAAATGACATAAACTCCCAAGTAAGGAAACAAAGCACACATGTATAACAACAGAAAATGACATGAACGTACGTACACACAGACGAGGTCTTGGAGAATTGTAACCCTGAATAAATATTTCACTGGATTTAATGTAGCTGGTTTAACAACATGATAGATTGATGTATGAATGAGATGTTATATTAGGCAAGCATTTTTCGAGTCGTTCATATTAACGTCTCGTGGAAGTTATTCGGACGTGCCTCTCGTAGGGCTGCACGATATGACGTAAAATCTAAATACCGATTAATTGCACATTTCACCTCGATAACGATAAATGAACGATAATAAAAAAACTTAAACGTCTTTTGCATGATAAAAATGTAAATAGGCTATACAATCTATTTCTTAACTGCTAATTAACTTGTTAGTCCTAACTTTGAACCAGCAAGTTGCTTTTTAAGCTCCTCTTTTTTTTTTCTGCTTGTGGAGAGCTACGTGACACATGACGTAACTTCACCTAGTGAGAACACGGTGTTGGGGGGGAATCACTTTTTTTTCTCTTTTTCATCAAACCACAGTTTTTGCAAGTTCCTGCAATTTCATCGCATAAAATTGCATAAATATCCCGCATATTCCATCACATTTTTTAAGAAAACGTGCCGCATAATCAAGGATTTTTGCCCGCAACAATCACAAAAAAAACTCTGTGTTTTTCCTGGAGGGACTGTACTGTATACGAACACATGGGTCACAACAGCTTTAAAACTGAAAAGCGTGTCTGGAATTTAAAATGCCAAAATAAAAATAGAATAAATACAAAATAATGTGTGTCAGTTAGTTCTACCGTGGCTATATTTACACATTCAAAGCACCTTGTTTGTTGTGCTAACCTCAGCACATGTTGCTAATGGCTCACAGCTAAAAGTTTCTGAGTGCAACTCACGCTTGTGAACTTTAGTTCTGCATTATACATAATGCAGAACATGTGCATCAATCTATGCACCGTGTATTCCGCGTGCACGAACACATTAACCGTTACAGCTTTTTACTTTTTGCCAATCTGCCAAATCGCAGCCAACTACAATACAATTGTGAATAACAACTTGGCTGGTGTGGAGCAGAAGCTCCATGTTGGCGTAGAACAAGGAAGAATATTCAAACTCAGAGTTCAGACTGGGAGTAACCACAGTCTACAGGGACTCACCTGAGTTTCTGGTGCTTGTTTTCTCTTCCCGACAGACTATCGGTGCTGCTTTTGTTGCCAAACCAATCCAGGTGGGAGAGAAAGTGATCACTCTGGGAATATGGGTGAGTTACAGTTACACCACCGTCACTTTATCATGTCGTCCGTCTCCAAATGCTGTGTATGGTTTATTATAGTTACTACTTTTTATTCTATTTTAGTTTATGTACGTCTTATTTATTTATTTCTGTTACTTTTTATACTTTGTTGTACTGCTGCTCTGCTGGGGATAAATACAAATGGTATCTTAGAGGCTACCTGACATGAATTTGAGTATTTGTACTACATCGGTACCACAATAACAGCCTAGACTAACTCAGCCTAAACTCACGATGAACAGTTTTAAAACCTGGTGCCTACATTACCCACAATTAATCACAATTCTACTGAAATCGCAATATGGACTGGTGCAGTATCCAAATCGCAGGTAGGGCGTAATATTTGTTTAAAGTGCTCATATTAGGCTAATTTTCAAGTTTATAATTGTATTTAGAGGTTGTATTTTCAGAGAATTTTCAGAAAACGCCATATATTTGTTGTACTGCACATTGCTGCAGCTCCTTTTCACCCTGTGTGTTGAGCTCTTCATTTCTTTAAACCAATCACAATCGTCTTTTTTTTGTCAAAAGAAACAGCTGATGTTCAGGTGATTACGCAGCTTTCATAGCAGTGAGGGGAAATTGGCTCGGAGCTGCAGGGCGTGTCACACTGGGGATTACTCAGCATTTCAAGCCTGCGTGGGGGGGGTTGTAGGAATGTCGACTATGTAACATCAGCTCCGAGATATACAAAGGCAGAGACATTTCGTGCATGTCAACAGGAAGCTGGGTCTCAGTTTCTTTCTTTCCTCTTTGTCTCACTCAGGACACGGCTGGATCTGAGCGCTACGAAGCCATGAGCAGAATCTACTACAGAGGAGCCCGGGCAGCCGTAGTCTGCTACGGTAAATCTGCTCATTACTGCACTAGTCTCGCACTGCCAGACCCTCCTCCACAGCGCCGCGGAGGAAGGTCTGGCGAGTCCACACAGCATTCTGGGATGGGAGAAGAACTTGCTCTGGTTTATTGGCATTTCTTTAAACCAATCTAATCGTCTCACCCCCAATTTATACCGACTGCGTAACGGCTGCGTCCCGACTCTGCGACCGCAGCCCTCCGGATCAGATGCGCAGTAGGGCCGTCCTCGACTAAAGAAACTCTTAGTCGACTAACACTTATATATGATTTTGTCGACTAATCGATTGGTTGATTTAATCGACAGAGCTGTGCTCTTTGAGAGCTGGTTAAGACTAGAAAAGCGCAACATAAATGTAGTTAATTAACCATCTGGAAAACTGAGTTTCTCTGAAATTAATCCTGCAAAAGCACCACTTTAAATCTCGTGTTCAGCAGAAATGTTCTCATAAGTTGCTTGGAAATGAGTAATTAAGCATGAATAAGCATAAAAATGACTTATCGACTAAAGAAATCTTAGTCGACTAAGACCAAAAGAGGGGGCAGCAATTCAGCACACGGCAGATAGTGCGGGACAGGAAGTCGAGCACAGAAACAAAATAAAACATCCGGTTAATTTTCAAAATACGGTGGATCATATTTCCCTTCACTATACCTTGAAAACACGGCACGGAGTTATTTCCTCTCTACTCCTCTGGATGGAAACTAACTGTTGGTGGTTTTGTTGTTCTATTCTACGTGAATTCGCGAGATCTCGTGGGTCCTCCTGGTGTGTATTGACGGACGGCGGAGCACGGATCCGCAGACGTTACGCAACCGGTATAAATAAGCAGTAAGCGCCGGACGGAGCCGCGGTGCCTCTGCAAAATAGCCTCTGGAAGGAACTTGTTTTGGTGGAACATGTGTACGTTCAAAAGTAGTTTTTAGTCGTGCAACAGAAAACTCAGATTGGACAGATAGTCTAGCTAGCTGTCTGGATTTACCCTGCAGAGATCTGAGGAGCAGTTAACCAGAGTCCTCACAAATCAGCCGGAGGTTAGAACGCCATCACAGAGACAGAGGAAGGGGGACGGACATCCGGCGGCACCTTAACAAACCCAGAAGTGGAACGTCGTAGATTTAGACTGTTACTCCATAACCTCTGGTGGCAGTACGGGAGGTCTGCTAGTATTTGGGCAGCAACAGCTGGATGCATTTCTGAATTGACTTCACAGCATAGAGAACTGAATGCACAAGGCTACTTTTTATGGTGTTTTCAATGGGGAACTGAGCAGTGTGCCACGGATACCAAATATAGCCGATGGGGAATTTGTCTTGGTTTTGGTTTACGTTTTTTAGCTGACTTCTCAAGATACGCCTGTTAGTGCCGAGATGCTGGACTCCACTCAGTGCTGCAACTAACGATTATTTTCATAGTTGATTTTGAGTTTAGAGTTTACTGTCGCAGAGGAGTGAAGAAACTAGAAAATACTCACATTCAGGAGACTGGAATCAGAGAAGTTTTACTTAATTTTCCCCATTTAAAAATGGATCGATTATCAAAATAGTTGGTGGATAATTTAATAGATAATAATGAATTAAGTTATAATTAATAGTAGCCGATTAATCTTTGCAGCTCCACACACACACACACACACACACACACACACACACACCTACACACCTTTGTCTCTGTAGACAACCCAGGGTCCACAAACGCCAACAAAAACAAACTGTCCAACCTGCACCACCAAACATAACAAAAAGTCTTCCAGCGTTCCAGCCAATAATCGACAAGAAGGATTTGGTGGTGGGGGGGATAGTGCGCTGAGGGGACGTGATGATGAGGAGGGGGGGCGAGCTAGCCTCGTTTTGTTTGAAAATACATCAACAGGAAGTGATGTCACCCAACATCTCTTAGAGCACCTTTAAGGAGATAGAGTGCAGTTTAGAAATCTCTCTTCCTGTCAGTGTGACGTGTGTTCAGGCATTTAAAAAAAGAATACATTTTTTAAGTTTCACACTGGGGAACTTTGTCTCTTTTTTAGAAAACAGCTGATGGCATTTCCCAGCGGATTAGTCACACCGCTGTGCTGTTTTATTTAACATCTTCCGTCAAATCTGCTTCTTCTTCTTTACCCTCCACCTTGTTTCTGTCGTGTGTTTGACTGTTAACCCTTTACGTTTCACAGTTTCTTTTATATTCCTTTCATTTTACTCTCCATTGTGAAAAATCTGTGAAATAATAAGAACTGGTAGACTAGTTGTGGATTCTAGTTTTATTATCACCGTATGCACGGTTGTGTTTTATATATACGTTTCTTACTTTTGGACTTTCAGACCTGACCGACAGCAGCAGCTTTCAGCGAGCTCGGTTCTGGGTGAAGGAGCTGCAGAACTGCGAGGAGGTAAGCGAGCGTTTTGTAGTCGAATGTTAAAGGTATAGTGGAGGATTTTCTTTTTCCGGGTGGATCATCAAGACTATTGGTCCTCCTGGTTGTCAGTCATTCTGGGATATGTTTACGTAAGCCCGTCCTACGTGCTCGTCCCGAGGTAGTTTTCGGTTGCTGCGGCCTCTAGCCCGACCGCCTTCTCCCCGAACTCGGCTGGTGCTGGCTCTTGCGCCCCCGCCCTGACCTCCCCCCCTCCCCTTCTCCTGGATCTTGGTCGGGATGAACAGGGCACGGGCTCGTAGTCAATATCAGGTCCCACAAGACTCTCTTCCTGAAAGCTCTAAACGCACCAGCAATAAAAAACAACAACAACGTAGATGCTAGGCGATAGCTTGTTTGTTGGCCTGCAGCGTGCTAAAGTTAGCTATAGAGATGCTTGTCCTAAATAGATTTCCACTTACCGGTGGCGAGTCTGACGTAGTGGAAAAAGTGCAAATCTTCTTTTGGAAACATAAACACGTGCACACGTTTAACAGGCGTTCCCTCTCGGGAGCAGGTAGAGTGTTGCGCATGTGCATTTTTTTTCAAAAAGTGGAGAGGGCGGTTCTTTTGTAAAATTTAGGAAAATCCTCCATTATACCTTTTTAAATGTAGCGGCTGAATGTGTAGGAAACAAAGCGGCTGAGCACTTATCCTTTTAACCACCGGTGCTCATATAAGGGAGTAAAGTACAAGGAAAGGAGAAGAAATTTTGACTGAAAAAGTCATTAAAACAACCACGTCCAGGCACTCGAGGTCGGTTTTAAGTGCCTGGACATGTTTTTTTGGGGGTTTTTTTCAGCAGCTGAATGGTTTAATGTTTTACAGGACAGTTATCATTATAAAGACCAGTCCCTCCAGAAAAACACAGAGTTTTTTTGTGATTGTTGCGGGCAAAAATCCTTGATTATGCGGCACGTTTTCTTAACAAATGCGATGGAATATGCGGGATATTTATGCAGTTTTATGCGATGAAATTGCGGGAACTTGCAAAAATTGCGGGAACTTTGATTTTGCTGGAATTGCGGGTTTGATGAAAAAGTGATTCCCCCCCAACACCGTGTTCTCACTAGGCGACATGACGTCACTTCATAACGTTCCCATGGCAACAGGGGAAAATGGCTGCTCTTGTGTGAAGTAAACGCAACATTTTTCATCTTTCTGCTGAGATATGTGACTTTTTTGCAACGAAAATGCGGGGATTATGAAATCATGCAAGCCCCGCATATTTTGCGTGGAAATCGGCAATTTATGCGGCGAAAGTGCGGCGTATTTTAAATTAGGCGGCCCCCCCCCCCCCCGCATAAATATGCGGACTTTGGCTGATTATGCATTGAATTATGCGATCGTATAATCATGTTTTTCTGGAGGGACTGTAAAGCTTCTTAACAGTTCATGAAGCTATAGTAAACAATACAGGAGCGGTAAAAGTCTGTTGTGTTGTCGGTTGGAGACCTGAGTTTTGAGCACTGATGCCAGAATTTTATTCCTTCTTTTGAGAAATATAAACATGTTTTTTTTTTTCTAAAACAAAGTCCTTTTTAAATTTCGCCTTGTACAGAGTTGTGTCTGAATTTGAATCGGTGTCGTCTGGCTCTTTATGGTCAGTGGTCAGCTTGTTGAAGTTCTGAAATACGTCTGCACTCAGTAACGTGTTTGTATCTGTGTTATGTACTCCAGCACTGTAAGATCTACCTGTGTGGCACTAAGAGCGACCTGATTGGAGGAGACCGGAGCCTGCGGCAAATCGACTACCACGACACTCAGGACTTTGCTGACGGTAATCACTGTCTCCCCGTTATAAACCTGCCGCTCGTACCGGTCCCTGTGCTGATACTTTTACCTGTTTTAGATTTATGATTTACATGTAAATATAATCACTCCCTTGGAATTTGTTGAGCCTGGTCTCAGGTCAGTTTTATGCAAAAAGTCACAGAACCGTTTAATGCTCTGCTGTCGTGCTGCCTTCATCAACATGTCTGACCAGCCGAACACAACCGATCCATGTGCTCATTTTGGTAATTTTTGTATTTTGTTGGAATGTAGGAAATCTGTTCGGTGATCACATTTTCACAATCTTTTGAGTTAAAAGAAGAGATTAGAGATTAACATGGCTTTATGTAGTGCTGGGCGGTATACCGGTTCATACCGAAAACCGGTGTATATTTTCGTCACGATGTTCATTTTTAATATACCGCCATACCGGTGTGTTTAATAACACAACGTCCGGAACGAACGTTACGCTGCGCTGCGCGACACTGTTTTAGACGGACCCTTTAAAATGCTGCACTTCTAAGCAGCGACGGTAAACAGCAGCGCACCAGAGGGACGTCACACGGAAGATGGATGCTGCAGAAGTAGTAGAAACAAACTTGTGCCAAAAAAAGGAGCCGCCGGGTCTGTTGTTTGGAGGTTTTTTGGTTTCCAAAAATCCGACGTTGACCAAACAACCGTTTTACGCAAGCGCTGTCGAGCTAAAATAGTCGCGAAAGGCGGCAACACGAGCAATTTGCTCCACCACCTCAGCTGCAAACACGTCTTGGAGTATCAAGAATGTATGAAATTAAAGTCAGCAGGCTCAGCGCCCTCCACATCAGCAGGTAACACGGGGAAAGCTAAAGAAAAGTCGAGCCAAATGTCACTTAAAGACGCGTTTGCTAGAGGGACTCGCTATGACAGAAAAAGCAGATTACAAACTCCATCACCAACCACCGAGCTAAAGACACGGTCCCCTTAATACAGTGGTGAGGAATGAGTCAATTAAGGCAATTTACTGCAGTAATTCCTCTCTCAACGAGTAGAAAATGCATTGAACATCTGAATATGCATGAAAAAAACCCTGTGAAAAACCGGCATAATTTTGAAAAAAAAACGTGATATGAATTTTTGGTCATACCGCCCAGCACTAGCTTTATGTCCGTTAGCCTAATAGCTGGTTTGATTTGCATTGAGAGATGATCTTATGGAAAGTCCCCCACGTTAATCTGTAGGTATGGTGAAGGGTATGTGATGATGTGGGGGCCAAGGGAACTTTATCAGGATGCATAGTATCCTGGATCCATGTAATAACTGGCCTTTAATAATAAAAATCTGCCTGCTGCCTCTATGGGAATTTAACATAGGGGTGTACTGACTTATGCCCCCTGTATTTTAAAGGAAGAACATTTATTTATTTGCGATACATTATTCATTCACAAAGAAAATTGGTGTCCTTAAAGGTTGGATTTTTCCTCATTTTTTTTAATTAAGGCATTAAGATCAATTTCCAAAAGAAGTTTTTTTTTATTCCTCCTTTTAGTCAACTTTAGCATGTGTTCATAAACTCATGTAATTATCAAAATAGTTGCCTATTAATGGTCAGTCGATCGTTAAATTTTGCTGGCACTGACATACTTCTTGTATGAAGTGGATAAACGGGGTCTGTTGAGTTTTCCTGACTGAGGCGAGTTTGTTTACGCCGAGCGTTTCAGGTGTAGTTGGGACCCAGATGACCTCGTCAGAAGTCTTTTAAATTAAATTTTAGGAGTCTTTAATTGGATTTACTAAAGTAAATGCCTGCCATGGGCAGTGATGGTGGTTATGAAATGTTTTCGTGCCTGTTTGCGGCCTGTCATGAGACGTTATGCGCCTATAAACCGAAAGGGAGACTGGCCTGACAGTGGAACATGCAGCAGGAGGCTGCAGTGAATCTTAATAAATTTATCCTTAATTAATGTAATAATTGTATGCCACGTATCGGGGTCCAGATCACTTTAACTTGTGAGAAGTACTGAAAAGGCCTAATACTTGGCCGAATCACCCCTACAAGTATAACATTGCATTCCATGTGGTGTTAGAAAGTCTGAGATTTAACCTGGTGAGCCCTGCAGAAACCAGTTCAATGAGGTTTTTTAGGATTAATCACGCTGTGTAACAACCTGAAAAAAGGGAACTGAGTTTTCTACTTACACGGACATTTCTGAGATTATTTACTGCCCAAACTGTGTGTGTTTGTGTTGACAGAGATCGGTGCGCTGCATTTTGAGACCTCCAGTAAAACGGGAAACAACGTGGGTGAGTCACACCTTCAGTCGTCCTCTCTGAACAAACATACCGCTTGTCTGTTGACCCCAGACCCTTCTCAGGTGTACCTGAGAAGGGTCTGGGGTCTGGTGAAGCTTCATTCACAGCCCATTTCCAACGGACGCCACTCAAATGCCTCTGGGCGCAATTGGATAGTCCTTCAACCAATCAGAGCAACGATCCGGGTGACGTAGCAGCGACAGCGGCATCAACGGGTCGCTGCGCTTCGGTGGCTGTCATGTTGAATGTAAACAAGAAGCTGCTCGCTGCTGCGCTATCGTCATCGTGTAGAGCCGCCTCAACGGTTGTGATTGGTGTAAAGTCTCCTCAACGGCTGTGATTGGTGCCTCGATTTGGGCTTAAATTGGCTTTTGGCCAGACGGATTTACAGAGAAAATCTCTAATTTGGCGGAAGTTCATCAGCGTTTTCCCAGGCTAGCAGTTATAAAACAGGTATTATGAATGTTTTTATCACATCATCTTCTTCCTCTGCCTGACAGATGAGTTGTTCCAGAGAGTTGCTGAGGATTACAACAGCACTGCCCTCCAGTATATGACAGGTGAGCGTTCATTCACAGACGCACACCGTTTGTTTGTTTGAACCCTTTATGTAATCTTAAAGTGCTCATATTATAAAATATGAATAAATAAAATACATCCAGTAGAAGTAAATTTAAAGAGCAACTAAAGACAAAACTAATACAACAATACCTAATTAATATCTTGATTGTTTAATCCGTACCAGAAGTCCTCAAATAGAAATAACTAACTGTGTTTCAGCGGAGGAAACGGGCGTGGACTTGGGCCAGAAGAAAGACTCCTATTTCTACTCCTGTTGCCATAACAACTGATGCCAGGAACAACAGGAAGGGGAACAGACGCGACCACCTTCCCGTGGAAGTAAAAAAACCTGGATATGCTGGACGGGCGGCCAGATAACTCGGCTCTGGAGCTGGGATCCAACTCACAAGAGGAAGAAGAAATCAGTACTGCTTACTGTTTATACTTTACTATACATGTTTATTACTTTAGTGCCATAAAGACCTGACGGCTGCAAGACTACGGGAGAGGATCTACTGCTGTTACTGGCTGGGAGAGGGACCTAAATCCCTAAACTCTCTCCCACTAACTCCCTTTTCTTCTGCAGCTTCTTCTGAGCTGGACCCTGGAAATAAACGTATCTCTGAAGCGGCGGAGATTATCAATCTGAAGTTAAAAAGAGGGATCCCGCCGAACACGGACTGGCAGAGACAACCTGATTGTTGTAGCAAGGGCAGTGCTTGAGGGGGGTGTGAATGCGTTGTTTACAGCGGTTGTTTTTTGTTTACGTATTTAACCTTGTTGTGGAAACCCGTCTGTTAGACGTGCACATCTGCAACGACGCCTACGCCAACGGAGTGAAGCCAACTACGATATAAACGCTCCGGTGTTTCCAGTCATACTTAATTAAAATAAATTCCCTTCCCAAATCTAGTATAATGAAGTGATACCAATGATCTTTATAAAGGCCTTAATACCCGCAGTAGAAATGTGGCTCGTCAGCGTTTACCACGACATTGTGGATGTATTACATCAACTGGATACAGCGCCACCACGCAGCCAGTGCCCACTCATTGTACTGCACTTTAGAGCTGAAAGGTGCAGTAGTAAGACTTCTAAAACTACCTTTCTGTCATATATCTGCTGAAACTGACCCGATGTTCCAGTAGAACTACATGAAGCAGGTCATTCCTCTGGCTCCACCTACAGCCTGGAGTGAGATTTACAAAAATACACCTC
The DNA here is from genome assembly GCA_023631565.1 of Gymnocephalus cernua. Classification (NCBI taxonomy): domain Eukaryota; kingdom Metazoa; phylum Chordata; class Actinopteri; order Perciformes; family Percidae; genus Gymnocephalus; species Gymnocephalus cernua. The sequence continues at coordinate 1,489,004 of CM042439.1, read as the reverse complement.
TCCCTGTTCAGATGCACCAATCAGGGCCAGGAGGGGGGGGTGTCTAACTGCGTGTCAGTCACTGCTCATGCACACATTCATTCTCCCTTGTGGGGGGAGGGGCTTAGGAGACCGTTTTGGGCTTTAGCGGGAAAGGGGGGAGGGACTGAGAAGTTGTCGATGTTCAATTCTTTTTTTGGCCAAGTCCTGGATCTTCACAATCTGACCTACGGCACCTTTAAACGATTAGTTGTCAAGTAATAAATGAATTGCCAACTATTTTGATAATTGATTAATCGGTTTGAGTATTTTTTTAATGAAAAGAAATTCTCTGATGTCAGCTCCTTAAATGTGAATATGTTCTAGTTTCTTCTCTCCTCTGTGACAGTAAACTGAATATCTTTGAGTTGTGGACAAAACAAGACGTGATGACGTCATCTTGGGCTTTTTGGGGAAACACTGATCCACATTCATCACCAGTTTCTGACAAACTAATCGAATAATCGACAGATTAATAGACAATGAAAACAATAGTTAGTTGCACTAAAAACACTAAAATTCTTCCCCACATAGACGACCATCATAAAAGAGATGTATATCTTTAACTATTGAGACATCTTAAAGGGCCCAGCAGGTAAATGCGTAAAAAACGTTTTCACATTTAGTTCAAATGAATGGCAGACATCTTTGGAGTTTGGTATCCAGTTGCTGTACTGTATCCATAGCGACGGACAAGTTATCTTGTTTCGGCATAAGCTACCGTTCTGATTTTAAGGTTCCTAAAAACGCCAACATCTCTGTACTTAAATTGCATGGGCCGAGGTGACTGGAAGGACATTTTAACAACAGTTACTTTTCTACATTTACATTTTGTAATTTAAAAAACGCACAGTACCTACACACGTGGAAACGTGACTGTCACGATTTTTCTTTCGGTGTCTTGTGGCAGTGAAATGTTCCTTTTTAAGAAACACTGTCCTACATAAAGATGAACAAAGTCCAACGTTGTGGGTGAATGTGTGGTAACACGGCTCAGACTGTCATTTCAATGTCCTCACAACAATATCTACAGCTGTATTTAACAGAAGACTCTAATTTATTGCCTTTTAAGTTGTGCTGCCAAGAAGATGTGCGGAAATAAAGTTTCCTCCTTGTTGCTGCTTTGACGTGTTGATGTTTTGATGCACTGTATTTTATAATGAGGGCTGTCCGGTGTAAACTACAAACCAGTCCCTCCAGAAAAAGTTTTTTTGTGATTGTTGCGGGCAAAAATCCTTGATTATGTGGCACGTTTTCTTAAATAATGCAATGAAATACGCGGGATATTTATGCAACTGCGGTTTGATGAAAAATATTCCAGACTTTGTCTGATTATGCATTAGCCGATCACCTTTATATCACCTTTCACCTGTGCTTTACGAAAGAACGGCTGTTTTTCGGCTTCCTTCAAAGGTTGTGGGCATTTTCTAAACTGTCCTCTGTGATGCGTTTGAGGGACGCTTTGATGTGTTAGAATTATCATTAGCCAATAAAACCGTCATTCGGTATGACTGCGAAATAGGTATTAGACTGCAGTCTATGTGGTCTAAAAAATAAGCTACGTGAACACTGCAGAAACCGTGTGTTAAGAATAATTAAACTAGAAATCCATAAACCTAAAATAAATGTAAAATTCATATGTGACATATAGGCTATTTTTTTTTTTTTGTTTTATCACAAAATGTCTGTTTGGAAAACAAGTGGGAAAAGAAATGTGTGGAAACTCACCTTTGTTTTATTTTCAGCAGAGTTGGTCTCACCTTCTCCATCTTCATGATGCTGCAAAAAGAAAAAGAGTACATCAAGTGATTTACAGCATGTAAACTTTAAAACAAGCAGATGGAATGAAAAGTCAAACTTACCTGGTTCTGGTGCGGTGTGAAGAACTTTCTGGACTCTAAAGCGATCACTAGACAAGCTGATTTACACCGGAGAGCTCATTCACAATGTTCCTGTTACAAAGGCAGATTTATTTATTAAATACCATTATTTTGGAGCGCTATGTCTGTACTGTGAATGTATTGCTATACGTGGAACACCTGAGGGTTTCCGAGTGCCAATGCTGCCTTTTCTTTTCCACTGTTGATTCACCAACACTAAATCTCTGGCTCATCGGGTTGGGTACCGTTTGGATTTTTACAATTCAGATTCCTAAACTGATTCTTGAAAAACTGAAAAATAATAATAATAATAAAAAAATATGGCATTTTTAAAGTAGCCTACATGTACGGTAGCTAGCTAACGGTAGACTACAGAGAGAGAGTGATATTTTTACGTCTGTTTCGGAGCGACAGAGGGAAAATATGGCATTTTTAAAATAGCCTACATGTACGGTAGCTAGCTAACGGTAGACTACAGAGAGAGTGTGATATTTATACGTCCGTTTCAGAGCGACAGGGGAAAATATGGCATTTTAAAAGTATCCTACATGTACGGTAGCTAGCTAACGGTAGACTACAGAGAGAGTGTGATATTTATACGTCCGTTTCGTAGCGACAGAGGGAAAATATGAAATTTTTAAAGTAGCCTACATGTACGGTAGCTAGCTAACGGTAGACTACAGAGAGAGTGTGATATTTTTACGTCCGTTTCGGAGCGACAGAGGGAAAATATGAAATTTTTAAAGTAGCCTACATGTACGGTAGATAGCTAACGGTAGACTACAGAGTGTGATATTTTTACGTCCGTTTGAGCGACAGAGGGAAAATATGAAATTTTTAAAGTAGCCTACATGTACGGTAGCTAGCTAACGGTAGACTACAGAGAGAGTGTGATATTTATACGTCCGTTTCGTAGCGACAGCGGGAAAATATGGCATTTTAGAAGCAGCCTACATGTACGGTAGCTAGCTAACGGTAGACTACAGTGATATTTTTACGTCCGTTTCGGAGCGACAGGGAAAATATGGCATTTTTAAAGTAGCCTACATGTACGGTAGCTAGCTAACGGTAGACTACAGTGATATTTATACGTCCGTTTCGGAGCGACAGAGGGAAGATATGGCATTTTTAAAGTAGCCTACATGTACAGTAGCTAGCTAACTGTAGACTACAGAGAGAGTGTGATATTTATACGTCCGTTTCGTAGCGACAGCGGGAAAATATGGCATTTTAGAAGTAGCCTACATGTATGGTAGCTAGCTAACAGTAGACTACAGAGAGAGTGTGATATTTTTACGTCTGTTTCGGAGCGACAGAGGGAAAATATGGCATTTTTAAAGTAGCCTACATGTATGGTAGCTAGCTAACGGTAGACTACAGAGAGTGTGATATTTATACGTCTGTTTCGTAGCGACAGAGGGAAAATATGTCAGTCGACACATTAAGTGGAACCAAAATGAGGAACCAAAATTTGCGTTCTAATCCGGTTCCATAATGGAACTGGGTTTCGGTACCCAACCCTACTGGCTGATCATTCTTTACTTTTATGTTGTTTTACTCACATGTGGCTAACCCACACAGGTGTTTCTACTTATTTTGGCTGGTTAGGTTAGGCCTCTTCTCTGGCCTCTGAACAAACGGGACCTTCTTCTTTCTCATGGCTGAATCCAAACGGTATTGCACACTGTCTTCGGCAACAACTTAAAGCTGTGCAAAGTGATTAATAAAGTTTACCACAGCATCTTCACTTCCTTGATTATCTGATAATGAGAGATTGTCGCTCACATCTCAGATTTGTTCAGCAATGAAAATGGGTCTGGTATTGTGTGTGTGTGCTTGATAACATACTCAAACAAAAGTGCTTTTTTTTGCTGCTGACAGACTCAGATTATTATTCTAAGTGTCTGACAACATTATGAAAGGATCCCTACAGAGATAGAGCTTTTAGTTAAAGAGTAAGATCCTTTTAGTTTAAAAATAAACATCCCCGAAAACACTATCGGCAAACCCACCAGACTCCATGTAAATAAACACTTCATTTTATCATCGTAAAACACACTTAATTCAAAGTCGACAGAAACAAAATAAAACTACCAAAAGCCGTCTTGGTTTGTCTTCATACTGTTGCACCAATCACCGCTCTGGTCTGGTCAAAATAAACACACAGTTTACAAATTTACATGTGAAGAAATGCTGGCTCTATACACGCTAAAAGTAGTGTTTATTTACATGGAGTCTGGTGGGACAGGCGATAGCGTTTTCCAGGATGTTTCTGGTTAAACTAAAAGGATCTTACTCTTTAACTAAAAGGTCTATCTCTGTAGGGATCCTTTCATAATGTTGTCAGACACTCAGAATAATAATCTGAGTCTGTCAGCGGCAAGAAACAGAACTTTTAGTGGACGGAAATTGACAATGCACATTTGCCCTGTAGGGTTACATGGCAGCCCGGTTCACGCTTAATACTGGACCAATTTCAACGATTTTTCTTCACATTAGTCACTTAGACACAAATGCAGGGGAAAATAGGGGTAAAACAAATACCAAAAGTACCCTTTAAAGCACTTTGATGGTTAAATAATGTCCTGTAAATGTTGAATTTTGATCTTATTAAAGCCACACGTGGATTTTAAAAAGTCTGACTTGTGTAATCAAAATACTTCACCGGATGCTCACAGGTCTACGTTTGCTATGTAGCTTCATGTTGAACCAAGAAATGAAAGAACGAGGCCAGTACAAAGCTTATTTCATAACTTCTTTTCTTATATATTTATATATATATATATATAGCAGTTGTTTTAACAGGTCGATGGAGGAGATCTAACAGGTCATAATTACACTGGAATGAAACATTGCTTGCCTGGCAACTGTAAAAAGGCATTAGTTAGGGACAAAGAGGCTTTCACGGGCACCAAACCATTCCTTAAAAATATCTCCAAAGAAATACACGCTAAGGCATTGGCAGATAACACAGAGACAATATTAAGCTTGAAGACAGAGCGAAAACACATGTGGCAAGAACACATACTGAAGTGCAAGCGTCATGGTAGGAGCGTCCGATCGAATGCTTTCTGTTTCCCCTCGACAGAGAGTCAAGACGAGGACGAAAAGAGGAGTTAACACCGCCCCCACTCTCCTTGTCGTCATCATTTGTGCGTCACAGAACAGGATATAAATAAAGACTACAGAGCACCGCATACACACCGGAGCAAACCTAGTGCTATCTCTGCATTCAGGAGTGTGATGGAGGATGAGAGCTTCAGGAGCGTCCACTCGTCTCTTTGTGGAAACAACCTACGAGGCGGCTTTTGCTTCCCGTGGCGGTATTAACACCGACTGAGGCGTGAAGACTATTCTCAGTCAAACGCTGAATCCTCGTCTGTCTGAGATCCCTTTTTTTTTTTTTTTTTGGGCTTGAAGTTGTCAAATTAAGAGAATTCCTGGATACTCTCTGCTGGCAGCTTAAGGTCCAAAACTAGCAGCATCTTCTTGTCGTGTGAACTGATGTTGAGGCTCCACCAGGCAGCCAATCATGTGGCACTTTCACATTTTATCGCAGATCGTCTGATGTTGAAGCGAAACAAACGATCTGAGGCGTCAAGAAGAACTGGAGACGCAGGGGAGTCCTAATCCTAATTATACATCATCAAACTGATTTTTTTAAAAAGTCCTCGGACCAAAAGGAACAAGGAACAACTTTCGGATAAATTCATGTTTTTTGTTGTTCGGGGTCTTTTAAAAACGTGGCCACCGTTTGAAATGTAACCAAGTGGACGTCATTAACGTGGGCGCAAGGCCGAAGAGTCCCCCCCCCCCCCCCCCCCCCCCCCTCTCGCCTTGACAGGGAAGCTTCAGAGCAGTCTTTTTTTCTAGCACGAAACACCTACAGTACACGCTGGCTCCGCAGATACGACTGTCTCCAGGTACATAGATACGTTTTGCAGGTTGATTAGCTGAAATACTACTGAGAACAGATACCAAAACAAACCAGCCGGGGGGAAAATCAGTGAGAAAACAAGTATATTGGAGTGAAATAGGTTTTACAAAGTTCCACTGTGCGTAGAAGTTCCAGATAATTGTCTTTGTCAGATCTCTTGCGTGAAGGTGCAGTCAGCGCCAGTGTGTGCAACGTCACGGTGTCGTGAGCCTAGCGTGCCAGGACAAACCTAAATAAATACTATCTGTCTTCTGTGTATAAATATGGCTCTATACAGTTTGTATGCTGTTTATTCATTTGATCTATGAACAGTTTATTTATGTGTTGATTTAGTTTTGTCCCAAACATTCCTCCGTACATCCAAACAAGTGACAGACTGGGCCAGATCTTCCTCCAGGAGGGTCTGGCAAGTCCACACAGCATTCTGGGACGGGAGAAAAACGTGCTCTGGTTTATCGGCATTTCTTTAAACCAATCACAATCGTCTCGGGCGGGCGGAGCCACCGTGCCTCTGCAAAATAGCCTCTGGAAGGAACTTGTTTTGGTGGAACATGTGTACGTTCAAAAGTAGTTTTAGTCGTGCAACAGAAAACTCAGATTGGACAGATAGTCTAGCTAGCTGTCTGGATTTACCCTGCAGAGATCTGAGGAGCAGTTAACCAGAGTCCTCACAAATCAGCCGGAGGTTAGAACGCCAACACAGAGACAGAGGAAGGAGACGGACATCCGGCCGAAAAGAGGATCCGGCAGAATTTCCGGCAGCACCGGAGCAATCCTGGAAGAGGAACGTCGTGGATGTAGACTACCGCTGTAGTGATTGTGAGAGCTCGTTGCCTGCAGTTGTAATAATAATCCACTGTGCGTCACTCCTCTTCTTCATCCTCTTCCTCCTCCTCCTCTTCCTCCTCGTCCTCTTCCAGGTATTCCATCACCGCCTCTCCATCCTCTTCCTGAGGACCTGATTTCTGCCTCCCCACCTCACCCTCTTCCTCCGACTCTTCCTCCACTTCCTCCAGCTCCTCGACATCCCTCTCCTCCTCATACGAGGAGATGGGCGAGTAGTGCGGGAGGTCGTACACCAGCGGGCTGCTGGGAGCATCAGAGCTGCTGGGCGGAGGCGAGGAGTCCACGGGAATCGTGACGGGTACCGGGATGGAAAAAGCAGGAAGTGACTCGGAGGCAGCCGTCCCGGCGGCAGCGCTGACTTCCAGGTGCTTTCTGGCGGCGCTCGGGTTCTGACTGGTGGCGCTGCCGTTGGCGGCAGCAGGGGGGATGACGGCCATGCCCAGCCCCGAGGTCAGGGCTCCGGGCTCGGCCGTGTACTCGCGGATCTCCCCCGGCTCCAGCGGTTCGGGCCCGCAGGGGTCGTGCTCGCTGCAGCACAGCTTGCCGTCCAGCTTGGAGATGAAGAGCAGGCCGTCGCGGTGCTGGTTGCAGTAGGAGCTGGGGCACATCTCGCAGAAGGACGCCGCCTCCTTGTTACATATGTCGCACTGGTGCCACGGACACTCCCAACGACCTGCAATGAATGAAGACAGGAACGTCAAGGGAAGTCTAAAGAAACTCATGCTCATTTTCAGGTTCATCATTGTATTTAGAGGTTGTACCAGAATAGGTTTTTGTGGTTTAATTTTCAGAAAACACCATATTTTTGTTGTACTGCACATTGCTGCAGCTCCTCTTTTCACCCTGTGTGTTGAGCTCTCTGTTTTAGCTACAGAGTGAGACATCTCACCTCTATACCATCTTTGTTGGGAGTCGCACATGCTCAGTACCTAGGTAAGGACTACTAGCCAGTCAGAAGCAGAGTATGAGGGCGTGTCCTGACAGTACCTAGGTAAGGACTACTAGCCAGTCAGGAGCAGAGTATGAGGGCGTGCCATGCTAGCAGCTAGGCGAGCATTATAACGTGTGTTCCAAAGTGACCACGTTTGTCTCTGAAGTAAAGGCTGGACTACAACAGAGCTGTTTGGAGCAGTTTGTGAACAGTGTTTTCTGTTGGTACAGCTAGAGGAGACCCCACCTATCTACAGCTAGAGGAGACCCCACCTATCTACAGCTAGAGGAGACCCCACCTATCTACAGCTAGAGGAGACCTCACCTATCTACAGCTAGAGGAGACCTCACCTATCTACAGCTAGAGGAGACCCCACCTATCTACAGCTAGAGGAGACCCCACCTATCTACATCTAGAGGAGACCCCACCTATCTACAGCTAGAGGAGACCCCACCTATCTACAGCTAGAGGAGACCCCACCTATCTACAGCTAGAGGAGACCCCACCTATCTACAGCTAGAGGAGACCCCACCTATCTACAGCTAGAGGAGACCCCACCTATCTACAGCTAGAGGAGACCCCACCTATCTACAGCTAGAGGAGACCCCACCTATCTACAGCTAGAGGAGACCGTGATAAGCCCTATTTCAAGAAACGGTGGCGTATCCCTTTAAGTAAAGTAGGTAAATGTACTCAAAAGTACTCAATGCAGAAAAATAGCCCCATCATAAATGGCAACAACAACAGGCTCTATCCAGTCTACTGACTTTTGCCACTTGGCAGAATGTTTGTTTGGCTTTTTTGGATCAAGGACATCGCTCCAACAATGAAGTCACATGGCACAATCTTGTAATGGCGTGTATTCCCAATTAATACATTACATGTATGCTTTACTCTTCGCTGAAGACATTCGATAAAGTCACAGACTGATGTCATGAAGTGGCGTATGTATGTACACGCCAATTCATACGCCATTATTGCCGTGTTATCAAGACGCATACTCGCTTTTTAGCGTGTCATACATACGCCGTTTGGCCTCCATTGACTTACGTTACCTTGCGATTGCGTGTGAATTTACGCCGTAGCGAGGACTATGAAAGGGCGAAAAGTATGTTTACGTCCGCTGTATACAACGTAGACATACATGAGCGGATAGCTCAAAATGCGTACAGATAACACGCCACTTGGCTTTAGGAAAGTGGGCGTGTATGTTTACGCAAAGTCATGATGTCACGCTGAAAGTTACTTGGAATTTACTGGACGCTCTCTGTAATCGTCCATATTACAAGGGTTTCCTAATACAGTCTAGCCTATGTTTGTACGTAAAAATGAGTGACCTTGTAGCCTTATTCAGTCCCTCCAGAAAAACGCGGAGTTTTTTTGTGATTGTTGAGGGCAAAAATCCTTGATTATGCGGCACGTTTTCTTAAAAAATGCGATGGAATATGCGGGATATTTATGCCATTTTATGCGATGAAAATGCGGGAACTTGCAAAAACTGCGGTTTGATGAAAAAGAGAAAAGAAGTGATTCCCCCAACACAGTGTTCTCAGTCATGGATGTATTAAGAGAACGTTCTCAGTAGGTGAAATTACGTCACTTCATAACGTTCCCATGGCAACAGGGGAAAATGGCTGCTCTTGTGTGAAGTAAACGCAACATTTTTCAACTTTCTGCTGAGATATATGTGACTTTTTTGCAACTAAAATGCGGGGATTATGAAATCATGCAAGCCCCGCATATTTTGCGCGGAAATCGGCAATTTATGCGGCGAAAGTGCGGCGTATTTGAAAAAATGCGGCCCCCCCCCCCCCCGCATTAATATGCGGACTTTGGCTGATTATGCATTGAATTCTGCGATCGCATAATCACGTTTTTCTGGAGGGACTGCTTATTATGATGAACGATGACGTATATTATTTGGTGGGTTGGGAGCCGGTAATCTTAATTTGTATTTTCTACCGTTACCCTCTCATTTGGTCATGTCTTGTCTGAACTGTCTGAGTTTGTTGATGTATATGACGAATCCAATAAACATACTTCCAAACTCCCAAAACTCCCGTTAAAATCCATCTGTATTTCTGTCTATATTAGTCTTCTGTGTCTTATTCACCACCTGCATGGACGATGGACTTATGTCGTCTTGTTAGTTTATTGTCTTCTCTCTTTAACGCGTTACATTTAACAACAAAAACTGGTGTTTTGTGCTTCTACGTCTCCAGCCAGGTTTCCATCCAAATGTAGCACACATATTGTACAGCATTTTCAGATTATCTGCAAATCAAAATGTGTATTAATGCGTGTATGTTGTATATCTCTGCGCCAAGCAGCCGTGCTTCGGCTGTAGGCTACTTCCACCCAATATAGTCCCAAATCAATATCTGCCTTAACTCAAAACCTCAAATGGATGAAGAAAACGTGGAGAACATGTTGGAGATGTGACTGACCTGCAGGCCTCCTGGTGAGGTTGAGGCAGTCGGCGTGGTAAACTTTGGGACAGCCGGGTCTCTTACAGGAAACCATTTGTCCTCCGTCTCCGCAGCTGAAACACTCGTCCTCTCGTTCTTTGGTCACCACCACCTTGTTCTTCCTCCTGCCGTGGCCCCTCCTCTTCATCTTACGGCCTTTGTCTTCAGACGGAGGGTTGTTCTGGTTTGGAGGGGAGAGAAGAAGTTTTAATTGAGCCCACTTTATGTTGTGATGTCTCAGCGACTACAGCGTCCCGCTTTCTTTCCTTCAACCAGCTTCTTGAAAAGGTCGCCGTAGCGATGTGTGTGCATATCCAAAGACCTGTTGATATCCGAGTCTTTGATAATGTTTAAAAGTAGCCGTGTTTCTCCTTCTTATCTTTTGGGCGTGCGTCTCTACCGCAGCCCTGCAAACTGCCGGCTGGTTGGTTTGTGCACAGCAACCATAGCAACGCACAGAGCTGACCGTAAGCCGTAAACTGTTACAAACTGTGGTAAAAACACAGATTGAGACGCAGATGCCAAATGCTGTTTATAAATGTCCAAAGAATGCCTGTAAAACCTGACTAATACCAGAGTATCCCATGTCTATTAATCAGAAAATGCTAAATTCTGGAAAAAGGCCTTATTCTGAATATCCACCCGGAATATGCTGTATGCAAGACCTGAATCAAATTCAGATTATTTCCAGATTCAGAATAACGTAAACATACTCAATCACGGACTGAATTCAGCACTTCAGAGTAACTTATGCATGCATGCAACTTATGCACATCCAATATATGAGTAGTGTTTTATGCGTGTCGCCCCCTCCCTCACCTTTGGCCTGACGCCCAGGAAGCCGCTGCAGTTTGGCGCTCCACATTTACAGACCGTCTTCCCGTTCCCCAAACACTCCAGGTTGTAGTTGAAGGTGAGCTCTGTGCCTGAACACAAACACACAAACAACTTCAACAACTTTTGGAAGACAAGTAGTAGTCAACCGTTTGGACAGGATGCTCCATCAGATGGCTGAAAAACCTGCTTCAGGGACTTTAGACTTTGTTCTTCATCACCGACATTGTAATCACAAGAGGAAGAGATCGGTAGAGGATCGTTACAGTGACCCATAACTCTTCAAATGCACATATCAGCATGTGAGTATTGTTTCAAGACAGACTTGAAAAATGCAAACCGATCCTTTAAATTCAAACATTTATATCAGTCCCTCCAGAAAAACGTGATTATACGATCGCAGAATTCAACGCATAATCAGCCAAAGTCCGCATATTTATGCAGGGGGGGGGAGGTCGCATCTTTTCAAATACGCCGCACTTTCGCAGCATAAATTGCAGATTTCCACGCAAAATACGCGGGGCTTGCATGATTTCATAATCCCCGCATTTACGTTGCAAAAAAAGTCACATATATCTCAGCAGAAAGATGAAAAATGTTGCGTTTACTTCACACAAGAGCAGCCATTTTCCCCTGTTGCCATGGGAACGTTATGAAGTGACGTAATTTCTACGGTGTTGGGGGGGGAATCACTTTGTTTTCTCTTTTTCATCAAACTGCAGTTTTTTGCAAGTTCTCGCAATTTCATCGCATAAAACTGCATAAATATCCCGCATATTCCATCACATTTTTTAAGAAAACGTGCCGCATAATCAAGGATTTTTACCCCCAACAATCACAATATATATATATATATATATATATATATATATATATATCTTTTGCCATCAATCGAGGGCTGTCCCTCTTAGTCGACTAATCGGTCGTTTTGGTCTTAGTCCACTAAGATTTCTTTAGCTGATTAGTCATTTCCCAATTACCTATTTCCAAGAAACTTATGAGCGCATCTCTGGTAAACACAAGATTTAACGTGGTGCTTTTGGATGATTATTTGTGGAGAAACTCCGTTTCACTAGCCTGGTTGACCCCAGACCCTTATCAGGTGTACCTGAGAAGGGTCTGGGGGTCTGGTGAAGCTTCATTCACAGCCCATTTCCAACGGACGCCGCTCAAATGCCTCTGTACGCCATTGGATAGTCCTTCAACCAATCAGACCAACGGTCCAGGTGACGTAGCAGCGACAGCGGCATCAACGGGTCGCTGCGTTTCGGTGGCCGCCATGTTGAATGTAAACAAGAAGCTGCTCGCCGTCGCTGCGCTATCGTTATCGTGTAAAGCCGCCTCAACGGTTGCGATTGGTGTAGAGCCTCCTCAACGGTTGCGATTGGTGTAGAGCCTCCTCAACGGTTGTGATTGGTGTAGAGCCTCCTCAACGGTTGTGATTGGTGTAGAGCCTCCTCAACGGTTGTGATTGGTGTAGAGCCTCCTCAACGGTTGTGATTGGTGTAGAGCCTCCTCAACGGTTGTGATTGGTGTAGAGCCTCCTCAACGGTTGCGATTGGTGTAGAGCCTCCTCAACGGTTGCGATTGGTGTAGAGCCTCCTCAACGGTTGTGATTGGTGTAGAGCCTCCTCAACGGTTGTGATTGGTGTAGAGCCTCCTCAACGGTTGTGATTGGTGTAGAGCCTCCTCAACGGTTGCGATTGGTGTAGAGCCTCCTCAACGGTTGCGATTGGTGTAGAGCCTCCTCAACGGTTGTGATTGGTGTAGAGCCTCCTCAACGGTTGCGATTGGTGTAGAGCTTCCTCAACGGTTGTGATTGGTGTAGAGCCTCCTCAACGGTTGCGATTGGTGTAGAGCCTCCTCAACGGTTGCGATTGGTGTAGAGCCTCCTCAACGGTTGTGATTGGTGCCTCGATTTGGAGACCTTGGAAATGGGCTTGAATGACGGACTTGCAGAGCAAATCTCAAATTATATCTTATTTACCTAGCCTGGCTCCGCCCTCCTACGTACGTCCACTACATTTTCTCCGTCTGGGTTTGCGGTATATTCGCGGGTTTTCTCCGGCCAATCTTTACCGGTCTGATCAGCACCCAGAGGGAGCGGCTGAGGACGATGACGTCGAGGTCGTGCGCTAGTTTGAGTTGTAGTTCCGTAATGGCGGCAGAGAAAGATGCGAGCGAAGCCATTCGGTCCGTCTAGAGTCTGGACCATAGTCTGGTAGGACCAGGCTAGAGTCTGGACCAGAGTCTGGTAGGACCAGGCTAGAGTCTGGTAGGACCAGGCTAGAGTCTGGACCAGAGTCTGGTAGGACCAGGCTAGTCTGGACCAGGGTCTGGTAGCACCAGGCTAGTCTGGACCAGGGTCTGGTAGCACCAGGCTAGTCTGGACCAGGGTTTGGTAGGACCAGGCTAGAGTCTGGTAGGACCAGGCTAGAGTCTGGACCAGAGTCTGGTCGGACCAGGCTAGTCTGGACCAGAGTCTGGTAGCACCAGGCTAGTCTGGACCAGGGTCTGGTAGGACCAGGCTAGTCTGGACCAGGGTCTGGTAGGACCAGGATATTATTTACCTGCAGCGACGTCAACAAGAGCAAACAGTCCCACGCGGGTGTCTCCGCTCACCGTCCACTTCTGCGTCTCACAGTTGGGCTGACAGCAGTGGTTCATGAAGCGGGCCTCGTTCCCCTTCGGCCCGGCATCGATGATTCGGTCCTAACACAGGGGGTGGATCCTTTACTGAAGTAAAAGTACTTATACCACACCGAAAATACTTCGCTACAAGTCCTGCATTCAAAACCTTACTGAAGTAAAAGTATACAAGTTTTATCATCATTGTGCAGTAAAATGTTCCCTGTCAGTGTTTTCCTCTTCTATCTGATGTTTCTGGATTAATATTCCTGCTGCATTCATGGGCATGCTGCAGTTTACTGCTGTACACCAGGGGCGTAAAACTCAGTTTCCCAGAAGGCCACACTGGAAAATGAGAATCACATCAAGGGCCAGACATGTAGAGATTGTTAACATGTGTTTATTTAACCCCTTTGCAACAAAATTGTAAAAAGCTTTTTCTCTCGGTTCATGTGGCATCCTATAAGTTGTTTTGTTTCTACGTTTTGTTAGCGGGGTGGGGGGGGGGGCTGAGTACTGTTTAATTTGTTTAAAAAGAAAAAGAAAAATGTGATTTGATGTGATTATCCTAATTACTTCAATAATAAAAAATAAAATGTAAAAAAAAACTTCCTCAGCCAGCGATAAATACGTTGAAAAAAAGCACCAAAAAAGTTGGAAAAAGGCCGAAAAAATGCGTAAAAATTGTCTGAAAAAGTGACATAAACATCAGAAAATGACAAGAACATCCTAAAAAGCGGCAAAAACTTCTGAAAAAGTGGCAAGACATTGAATAAAGCGTCCAAAACGTTAAAACAAAGTGCCTAAAGCATTGAAAAAATGCGCATAAACCGCCAGAAAAAGGAGTCAAAAATGTCAAAAACAAAAGCACCAAAAATGTAAAAAATAAATAAACACACCAAAAACTAATCTAATAGTTTGTTTTATTTCATTTTGTGTCGTCCGTAACGTCGTTGCTCATTAGTTCTTTAGGAGGTAAGGCTGTGGTCTAAGCTAAAAGTGATATACATGTAGATATTTTCCTTTTTTGGAGCGAGCGGAGCGCTCATACGCTCTGGTAGCAACGACTCTGTACTTCCGTTCTAATTTCGGACTTGCGGGCTTTTTTGTAGCTGGATGTATCTTTTGCTTCGTCTAAATATGAATGTGGATAACGTTACTATGGTGAGAAGCTTTGCTGCAGTTGCATTTCTAGTGATGGATCGGCGAAAACGACGGTCGTTGAGGCTCCGTCTAAAAACTCTGCCATTTCGACCAGCTGTTTGTAACATAAAATCATTTTATTTCTATAGTTTGTAGCCGAATTTACCAGCTGACTTCTCTATTATCACAAACATTAAACAGCAAGACATCTGGAGACACAACAGGAATCTGAAAAGTAACTAAAGCTGTCAGACAAATGTAGAGTAAAAAGTACAATATTTACCTCTGAGATGTAGTGGAGTGCAAGTATAAAGCTGCAGAACATGGAAATATTCAAGTAAAGTACCTCCAAATTGTACTTACATTAGGAACTGTACTTCAGTAAACTTTGAAAAAGGCACTATTTTAATGTCGGAGGTTTTGGGATTTTCCAGATTGAATGGATGAAAAAAAACACACGGACACGACGACCATCTACTTCTGCTTTACGCCACGTTTTGAAAGGACACGAATAGTACGGTTATTTCATAACTGAATCATTCCTTTCTTGTCTCCCCACTGCCAAAAAGAGCAAACTCTCAACATGATGTTTTAGTATTAGTACATATTTACACACCTTGTCCAGAGTGAGCATGTAGAAGTTGCAGATGTCGTTCTCCTGGGCGTGTCTGATCCTGGACCTGCACTCCTCCTCGTCGATCACCTCCCCGACGTACTCGCTCACAAACTGACCCTGAGAGGACAAAACAGTCAAAACGTGACTCTTCACTACATCGCAGCATTTATATAGACTGTCTATTCAGATATATTGTGTTATTACCAACTGTATTCTGACTCTTACTACATCTCAGCAGCGATATATGTATTTATACCATGGTCTGGGTGAATACTCGATTCTGATTGGCTGCTGGGTGTCCATTAAAAAGTGATGTAGGACACCTAGTAAAGGTGTCCCGGTGAAACGGACTGTTTACCGTTAAATCAATAACTAAATCAATGCGCTACATTAAATAAAAAAAAAAGGAAATGTGGATCTGTCATTTCCAACTCGTCCTCTGAACACCACAGGATGGCGCTAACACACACGCTGCAGGAAGTAAGTTATATTTCCCCTCTGGACTGACTTTGTTTCACAGAGAATAACGTTATCTCACATCCCGTTCACTGTTCAGGTCGCTGCTCCAGGCTGCGCCGCTGCGGCCGACAGTAACGTTACACATCGCGGATCAAATTGTTCGTAAAAGTCGTTATATTGTTTCGGGGACAATGACATGGCTGATAACTAGCTTGTCTTGTTGTTTAACATACTGTCAAATATTTTTTACTGATTGCCAACTGTACACAATGTTATTGACTTTGGATCTTGCTAGCATAGCGTTAGCTAGCATAGCGTTAGCCTTCTGGCTCGTAGCTGAGCTGAAGGATTCTATCAGCTGAGCGGACTATAAACATCTCCGGTTGCTAAGGATGGCAATGTCGTATCTAAGGTCCTTCTTATTTCCTGGAGGAGTGAACAACGTTTGCATTGCATTAGAACCTGATGGATGGGAATGATTGTTCCAGGTATTAGTCAAACCGCCAGGCGTAACCAGGGAAACAGAGTTATTGTTTGTAAAAACTTTAGATTTCGATTGTAAAACTAATTAAAATGTGAAATAAAGTTTTAAAAATATGTTATTTGGCAAGTGACCATGGTATAAGCGGGTTAATGCCCTTCGAGGTGTCCATTGTCAGGTATTAATGGACTTCGGCGGAGGCAACCGTCCTCCGCTGCGCGTCGGACGGTTCACGCCTCGCCGTCGTCCATTAATACCTGACAATGGACACCTCGTCGGGCATTAACCCTTACATATATACCAGTCCCTCCAGAAAAACACAGAGTTTTTTTGTGATTGTTGCGGGCAAAAATCCTTGGTTATGCGGCACGTTTTCTTAAAAAATGTAAAAAATTTTATGCGATGAAATTGCGGGAACTTGCAAAAACTGCGGTTTGATGAAAAAGAGAAAAAAAAGTGATTCCCCCCCAACGCCGTGGTCTCACTAGGAGAAATTACATCACTTCATAACGTTCCCATGGCAACAGGGGAAAATGGCTGCTCTCGTGTGAAGTAAACGTAACATTTTTCAACTTCCTGCTGAGATATTTGTGACTTTTTTGCAACGAAAATGCGGGGATTATGAAATCATGCAAGCCCCGCATATTTTGCGCGGAAATCTGCAATTTATGCAGCGAATTTGAAAAAATGCGCCCCCCCCCCGCATAAATATGCAGACTTTGGCTGATTATGCATTGAATTAACGCATAATCGCGTTTTTCTGGAGGGACTGATATATGACTATCATATATATATATATGATAGTCATATATCAGTCCCTATATATATATATGTATATGTCTATTCATGTATATTGTGTTATTACCATATCACTTTCGCATATCCATCGACTTACTTCCACCTCACTTTGCGCCGGCTTTGTAGGCCTAATGCCGACTTAACCTGTACTTTATGTATCCTACTGCATTCTGTATTCTTCTATTGTATTGAATGTGTAACTATATGTTTGTCCTGCACGCTTACGCTTTTCTTGGCCAGGTCGCCGTTGCAAATGAGAACCTGTTCTCAACGGCCTACCTGGTTAAATAAAATAAACCCTGACCCAGTCCCTCTGAACAGCATCACACCTCCCGATGGTACAGAAGTGCCAGTCATATATTTGAGGGCAGTTTGAAGTTACCTTCTTGATGTCGTGGACACAGCGGAGCCCCCAGCCTCGAGACAGCGTCCTGAAGATCTCCACCTGGCTGTACTGACGCTTGGTGAACGCCTGGTTGAGGCAGCGCTCACCCGCCGGGCAAACCTGCAACCATT
This sequence comes from Gymnocephalus cernua, assembly GCA_023631565.1. Taxonomy (NCBI): domain Eukaryota; kingdom Metazoa; phylum Chordata; class Actinopteri; order Perciformes; family Percidae; genus Gymnocephalus; species Gymnocephalus cernua. Next base: position 1,471,449 of record CM042439.1, on the reverse strand, counting down.
TTCAGATTTACTCTTTGTTTTTTAAACATCATAATAAACGTGGAGCAGTAAAACATGTTGCGAGTGTGACGAAGGGCTTCCTGTACCTGCGGGTGACACTCGTACAGCAGCATGCGGTTGATGCACTCCGAGTCCATCCCACACGGGCTCTCGTCTGTCTCCTTACAGTTACAGCGCGGGATCTCCGAGAGGTCGGCCGTGAAGATCTGAACCTTTCCTATTGGTCGATTCACCTGAATAAGTCAGAAAGTTGGAAGGACGCATGAACTCTCCGTCTGCACAACGTTTGTATTTCTAAATCACACTTAAAAAGGTACATTGTGTAGGAATTCCTCCCATGTAGCGGTGAAATTGATTAATCTCTCTCAGTCATAGACAGGTAGACTAGTGCTGTATGTCTCTCTCAGTCATTATAGTTTTTAAAATGGTGGAACCACGTGGAAGCCTCCTTGGACTTGCCCGTCCAATGTAAATACAGATAAATTCTTCACTTATGAGCATAAGTCAGATCATTGGCAGAGGTAATTTAATACCAATGAGGACATATGAGAGCTCAGTAATATTTAGCATGATTTTATAATTTTGTTTCAAGTGTACTAATGTTCAGCACCAGAATAATAATTCATAAATAAATACCTAAATAATACATTAAGTCATAAATGTATTCACCTTCATGGTACGAAGAACAAAGCCACTTACATGAAACAGGCTTATATTAGAGACAGGACTTCATTCCTAAGTGCTAATTTCTTCCCTTAAAAAAAAAGGTATAATACGCAACGCTTACCTTAAAAAACAATATATAGACTAACCCCCGTTTTCCACCACGCGTGTCTGCACTGGGTTCTGGAGGCGCCGTGGCCCCCGCGAGCAATCGCGGCCAAGAAACAGGAAGTGAAACAGCGAGAGCATCCAGTCAATTTACCAAAAGACACCCCCCCCCCAATATTGTTTATGTCTCCTTTACAACTACCCTGGAAATCCAGAGTTCTCTCGAGAGCACAGTTTGAATTTGCTCAGCGAGTTACTCTGGCGTCGAGTAATGATGCTCATTAACTATGCCCTGGTAGCCGAGCTGCACCAATCACATCGGTGTATCTGATGTAGGCGGGCCAGAGGCGAGCTGCACCAATCACATCGGTGTATCTGATGTAGGCGGGCCAGAGGCCAGCTGCACCAATCACATCAGTGTATCTGATGTAGGCGGGCCAGAGGAGAGCTAAACAGATGAGGACAGTTTAATCTACCAGTTGGCTCCGCTGGTAGCTGAGCGTACGGGGCTCTGGATACGTCACCCCGTGTGTTGTGATTGGTCGTAGTGTTATCCAATTGCGTGTAGTGAGATTTTCAAAATGCACGCTTGGTGCCGCCCCTCGAGTCGGGCTGGAGTTCATTACTCAGTGCCAGATTCTTAATCTTTTGCATTTGTGTCTGGATTTCCAGGCTAGGACAATAAAATCCGCGAGTCGGGCAGGCAAGACGCTCTGCTTCCGAGACGCTCCCGGTGCGGTATGGCACGCGGCGGAGGACGGAACAAAACCGCGGCGCAGCCGGAACGCAGCACAGATGGCTTATACTTCTCCTTGACCTTTATATGTTTGTACGGAGGAGGCTTCCTGTCGTTCTTCCTGTCCTCCTGAAGCTGCCGAAGCTCCTTCTCCGCCTGCAGCTCACGGAATCGAACAGCCGCCTCCTCCAAAGCTAAAGAGGGAGATCAACAGGCAGAAACTCAGTCATCATAGCTGAAGACACAACCTGCAACAGGGTCTGAAGAAGAAGAAGAAGAAGCCATTTTGCTGAACACACTGGATACCTTTCTTGTAGGTGGCGTCAACACCTTTCCCCATCTTCTCCTTGCTGTTGGCGTCCACGTCCATATAAGGGAAGACCCTGGCCTGGTAGGTCCACAGGTAGTCGTTGGAGCCGAAGAAGTGAACAGGAAACTCCCCGACGTCGTGCCTCATCCGCTGGATGTTCTCGGGGATCGTTTTGGGATGGCTGACCTCCGCTGGCCACCACCTTTATGGAGCAGGACAGAAAAAAAACACATACGTTTGAAAAGACCTTTGGAAGTGACAGGACTGTTTCAGAGGTCTAATTATCTGTTTAGCCAACATAATATTATATATACACAGTATAAATATATAAATCTGTAGCATGAAGGCAAAGCTTGGATTTGTTGCCGCGTGTTGCAGTTTCCTTAAATGAGATAATAAGAAATATTTGTGTTTGTTAACGAGAAGAGTGTCTTGTTAAAATCAAATCATTTGGTATAAAGAAACATTGACTAAGACACTACAGCATGCTAGCAGCTCTGTGAGGCCGTTCTGTGAGTGGTGCTTTGAGCTAAATGCTAACATCACCATGCTAACAAACTCACAACGACAATGCTTACATGCTGATGTTTAGGTAAGTATACTTACCACATATATATATTTTTATTTTTTTGCATTCTACCCACTGCATCTTTAACTCTGTTAGTTTAGCGTGTTAGCATGCTAACATTAGCCGACAAATTACAAAGTAAAGCTGATGCTGTAAGAAGCGGCATTAGCTTTTTACCAACATCAGCTCTACCAACATCAACCGCCTCCAACTGGTCCAGAACGCAGCTGCCCGACTCATCACCCGCTCCAAATCTTGGCACCACATCAATCCAGTCCTAAAACAACTCCACTGGCTTCCTATCTCCCACCGGATCACCTACAAAATCCTGGTCCTCACCTACAAAGCCCTCCACCATCTAGCCCCCTCATACCTCACTGACCTCCTGTCCCCCTACCAACCCTCACGGTCCCTCAGAGCCACCTCAGCCGGTCTCCTCTGCATCCACAAGTCCAAACTCCGCAGTTTTGGGGACAGAACCTTCTCCAGGGCAGCTCCCAGGCTCTGGAACTCCCTCCCCCAAGAGATCCGCACCTCTGAGTCCCTCACCATCTTCCAGTCCCGCCTCAAGACCCATCTCTTCACCTCTGAGTCCCTCGCCATCTTCCAGTCCCGCCTCAAGACCCATCTCTTCACCTCTGAGTCCCTCGCCATCTTCCAGTCCCGCCTCAAGACCATCTCTTCACCTCTGAGTCCCTCGCCATCTTCCAGTCCCGCCTCAAGACCCATCTCTTCACCTCTGAGTCCCTCGCCATCTTCCAGTCCCGCCTCAAGACCCATCTCTTCACCTCTGAGTCCCTCGCCATCTTCCAGTCCCGCCTCAAGACCATCTCTTCACCTCTGTCTATCTGTAGCCCCCTTTTCTTCTGTGACTGAATCTTGTTTTGCTTTGTCTTGTTTTCTTTTGCTTTGTTTTGTTTTGTCTTGTATTGTCCTGTTTTGCTTTACCTTCTAATCTAGCTCCCTGTAAAGCGACTTTGAGTCTATGAAAAGCGCTATATAAATTCAATTTATTATTATTATAATTTTTTTTTTTTTTTTAGGAATTAGCCTAAACCAAAGCATGGACGAATTGAAATGTTGACCTGATGGCGGCACTAGATAAAAAGTCAATCATCAAAGTTCTGACCTCTCATCCTGAGAGGAACATGAACGTCTGAACCAAATTACATGGTAATCTAATCAACAGTTGTCGAGATAATTCCCCTTAAAAGCACAAAAATCACCCTCACGGTGGCGATCGGGAAACGTTGGGTCACAGATCGACAAAATGAATTAAACAAAATGCTAAGAAATATCTTCACAATAAAGAAAGAGAGAAAAACTGACCTATACCGCCCAACCTTCACCCAGAGGATGTCCTTGTAGTGAGGTTTCTTCCCAGCCTTGCAGTCGTTGCAGTACCAGCTGCCTTTGGGCATTTCCATGTTCAGACACTCCCGGTGGAACGCAGCAGGACAGGACTCGCAGCACAGCAGACTGCCTCCTGGAGGACGAGAGGAGGAACTGCATGCTTTAACTGTTGATTGTTAGCCAGTCCCTCCAGAAAAACGCGGAGTTTTTTTTGTGATTGTTGCGGGCAAAAATCCTTGATTATGCGGCGCGTTTTCTTAAAAAATGTGATGGAATATGCGGGATATTTATGTAATTTTATGCGATGAAAATGCGGGAACTTGCAAAAATTGCGGTTTGATGAAAAAGAGAAAAACAAAGTGATTCCTCCCCAACACCGTGTTTACTCTAGGAGAAATTACATCACTTCATAACGGTCCCATGGCAACAGGGGAAAATGGCTGCTCTTGTGTGAAGTAAACGCAACATTTTTCATCTTCCTGCTGAGATATATGTGACTTTTTTGCAACAAAAATGCTGGGATTATGAAATCACGCAAGCTCCGCATATTTTGCGCGGAAATCGGCAATTTATGCGGCGAAAGTGCGGCGTATTTGAAAAAATGCGCCCCCCCCCCCCGCATAAATATGCGAACTTTGGCTGATTATGCGTTGAATTCTGCGATCGCATGATCGCGTTTTTCTGGAGGGACTGGTTATTGGTAGAGTTTTTTTTGTGATAGTTGAGGGCAAAAATCCTTGATTATGCGGCACGTTTTCTTAAAAAAAATGCGATGGAATATGCAGGATATTTATGCAATTTTATGCGATGAAATTGCGTGAACTTGCAAAAATGCTCCTTGAAGTTGTACCTTCAGTGCAGACGAAGCACCAGCTGACGTTGACGTGTTCGTGGTTCTTCACGCCGCGGCGGGGGGTGAAGTGGTTCGGACAGATGATGCTGTTGTTGGAGAGGACGACGCTGCCCGCTGCCATGCAGAGGTCTGTAGCGTGATAGGCTACCGGGCAGCGCACGCACCGAACCAGACGACCTACAGGCCAACAAACGTACAGTCAAGAGCACGGAAGGTGCACCAATCAAACAACTCAGGTGATCACGGTGAATCATCAGAGCGTCCTCTGGTTTACCTTTAGAGATGGACGAGCTGGTGGGGTTGGCGATGAAGCAGGTGAGGCAGACGTGGATGGAGCAGCGGAAGCCTCGGTTCACAGGTGCGGTCGGGGCGAAGTTGGCGATGCACTCGCCGTGATAAAACTTCCCACACACGGGAATCATACAGCGCCGCACGTCCTCACTGCGCTTTTTACATACAAAGCAGGTGTGGATGCCTGGGGAGAACGTTTTGTTTTTTGTTTTTTTTACACAAATCATCACCTTTTGTACGTTTAACGGTCCATGTTAACATCAAATCATTTTTGGATTTACACCAACAGATCCATTTCTACAGAAATCCTCCCTACACTTTCAACTGCTAACCCTCCATAAATAAAACAATACAAACGATAATAATACATTCAGGGCATGAAGTTAACTTTTTTGACCACCAGCCACTGTGGCGGGTGGATTTAAAAATCCACCCGCCACAGAGACGTTTTACCAGCCAGATTTTTTTTGCCTCATGAAGGTGAAAAACAGGAATTACTGTGTCTCTCTGATCCTATCCTGTCCTATTCATCGTAGCCTGTGTATTAAGACAAAACATAATAATTTATTGAATTAATCAAATCTGAACATACAGTAGGCCTATGTGTCAGTGGCTTGTTGATCTTTACATCGTTAGTTAATTTTCTATCCTGGTCTGGGACACACATTCATACGGTTTGAGTAGCTACTTATTGGACTTTAACTTATTGCACTTACAATAATGAGCGTAGCTGTCCTCAATTTAGGTTATTATGTACGTCTCATCTCCGTTTTTTCCTGCATTCACCGTGTGATTGTGTCCGTGTGTGTGTGTGTGTGTGTGTGTGTGTGTGAGCAACAGCCCAGGACAGGATTGAAACGACAGCAGCTTTCAGCGACATGAGAGTGAAACATCGCTACAGCGGACATTGATGTTAAAATGTCTACAGGTTGGCAGGACAGTCCGAAATGTTCTGCACGGTCTGGCGCTGTACGTTTTGTTGGTAAATGTGAAATGTTCGAGTCACACACGTCTTGTCTTCGTTATCAGAAACAAGGAAATGAATTTGACCCGTTCTCACTACCGCTTGGTCAGCGGCTGCACGTGGGACTGCTGGGATTACCGCGAGTAATGCAAATGCGATGGGGGGCCCCGGCTGTCAATCAATGTCTTCCAGTGATGCTGGCCCCTGATTGGTCTGGGCCCGTAAGCAACCGCGTACCCTGCTTACCAATAGTTGCGCCTCTGAATCACTCAATTCTCATTGGCTACCTGCCAATGTGGCAGGTAGATTGACAGTGTTACCCGCCAATTGCAAAATTCACCCGCATTTGGCGGGTGGGCGGGTGTTAATTTCATGCCCTGAATACATTACCTAAACCCGTTCTCGAGCAAACAATCAAAAATATAATACAATCAAACAGAAATGCATAAAAGAATTAACTAAGAATAGTAACGTGCACGCACTGAGAGTTGGATTTATCACACCGGTGCAGAAAGTATAAAGTATGTTGATCATGCTACAAGTTCATTGTCGCTATATGATTTTATTATTGTTGTATGTTATTGTTAATGCGGTCCAAAAGAACAAGTCTTACATCCTCAGAGTCTGAATACGACTTGTTCCTAGGCTGCTATGTTATATATAAATGTATCTTTTGTTCGTTAGAGAAATATAAAATGTACATCTTTCTTTTTACCTTTAAATATATTTACAATTTTCAACCACATTGTTAGACTGTGTAAACCAGTCTGATCTGCTGGTGATGTGATGTCTCCCTGCAGCTCAGGCTGGAAACCTGTACGTTTATCTCTCCTGCTTCTGTTACAAATCTGCGGGAACCAATCACAAACTGGCTTATCCACCTGGCGCGCTATTGGTCGGTTTAACACGATGACGATAGAGAAGCGACCGAGCAGCTTCTTGTTTACATTCAACATGGCGGCCACCGAAGCGCAGCGACCCGTTGATGCCGCTGTCGCTGCTACGTCACCCGGATTGCTGCTCTGATTGGTTGAAGGACTATCCAATGGCGTGCAGAGTCATGTGAACTACGCCCATTGGTCCCGCCTCTCGTGGAGTAGAAAATACAGAGCAGACTCCCCAGACTGATGTTCACTCTTTAAAGATGGAGCTTGGTCTGATAGACAGACGAACTCATTGCATGAGCAGAAATGAAATCTTTTCTAGTTCTTTTTTTTGTCAATACAACAATTTAAAAGGTGGAAAATTGTGAAACAAAAGAAATACACACACACACACACACACACACACACACACACACACACACACACACACACACACACACACACACACACACACACACAGTATATATATATTTGTGACGTTTTAGTCCTCAGACCTTTACCAAGTAAAGGTAAATTGGAGAAGCTCAGTAGGGATTTTGTTTACAACCAGATGAATGCTGGGAGGTCATAATAATAATAATAATAATAATAATAATAATAATAAAGAGATTTCTTTTTGCTTTTCACAGTCAGTAACACAGACTTTTGGCCCCATAGACACTTGGTATCTATTTTTTTTAATTCGGTTATATTACTTTTACACTTTTCTTTTTACCTGATTTGCACTCCGGACAGACAAACTTCCCTTTAGGGGCCTCGGCCAGAGAGATGCAGGGCAGGTGGAAGGCTCCACAGCACTGGCCCTCACAGAGCAGCAGCTCCCCCGTCTTTTCACACACCTGAGACACAAAAACACACAACCTACTGTAAAAGACCTGACATAACATGAGTTTTACTATCAATTACTTCTTATGTTCCAAAAGGGAAGAACAATAATTAACAGTTGCAATGATACAATAAAAAATGCAAACAGTATCAGCAGAGATATTATGATTTACGTGCCACTTATAATTTACCAGGTGCTATGTTTTCTTTTATCAGGTCTTAGGTCTGCCATTACGGTGTAACCATGGACCCCCCCCCCCGACCCACAAGCCCTACACGCTGCTGGGTGTTGGCGTTCAGCCGAAAGTTTCTGCTCTACAGTCATGTGAAAAAATTAGGACACCCGCGCTAAAGTTAATAATAATATTTCTTTTATTTGATCGGGGACAGTGCACAAAAAACATCGAGTCTATAAAAGAAGAGATGTCATGTGCCAGGTTATAGCAGAAAATGCTAATTTCCACCCGCAGTCCCTGGACAGGTTGATGTTATACTTACAAAAAATCATAAAATATATACACAAAAATACATGAAAGCAGTACTTCACTCACATCATAAAAACACTCTCCACTTCAGGAATCTATCACTCACTCACAGTTTACATCATTCATATCACAGTCATTCAGGGACTAAAAAGAGGAATAAAAAAAACATCTTTTGCAAATTGATCTTAATGCCTTAATTAAAAAAAATGAGGAAAAAAACAACTTTTAAGGACACACATTTTCTTTATGAATGAATAATGTATCGTGCATAAATAAATGTTCTTCCTTAAAATACAGGGGGCATAAGTCAGTACACCCCTATGTTAAATTCCCATAGAGGCAGGCAGCCAGTTATTACATGGATCCAGGATACTATGCATCCTGATAAAGTTCCCTTGGCCCCCACATCATCACATACCCTTCACCATACCTACAGATTAACATGGGGGACTTTCCATAAGATCATCTCTCAATGCAAATCAAACCAGCTATTAGGCTAACTGACATACAACCATGTTAATCTCTAGGTATGGTGAAGGGTATGTGATCCTTTATCAGGACGCATAGTCTCCTGGATCCATGTAATAACTGCCTTTAATAATAAAAATCTGCCTGCTGTCTCTATGGGAATTTACCATAGGGGTGTACTCACTTATGCCCCCTGTATTTTAAGGAAGAACATTTATTTATTTGCGATACATTATTCATTCACAAAGAAAATTTGTGTCCTTAAAGGTTGGATTTTTTCCTCATTTTTTTTTTAATTAAGGCATTAAGACCAATTTGCAAAAGATGATTTTTTTATTCCTCTTTTTAGTCAACTTTAGCATGGGTGTCCTAATTTGTTCACATGACTGTATTTGTCTTTTTATTACAATCCTCTTGAAGGGATTTTGAGAAGGGCAACACACAGCAGGAGGGACAAAGCCCGACATGTGCGTAGGGTCACCTGACTCACGTTCCATCTTTACTACAAAACTTGCAGCTTGAACCCAATCAAGATCAACTGCATCACATTTCAAACTGCATCTAGAAAACAAGGCCCCGGAGAAAGTGAAGAAGACGCAGCTCTTGAGACCCGTTTCCATCAGTAAATAGGGCCTTGGCGGGAAAGCTCACCTGACATATGTTCTCCTTCATGGAGGCAGGACCTCCTCGGTCCCCTATGATCTTCCTCGAAGGTAAAAGTGGATCGTCACACAGCGATAGGTCGTCCTTCATGGAGGAGAAGCTGTGATCCAAGATGGATGGTTCACCCTAAAGAGCCAAAGGACAAATTCATACAGCAATAATTCAGAGCTCGTATTTAGTTCTGATCCGACTGGACCCAATCAAGCATTTATGGCAGGAGAGGCTAAACAACTAGCCTAGCTTAGCACAGATCCTGGAGGTAACCGGCTCCATCTAGCCTAGCTTAGCACAGATCCTGGAGGTAACCGGCTCCATCTAGCCTAGCTTAGCACAGATCCTGGAGGTAACCGGCTCCATCTAGCCTAGCTTAGCACAGATCCTGGAGGTAACCGGCTCCATTTATCCTAGCTTAGCACAGATCCTGGAGGTAACCGGCTCCATCTGGCCTAGTTTAGCACAGATCCTGGAGGTAACCGGCTCCATTTATCCTAGCTTAGCACAGATCCTGGAGGTAACCGGCTCCATCTGGCCTAGTTTAGCACAGATCCTGGAGGTAACCGGCTCCATCTGGCCTAGCTTAGCACAGATCCTGGAGGTAACCGGCTCCATCTGGCCTAGCTTAGCACAGATCCTGGAGGTAAGCAGCTCCATCTGGCCTAGCTTAGCACAGATCCTGGAGGTAACCGGCTCCATCTAGCCTAGCTTAGCACAGATCCTGGAGGTAACCGGCTCCATCTAGCCTAACTTAGCACAGATCCTGGAGGTAACTGGCTCCATCTAGCCTAGCTTAGCACAGACCCTGGAGGTAACCGGCTCCATCTAGCCTAGCTTAGCACAGATCCTGGAGGTAACCGGCTCCATTTAGCCTAGCTTAGCACAGATCCTGAAGGTAACCGGCTCCATCTAGCCTAGCTTAGCACAGATCCTGGAGGTAACCGGCTCCATCTAGCCTAACTTAGCACAGATCCTGGAGGTAACTGGCTCCATCTAGCCTAGCTTAGCACAGATCCTGGAGGTAACCGGCTCCATCTAGCCTAGCTTAGCACAGATCCTGGAGGTAACCGGCTCCATCTAGCCTAACTTAGCACAGATCCTGGAGGTAACTGGCTCCATCTAGCCTAGCTTAGCACAGACCCTGGAGGTAACCGGCTCCATCTAGCCTAGCTTAGCACAGATCCTGGAGGTAACTGGCTCCATCTAGCCTAGCTTAGCACAGACCCTGGAGGTAACCGGCTCCATCTAGCCTAGCTTAGCACAGATCCTGGAGGTAACCGGCTCCATTTAGCCTAGCTTAGCACAGACCCTGGAGGTAACCGGCTCCATCTAGCCTAACTTAGCACAGATCCTGGAGGTAACTGGCTCCATCTAGCCTAGCTTAGCACAGACCCTGGAGGTAACCGGCTCCATCTAGCCTAGCTTAGCACAGATCCTGGAGGTAACCGGCTCCATTTAGCCTAGCTTAGCACAGATCCTGAAGGTAACCGGCTCCATCTAGCCTAGCTTAGCACAGATCCTGGAGGTAACCGGCTCCATCTAGCCTAGCTTAGCACAGATCCTGGAGGTAACCGGCTCCAACTAGCCTAGCTTAGCACAGATCCTGGAGGTAACCGGCTCCATCTAGCCTAGCTTAGCACAGATCCTGGAGGTAACCGGCTCCATCTGGCCTAGCTTAGCACAGATCCTGGAGGTAACCGGCTCCATCTAGCCTAGCTTAGACCAGATCTTGGAGGTAACCGGCTCCATCTAGCCTAGCTTAGCACAGATCCTGGAGGTAACCGGCTCCATCTGGCCTAGCTTAGCCCAGATCCTGGAGGTAACCGGCTCCATCTAGCCTAGCTTAGCACAGATCCTGGAGGTAACCGGCTCCATCTAGCCTAGCTTAGACCAGATCCTGGAGGTAACCGGCTCCATCTAGCCTAGCTTAGCACAGATCCTGGAGGTAACCGGCTCCATCTAGCCTACAGCTCCCAATAAGTGACAAAATAACGCCAACATGTTCCTATTTACATGTTGTGATTTGTATAGTCACAGCGTGTATAAATAACAAGGTCACATGACACACAGCCATCTTCTAACTGCATACAAACTGGGAACTATATTCTCAGAAGGCGAAGCACTGCTACAGATCGGGTAGCGAATCTGTAGTTCGAATGAACTGGACGATGTAATGTAACGGACAATTCCGCTTCCAACCTGTAGGGGGACCGAAGCGGGAAAAGTTCTCTAGTTTTGCTTTAAATGACTTTATTGTAACCAACAGTTCCTTCATACCATAGATATATATAGACAGTATATAAAATGGACCCAGCGACTCCGCTGTTTTTGACGGAGACCAGTGAGGTCACTTCCCCGGTGATGTCCGAGCGTTACTGCGCAGCCTCAAACTGAGCTTGATGACGTAGATGTGACGTGAGCAACGTGTCTGAACGTTGTAAGTCTTCTGGTAGCTGTGCCAAGAGAAATCTCAATCATTCCCAATCTATCAGAGACGGAGAGCGTAGGTATATGTAAGGAGATAACATAGGCACAGGCTAATTATTGATCACTAAAATGCTAGTTAACATTAGTAATTAAACTAAACAGCTGATGTAAGTCCAAACTGCCTGCGAGCTTCTCCTGTACTGTACGGTAATTCCTCTACTATGAGACAGTAAGTCTCGTGGTTATGACCCAACCGTTAGCCTATTTTTATAAAAACGTCTGCTACGGAGCCATAACGTGAGGTACAAGGTAACGGAGCCTTTTATACATCGTCGTGTTTCTTTAGAAATAAACAACGGACAAATAAAGTCTTTAAACGCTTCAGATGTAAAGTTATTGGCTGTCAAAGTGACGCCAAAATGAATGGCAGTCAATGGGATGCTAACGGCGGGGTGATGGCTTATTAGCATCAAAATGGCGCCATAGGAGGCTTCACTCTGCGGAGGGAAGCTCGCCCCCCTTGCTTCATACAGTATGATCAAGAGAAGAAGAAAGACGGCTGACCTCTGACTCCGCCGTGTCCTTTTTGTCCTCCGTTTGAGGAGCATTGACGTCTGCTGGCGGCGTCTCCACCTGGGCGGGTTCGGGCGGTGCCGGGGCCGGTGCCGGTGCCGGGGCCGGGGTGGGCGGTGCAGGAGAGCTGGGAGGAGGATCTGTGGGGGTACACGTGGAAGCCTCTGTGGGTGTCGGCGTGGAGCTGGAAACTGGAAGCTGCTTAGTCTTTGACTTTAGAGATGACGGTCCAGAATCTGGGTGCAAGAAAGACGCGTTTGTTCATCACAAATATTATCATTTATGATATTATACAATTGGTTTAAATATTTAATGTTGAAAGTAGTGCTGTCAAACGATTAAAATATTTAATCGCGATTAATCGCATTAATGTCAGAGTTAACTCACGATTAATCGCACATTTTTATCTATTCTAAATGTCCCTTGATTTCTTTTTGTCCCATTATATTTTCTCATTTTAATTCTCTTAACATGGAAAAGTGGATCAGCTGCTTTGTGACAATGTTTTTTTATTGAAAACATTGGCATATACGTAGTGTTCAATTTCACACTAACATTCACACTTGGAGCTAATAATCTGTCACATAATGTAGCGCTGTTACCTCCATTTTCCATTGCCGATAGTGCCGCCTCACGCCTGAGGCGAGCGTGGCTGGTCGTCATAGCGACTATGGTTTCCCCCGACTCATTTCCTGGTTCTCCTTCTCCATAAACAACATGAAATCAAGGAGAGGGTTAACTTCTCCTGCTCCAGGTTTCCCACCGTGGTCAGAAAGAACAGAGGAGACACTTTGTTTCTCTCACTATGACTCTAGAGTCACTACTCGCTCCAAAAGATAATTGCCGTGACGATCCTACTCGCCACGCGGCTCGCAAGCCCAAACAAGTGTGTGCAACCGCGGCGTGTGTCCGTTTTGTTTCCGGTCTAGCTAGATCCGAAAGAATGTTAATCTTGCGACAGCGTTAAAATACATACACCAAATATTTAAGCCCATGAACATATTTTGCTTTTATTTTATTATCATTTTCTTTATTTATTTATACTATACTTTATACTGTAATCAAGTTGAGGGTTAGATGAGGTGAGCGATATATTGTCTGTTTGAGGGTATATTCATATTGTTTTTAAATTCCTGCTGTATTTATTACATTTATAGTGTATTTGTATTGACTTTTGTATTTTAGGGTGCGTGTTAAGACCCTGCTAGGGACAACAGATGGAAACTAGCACTTGTAGCTAACTCTGGCTTGTTTACAGCAAGTAGACTTAGACTTATTGATCCTGTTGGGATGACTCCCGCAAGGAAATTGGCTTTCCAGCAGCAAATTCCAGCATTTTACAAAAAAAGACACTTAAGTACAGTACTGAAAAAAAAGAGTAAAAAGATACAAACAATAAACTCTTAGATACATATAGTAAGTAAACAAGAAACAGTAGACAGTAAATAATAGTAATAATATTAATAATAATAATAATAATACAGAACTCTTAGCCCAAGAAATAGAAGATAGACAATAATAATAAAACAGTACACAATGGGCTCTTAGCTATTAACAAGTAACTTGTCTGTTGCTCAATGAGCATTGTCCCTATCAAATAAATAAACAAATAAATAAATAAATAGAAAAATAAAAAAATAAATAAAAAAAAAAAAAAAATAAATAAATAAATAAATAAAAAAAAAAAAATGGGTTTGCGTTAACGCCGTTAATAACTAGTTGAAAGGTGATTCACTAACCTGACTGAGGAGCAGGACTTGGACTGTTTTTCAGAGTTTTGACCTGTGACAAGACAAGAGAAACATTATCAATCACGTCAAAGAAATCCTTCTAAATCACGTTGTTATATTCATGTCATTTGTTTGGCACGGCCCCATCTTCCACCATCCTCTTGTGAGCTATTTCCACGTCCGGAATAAACACCAAATATTTCACTTTCACACCGACTCCGTCACACTTTCTTGATTGTCGCGTTGTTGTCCCCGAATCCATCGAAAGGGTCACGTGGTGAATAACATTTTAAATTTGGTAAAAAGAACAATGTTTCCCTCTGAGATGTAGCAGAGTAGAAATATATTATATAATGGTTAAATACTTGATGTGAATACTCAGCATTACAGATGTAATCTTACAATTATAATATTGTTATTAATATTTCACCATCGCACTGAACTGCCTTGCACTATATTTATATTTAAATCTTAAATCTCAGACTATACTGATAGTGCACTAATCCTTCCCTCTCTTCAATTGTTATTGTATATTTTTTCTAAATTTCTAAATTCTATTGTATTGTTATTGTGTAAACTTAACAGTATTTTTAGTATTATTTATATATTCTCACTGTCCTTTCTGTTTTTATTCTTATATGTTAAGCGACTGTTGTTGTTAACCGGAGTCAAATTCCTTGTTTGTTTGCGTAAACCTGGCCAATAAAGCCGATTGATTTTATTCTGACTCTGATTCTGATATGAAATGTACACACACAACAGATATAGTTACCTTCTTCCTGGGGCCAGTTGAGGCCTCGGCCTCCAGACAGTACTCCAGGATCTTCTGAGTGGGTTTCCTCTTTCGCTTCTTCTCCAGCATGGGAACGTTTCCTGTGGATTTAATGTCACATTAAAAGACGCAATGCATTGTTGAATATTTAAGTCTTCTAGGCTTGTGTTTCTGGAGAGACGACACACTGCTGTGAGTTGTTGTTAGCATGTTAGCATTATCAAGAGTGAATTTCTGATGGCTGCATTCAAATAACGTGGTGAAATAATCAAATATTTTTCACAAAAACAGCTAAGATGACAGAAAAATTAAAATGAAAAACACATGTGTGCAGCAGAGCGTTTTTTGTTTTTTCTTCTTTTGCTCTCCAGTTAATAATCTTACGACCCCCTCGGTCATTTTTCCGGTAAAACATTTTATTGTTCCAACTTCACAAGCTGCTTTTCCTTTATATACATAACATTTTAATAATGTTAATGTATTAGTAATAATGCTGAGGTTTGGACTGAACAAACATTGTGAAGGTGTCACTTTGGGCTCTGGGTAACTGTGACGCCATTTCTCAATATTTTCACTATTATAAATTATCTGTGTGTGTGTGTGTGTGTGTGTGTGTGTGTGTGTGGGGTTATGCGTGCGTATGTGAGTGAGTGTCTAAAGTTATACTGTATGTTATTGTGCTTAAGATGCTGCTAAACTAAAAAAAAAAAAAAAATTGTATTAATTGTTTTCAAGATTTTAAATGGGTTGTCGCCCTCTTATTTATCGGAGCTTTTACATGTCCACACTCCCATCAGAGCACTGAGGTCGTCCAATCAGATGCTCCTCCATGTGCCCAGATCCAGGTTAAAAAACAAAGGTGACAGAGCCTTTTGATTGGCTGCTCCAAACCTCTGGAATAGTTTACCTGTTCATATAAGAACAGCTCAGACCACTGAAACGTTCAAGTCCTTGCTTAAGACCCGTTATTATTTAGTGGCTTTCAATTCGAGTTTTGATACCTTGACATTTTATACTGTTGGTTATTTTGTATTGTATATTGTTTGTTTGTGTATATTATCTGGTTGATTTTCTATTTTTATTGTTGGAACTCGTTAGGCACTTTGGTCAACTAGAGTTGTTTTTAAACGTGCTATATAAATGAAATTGAACTGAACTGAAACTGTGTTTGCTGTTTAGCGAGGAGGAGATAGAAAGTAAATGGGCTGATGGCCTCCCTGTTTCTGTTGTATTTTATTTTATTCTGTTGGCAAATCTGCCTGTTTTAAATAACAATGGTCATTATTTTATCCATTATTTTGTAAAATTTTATTTTTATTTTTTAAAACAAAAGCAAAAAATCTGTCATACCTGCCCAGGGGGTGACTACAGGTGAGAAGTAGCAACTGTTGCTATAACCTGGCCCAAGACATACTCTCTTGTTTTAACAAGTTTAAGGTTTATTTGTGCATTGTGCCTGTTTAAAATAAAATAATTTCCGGGGCGGCCTCTAGCTCACTCAGTAAGAGTGTTCGCCCCATGTAGGCTGAGTCCTGCAGCGGTGCAGGTTCGAATCCGACCTGCGCCCTTTGCTGCGTGTCTTCCCCCATCTCTCTCCCCCTTTCATGTCTATCCACTGTCCAATAAAGGGAAAAGCCCCAAAAAAATAATCTTTAAAAAAAAATAATAATAATTTCCATTCCATAAATAAATAATAAGCAGATGAATCCATTTCCTGTTTCAACATGGCATGCACAAAACATGCATAAAGCGAGGACAATAAAGAAATGTTTTTCCAGTTTGGTGTGGAAGATGAGGTCCGGCCTGCACAGAGCCCGGTCCTTATCCAACACATTTGCGGACCAGGACTTTGTGGTTCAGGACCTATCGCCCAACATCAGTGGCCGGCCTAATTAATGCTCTTATGGCTGAATGGGGGCAAATCCCCAGAGCCAGCATACAAACTCTCGTTGAAAGCCTTCCCAGAAAAGAGTGCAGGCTTTTATAGCAGCAGATTAGATATCAGGTGTCCACATTCACTTGGCCATGTAGTGTATTGCATTTACAGAGAAGACTTCACTTTGGCTTCCCAGACAGTCTTTGCAACTTTGAACGCATAAAATAGCAAAGAAAGAAACACAAACACGTCCTCACCGTTGCCTTTGACGAGGCCTTCTGACGGCGAGGGGTCAGCTTCAGGAGGAGGGGTTAGTGTGTCGATGGAAAGCACCGGTGCATCTTGGGGGGTTGTGTTTTCAGTGCTGGGAATTTGCAGTTCAGAGGGCGCTGTTGCAGCAATTTCCTCAGGAGGTGGCGTCTGTATTTCAGGAAGCAAGCTCAAGGATGGGTGGTCGCGTGTGCTGCCGTCCGATCCCGGGGGCTCGGACATGGACGAAATGGTCTGAGCGGCCTGAGAAAACAAATGACGTGATTTCATTGTCAATTAGTGACACAAGCTTCATGTATGGCTGAAAAACAAGTGATATTGGATGCTTACTGCCATATGCATGTATAACAACATGTAGTTACTAGGAGTGTAACGGTACGTGTACTCGTACCGGACCGTTTCGTACAGGATTTTTTAGAACGGTACACAGAATGCAATCTTTAACAGACATGATTAGGCCTGTTTTGCGTGTGGAACATACTTCAATTTCGAGGCTATTTTAATTCCAAAGGTCAAGGGAACTTTATCAGGATGCATAGTATCCTGGATCCATGTAATAACTGCCTTTAAGAATAAAAACCTGCCTGCTGCCTCTATGGGAATTTAACATAGGGGTGTACTGACTTATGCCCCCTGTATTTTAAAGGAAGAACATTTATTTATTTACGATACATTATTCAGTCACAAAGAAAATTGGTGTCCTTAAAGGTTGGATTTTCCTCTTTTTTTTAATTAAGGCATTAAGATCAATTTCCAAAAGATGTTTTTTTTTTATTCCTCTTTTTATTACTTTATACTTTAGCATGGGTTCATAAACTTATGAGTAGGGTTGGGTACCGAAACTCGGGGCCAGTAGGTCCCCGGTTCCGACGTAAACGGTAGTAACGAGACCGAATAAGAACGAAGATTTCGGTGCCTGACTTTCCACTACACTGGACAGCAGGTAACGTTAGCCTAGCGTTAGCTAGCAGCGTGATTAAACAGGTTACCATGCCGACAGGTGACGTTAAACAGTGTAAAGTGTGACTGTATATCAACAGTCTGCTCTGCAGCGCAGCAGCTGCCGACGTCGGACAAACACAGACTGTGCGTTCACTGAAACTGGTAACCTACAGCCTCGCGGTGCGTTCACTAAAACTGGTAACCTACAGCCTCGCGGTGCATTCACATGAAACTGGTAACCTACAGCCTCGCGGTGCATGCACTGAAACTGGTAACCTACAGCCTCGCGGTGCATTCACTGAAACTGGTAACCTACAGCCTCGCGGTGCATTCACTGAAACTGGTAACCTACAGCCTCGCGGTGCATTCAAAGTTATTGTAAAATACCCTTTTCCCATCTGGTGGTTGTTTTTGTCGTTCAACAGCAATTTACTGGTGAAATAAGTTATTGTTTATTATAAGTTATAGTTATTACATTACTATTAAATCATTTAATTTTGACCATATGGCCTTAGTAATAAACAATGTGTTCTTAAATGTCACCGACTGTTGTTTAGTCGGCCTATCCTTCTTGTTTCTTCTTCTTTTTTTTTAAACTTTCTTAAAAAGTATCGGTTCAGGCACCGTTTAGGCACCGGCACTGTTTTAAAAGTACCGATTTAGCACCGCTATCGGAAAAACCCAAACCATACCCGACCCTACTTATGAGCACCACTGTAAGTAGCTCCGCTGCTATAAAAACACCACTGGCATTTGTTATTGCTTTGGCCCGATCTGAATTACCAGCATAAGTCTGTTTAAATGCCGAGGGGAGCTGCGTTTGCACTACGCTCGTTTCTTCCTTGTAGCGGCGATATTCACGTTCGTGTGGTGCCGTTTCACGTGAGTTAGCAAGTTTGACGTGTTGTCAGAAACATACCCGATCACTAATGAGCAATGTTGGCACACTACTTTTGTCTTATCCACTTGTTTTTGTCCATTGTTGTATTTCACCGGGAAACCGGAGTTTTCCCCAAACAGGAGACGGTAATGATAACGGAGGGTGTTCAAGCTCTGGCTTCTCTACATTGGGCAGGACGCCAGCAAACGAGAGGCTTGGCAGGATTAAGCAAAGTGTGTGTAAGCGCTCAAAGTGCAGGGCGGAGACTAAACAAACTTTTGGTCCGCCACTTAATATGTTGGCGTGGGAACTCGGAATTGAAGTATGTTCCACACGCAAAACAAGCTTAATCATTTCTGTTATTGCATTCTGTGTACCGTTCCTTATGCCCACTGAACATTTATTTATTTACGATACATTATTCATTCACAAAGAAAATTGGTGTCCTTAAACATTGGATTTTTCTAAATTTTTTTAATTAAGGCATTAAGATCAATTTCCAAAAGATTATTTTTTTTATTCCTCTTTTCAGTCAACTTCAGCGTGAGTTCATAAACTCATGAGCACCACTGTAACCCTGACTGACCATCACATCACCCCTCAGAGTAACATGGTAAGCCATGTTCTGCAAACTCATGCCCACACAAAATCTGGCAGAGGGCGTTGCTGGAGAGGCCAGGAACTACAGTTCCTGTCACAACAGACAATGCTAGGAATATTAATAATAAACAACAAGCACGTGTGTTGCTTCTTTACTTTGCTTGTCTGTATCTTACTGTACCGAAAATGAACCGAACTGTGACTTCAAAACCGAGGTACGTACCGAACCGTGATTTTTGTGTACCGTTACACCCCTAGTAATTATGAAGTTACAAGAGATCTTACTTTGTATGAGTTTTACCTTTCCGATCGACTGGAGAGGCTTTTTGGTTTTCTTCCTGGTAGAGAAAATCTGATCGTACTCTTCAGTCCATTCAATCAGCCTCTTGCTTGGTTTTCTTATTCGCTTATGTGCTGAAAAAGATATACAGTATAAGAAAGGACACTATCTTGTTTAATCCCTGTTGTTTATAGTGTGTAACATGGAGTAATATAAAACGAGAAGACTTTAAATGTATCTTATCACGGCAAAAAGATTAGTATTTGTTTAACCCCTTGGTTAGTTTAACTGGTGAGAGTTAGCTGGAACCATACTGGAACTGTTGCAATGGATACCTGCAGTAATATATCTTGCACATATTTAGTATGATGGTTAAATGACAGTTTGAGGTGTCCCGTTGGACCCTTTTAGACAACTGCCTTATTCTTATGCTCGGCACTCCAACTTGACAGCCTGCTGGTTATCTGTATACAACCACAGTATTGTGAGTTTTGGGGTTGTTTCCTGTCATTAGCTTGGAGTAGCGATTCCTTTCTGCCCAAAACTGGAGAAAATACTCCTGTGCAAACACATACACGCTGCTACATAACTTAGCAGATGGAAGCAACATTTACCATTTGTGTATCACACAAAAAAAATATTACCAAGAAGAGCAAAAGCTTGCCAAAGTCCTCAGTGATCGCACTGATTTCTTTTACCAATAACTGCTGTTTTCTACTAATTCATTGCTTAAAAACACACAAAGTTATGTAGTTGTGATGTAGCTTCTGTTTGTGAAAGCAGCTGGTGGTCAGAGCTGCAGGGTTTCTGCCACTGTATTTATAGATTTCATGTGATGTCACGGAAATGGAAATGCGCCTGGAGGGCAAAAAGAAGCTGCCCTCCACTTTCTGCAAAACAAGTCAGCTCAGCTTTTACCATACTGTAGCCAAAATGTCAGACTGTTGTTGTTTGATTGGCTGCACAAACTGCAGAGATGCAAGCCTCAGTTGTGTTTCTATAAAATCCTAGCATCATACCATCTCCCCAAGCTCTTTACTGGCATTTCTGTAACAGTTGGGACAGGTGTTCAGCTGACATGAAATCTTTGGTCTGTGACTTGGCCTTTCACGTTGGAGATGCTTCTGCGCTTACTGGGCTTTAACTTCATCCTCGCTAGGGCCGGGCGATATGGAGAAAATCAGATATCGCGATATTCTTGTACCAATACCTTGATGCCGATATTGTGGCGATATAGGGTTGACAATGGTTGCTTTAACTAAATATCTTCACACTTAGATTTTAGATAAATAATCTTCAGTAATGTAGATATAATGACTAAGGTGGGTAAAGGTAAAAATAATAGAAGTGCTAGAAAAGTCTGTGACACAAAATTACATAACTTTACTCTAATGCAGCCTTTAAAACCAGGAAAAGACAACACTTAAGCCATTTACGATATTACGATATCCAAAATCTAAGACGATATCTAGTCTCATATCACGATATCGATGTAATATCGATATATTGCCCAGCCCTAATCCTCGCCCATGTTATATTTTGATGAAGTTTCTCCAGCAGTCTCTTGGTGCAGGGGACAGTTGTTGTGAGTATTGTTAGATCGTCCATGTAGGCTTGAATTGGTGGTAACCTCTGATTACATTGTAGTCGTTCTCCTCCCACGAACCATTTCGAGGCTCTGATAATGACCTCCATTGCCATCGTGAAGGCCAATGGGGAGATGGTGCACCGCGCCATGATGCCTACTTCCAGCAGTTGCCAACTTGTGGTGAAGCCTGATGTTGTGAGGCAAAACTGTAGATCCTGGAAGTAGAGTTTCACTAGATTTGTGATTGTAGTCGCCACCTGGAATAAATCAAAGGCAGCCCACAGAAATGAATGAGGGACTGAACCATAGGCATTGGCCAGATCGACGAACAAGATGTGGAGATCTTTCCCTTCTTTCTTTGCAGTCTGGATTCGATGCCATATGATGCTGTTATGTTCAAGGCATCCCAAAAAAGCCTGCGATGCCCGCCTTTTGGATTGATGTGTCAATGAAGTGGTTTTGTTTTAAATACTGTGTCAGTCTTTGTGCCAACACACTGAAAAAGATCTAGCCTTCAATGTTCAGAAGGTTTATCTGGCAGAACTTTTCAATGGGGGTTGAGTTCTTTTCTTTTGTGATGAGCACTCCTCCCGCTCTTCCCTGGGCTTTCGGGATGATTTTCTTGTCCCACGCCACTTTCATGTTTTTCCACAGGATTTTCAAAACATCTGGAGCGTTCTTGTAGACACTGTACGGTACACCGTTAGGGCTTGGTGCAGATGCCGATCTTGCCTTTTTCACTACCTGCTTCACCTCGCTCAGCTTGGGAGGGCTGATAATCAAACTGATGTTGTGGGGGTGATACTGGAGGGATGTCAGTGGGGACAACAATCTCCCTCTTCACCTACGACTGCACACCTGTACATGGCTCTAACACAATTGTCAAGTTTGCAGACAACTCTACGGTGATCGGTCTCATCAGCAACAACGATGAGACGGTCTACAGGGAGGAGATCCAGCACCTAACATTGTGGTACACTGACAACAACCTGGCTCTCAACACCAAGAAGACCTAAGATCTTATTGGAAGTCAGTCTTCAGGAAGTCTAAAGCTAGCACACACACCCCTATTCTCATCAACGGGACTGAGGTGGAGTGTGTCACCAGCTTCAAGTTTCTGGGTGTTCACCAGCATCTCTTCTTTCTGAGGAAACTCAAGAAGGTCCACCTGTCTCCTCAGATCCTGGTGAACTTCTACCGCTGCACAATCAAGTGCATCCTCACCAACTGTGTCAGAGTTTGGTATGGCAACCATGACTGAAATGCACTGCAGAGGTTGGTGGAAACGCATCATCGGTTCCTCACTCCCCTCCATCGTGGCCATCCAGGGCAAGCGATGCTTGCGTAAGGCGCGCAGCATCATCAAAGACTGTTCTCAACCTAACCACAGACTGTTCACCCCACTCCGGAGTGGTTACAGGTCTCTCTGCAACCGAACCAGCAGGTTCAGAGGAAGCTTCTTTCCTGCAGCTGTCACCCTACTGAACTCTAGCTCTGCATCCCGGTGACATCCAACCAACTAAGCCCCCAACCCCCCCTAGTTGATAATAATTGCATAACAAAATGGAATTCAAACACACATTTTATAACAAACTAATTTTCTTGCAGCAGCCTTTTCAAATGAGAAGTGGTAAGTTATGATATCATGTTATGAACGAGGAGTTAAAGAGCAGCATAGCTAGCTAGCGCATTATCTAGTTGAAATACACACTTACAATGACAAACACCGCAGTGGGTGCTGTAAATGGGTCACATGTGCCTAAGACTTTTTTGTATATAAAAATCATTGTTTTTCTATTTTGAGAGGTGATCTAAACACTTGTGGGTTGTAAAAGATGATTTGTGCGGCAGCTGTATGGAGTTCCCAGTGTGTTTTGCCCTCCAGGTCTCCGCGTCAGTCACGTGACTGAAAACTATGAATTGCAAGCCCGGCAGCCCACCAAGTCACTCCCTGCCGGGTCTAAACATCAGGGGAATTAAGATGTTTTTTTAAACAAAAATGTGTTTTACAAGTAGCAGGCTCATTTGAGGAATAACTCGTAGGTTGTGTGCAGAGAGAGAGGGTGAGCGAATACAAATTTAGCAGTTACGTTATAGCTGTAAAACACAGCAGTATGTGTACGGTTTAGATTATTTATTGGTAAATAAATGCTACAACTCCCCAAGACCCAAGCCAAGTTCCCGTCTCTTGCTTACCACCTGATTTAAGTAAGGGGCTTAACCCCGAAGCTAGCAACAACTTTGGCACAAGCTCACTTTAAGATGGACTGACCTTTAAGGTGGACCAGCTATTCTCATTTTAACCTATACTTGATATGTGTAACCAGTCAAAAATAATTTCGATGGTTTACCAATTAACCATTGACTTCTCTAATTCTCAGGAAAGTTCTAGAGTTATAAGGAGCATCTGAGATAATATCCTCGGAAAGTGGATGTCTCACTAAATCTGAAGATATGTGCATAATTTCTGTGTTAAAGCAACACTAGAGAAATTTTCCCGCTTTGGTCCCCCTACAGGTTGGAAGCGGAATTGTCCGTTACATTACATTATGCAAGTTTGCCAGATCGGGGTATAGCGGATCTGTAGTTCAAATTAACTAGACAATGTAATGTAATGGACAATTCCGCTTCCAACCTGTAGGGGTACCAAAGCGGGAAAAGTTCTCTAGTGTTGCTTTAAGACTTGACTGAGAAAGAGTGCCTTTTTTATGCAAATTGCTTGCCATATCAGTAGGCCAAACTACAGTAACTACAACTTCCAGTTGTTTTTAGAGCAACAGAATGCACCCGGGATTTGGGTCAGATTGTGCTTACACAACGTGTACTACATTTGGCAGACAGTAAACTAGCCTGTCCTTACCTTTTGGAGCTTTGTCGCCTTCTCCAGCGTTGTGCATCAAGCTTGTGTTAGTCTCAGTGCAGTCTGCAACAAGGCCATTCGGCTGGTCCAGACACAGTGTAGTGTTGCATCCCCTCTGCTCCGAAGGCACCATGTTCTGTAGATTCTCATTTACTCTGCTCCACCTTCCCTCCTCTTTCTCCTCCCCAGCCACTCCTTCACCACCTCCAGCCTGCCTCTTCCAGCTGCTGGTCTGTATGCCTAACAGGGACTGGACTCTTGATGAGCAATCCACTCCTGATGTAAAGTCCATTGCTGGCAAGGACTCCAGTCCTGGGAAACCAGGTCCAGACCTGGCAGGACGACAAGGCACTTGGCGGTTGGCTTTCTTTTTTACCCCAGTGGAGCTGCCCCTTCTGTTATAGAGCCTCTTGGATGTCTGACTAGTGCTCTCCTCATTGTGTTTGATTTCAATTTTGTCTGGAATGGAATTTGAATTTGTATTAACATGTTCGATTTGTGGATCTTGGACTGCAGGTGTAGCCTCCCCAGGCATCACCATGGGTTCCTCCTTAACATGTGCACTTGGTGGCCCAATTTCCAGTTCTAAGGGGGTCCCTTCTCGCTCTCTAGTGTCATGCAAGTCCTTCAACATCATGAGAAAAGTGCTGAACTTGTAGTTTGTGTCTGGTTTGAAAGAGATGGGTTTACCATCGCCCTCATTTGTCAGGGACTGGAAGGATACCTCATCCACGTTTTTAAAGGCATTCATAAAAGAAAATGGTGACGAAGGTGAGGACGAGGAGTGTACGTCAGAGGAACGATCTTCCTTCTTTGCCTTTACCTTAGAAGTAAGGGGTATGAAGTCCATTGGCGGAGTTGAGGATATTGAGAGGTCTTCATCCTCGCTCTTGACATCAACTTCAAAGTCAACTGAATCAGTAAACGTCAAAGGGGTGCTGCTACAGCTAGAAATAGTGTCCTGATCACACTTACCATTGTTATTATAATATGATTTAACAGATTCTATTTTAGTGCAAAGGTCCAGTTTGGACTTGCGTGCAGAGTTGCATACAAGGTCCTCAGCTTTTCTGTATGGATTCAAGAGTTCTTTCTGCTCAGACTCCTTTCTGGATTTTTCACGCTTTTTCTGTTCCGCCTCCTGCATGGCCTTCAGGGCTCTGGTCATCAGCCGACTGCTGGCTGGGAGGTGGGCAGGCGGTTCATGGACTTTTTTGACTTCATCTGGTACTTGCTTTGATTTGTGGACAACTTTCTTGGATTTCGCAGAAGACAGGCCTTCGGGCACATGAGCTTCCCTACATACTACATCCCCATGCCGGTGAGAAGGTAGAGGAGTTGTATTAAAAGCTGTACTAGTGGCAGATGAATTTCTTTTCTCTGAGCTGCCTAACTCTTCAGATGACATGCTTGTTACATTGGATGCAGGGGTCTTCTTAACTTTAGACTGTTCTGATTGGTTAGAGGATGAGTAAGTCACATTGCTTGGGCTTACATTTAAACCTGGTACCCTTTCCGTTTCTGGGCTACCTAACTCATCAGACACACTTGCCACATCTGAGGTAATGATAGTTTTACCTTGTGATGACTCTGACGAGAGACGAAGAATACCAGTCCCACCACTTGCGTTCAACTTCTTAACTGAGACCTTTATGGATTCTGAACTTACTGCCTGATCTATGGAGACACTTGCCTTGCCACCCACCCGATCTGATTGTTTAGAGGACTTTTTACTCACATTATTATCTGGTGTTTTTTCATTCTTTGTACATCTAGGTTGGTCATTGGGACTGATGGTTACACTGGAATTTAGGAACTTCTTATCTTTGATGTCTTTGCGTATTAATTTGACAAAGGGCAGCCTACACTTAGAGACAAGTGTTTGCTTTTCTAGCCTTGCTAATGGGTCAGTAGTGTCAACATTCAAAGTGGACGCAGGAGTCTTGTTGCTTTCTCTCTCTTCTGCTTGGTCGGAAATCCTGTCAATTACATGGACCTTTTTATTTTCCATCGTGTCTGAATGTTGAGTTCGACTGACTCTCTTTACACTCAACCTGGATAAGTCATTGAAACTGACTGGACTGGGCTCCAAGGCCTTTTTAACATCTGAGCTACTTAATTGGTCAGACAATGATTCAGACACAGTGTCAACTGTATTACTGACTGTCTTTCTGGTCTTTGAAAGTTTACACTTGTCAAAGAGCAAACCAGTCACAGACACCAGCGACTGCCGTTTGTCTCGCATTCCTGACTGGTCAGTGCAGCTGTCAGTTGTACCAAAAGGCCTTTTAGGAACCGGGGTGTTTTTATGCTTCAAATGTCCTGACTGTTCAGGTGGAATATTTGTTTCAGCAGGTACCAGAGTCTTATGCTTGTCTGACAATCCTGACTGGTCAGTGGGACTGTCAGTTGCACCAAAATGCATTTTAGCAACCGAGGTGTTTTTACGCTTCAAATGTCTTGATCGTTTAAGTGGAATATTTGTTTCAGCAGGTACCAGAGTCTTATGCTTGTCCGGCAATTCTAACTGGTCAGTGGGACAGCCAGTTGTACCAAAAGGCCTTTTAGCAACCGGACTGTTTTTACACTTCAAATGTCCTGACTGTTCAGGTGGAATATTTGTTTCAGCAGGTACCAGAGTCTTTTGCTTCTCTGGCAATCCTGACTGAACAGTGGGACTGCCAGTTGTTCCAAAAGGCATTTTAGCAACCAGGCTGTTTTTAGGCTTCAGATGTCCTGACTGTTCAGGTGGAATATTTTTTTCAGCAGGTACCAGAGTCTTATGCTTCTCTGGCAATCCTGACTGATCAGTGCAACTGCCAGTTGTACCAAAAGGCCTTTTAGCAACCGCAGTGTTTTTACACTTCAAATGTCCTGACTGTTCAGGTGGAATATTTGTTTCAGCAGGTACCAGAGTCTTTTGCTTCTCTGACAATCCTGACTGGTCAGTGGGACTGTCAGTTGTACCAAAAGGCCTTTTAGCAACCGGGGTGTTTTTACGCTTCAAATGTCTTGATCGTTTAAGTGGAATATTTGTTTCAGCAGGTACCAGAGTCTTATGCTTCTCTGACAATCCTGACTGGTCAGTACAACTGCCAGTTGTTCCAAAAGGCCTTTTAGCAACCGCAGTGTTTTTACACTTCAAACGTCCTGAATGTTCAGGTGGAATATTTGTTTCAGCGGGTACCAGAGTCTTTTGCTTCTCTGACAATTCTAACTGGTCAGTGGGACTGTCAGTTGTACCAAAAGGCCTTTTAGCAACCGGGGTGTTTTTACGCTTCAAATGTCTTGATTGTTTAAGTGGATTATTTGTTTCAGCAGGTACCAGAGTCTGATGCTTGTCCGACAATTCTAACTGGTCAGGGGGACTGCCAGTTGTACCAAAAGGCCTATTAGCAACCGGGCTGTTTTTACATTTCAAATGTCCTGACTGTTCAGGTGGAAGATTTGTTTCAGCAGGTACCAGAGTCTTATGCTTATCTGGCAATCCTGACTGGTCAGTGGGACTGTCAGTTGTACCAAAAGGCCTTGTAGCAACCGGTGTGTTTTTACATTTCAAATGTCCTGACTGTTCAGGTAAAATATTTGTTTCAGCAGGTACCAGAGTCTTATGCTTGTCTGACAATCCTGACTGGTCACTGGACGCACCACTGGAAGAGGATGCACTAGGAACCAATGACTTTTTACTTACGACAGATGAGTTCTTTTTCTTACAGGGGACCTTACTAAAGAGAGTGCGGTCTGGCATCGGGCTGGTTGTTTTAGGTCGTCTGTCTTTGCCTGATTTACTGAACCAAAGACCACTCTGAATCTCTGGCTGCTTCTTTACCTCTTTGACAACTGTAACAGATGGCTGAGTTGGAACTAGCTTAGACTGACGTTCAAGTGAGTTAGGACACAAAATCTTAGGAATTGAGTCGAGGTCAGAATATGGGCACTCTCCATTGTCTCTATCTGATTGGTCAGGGCTATTACGCAATGTCTTTTTAGAGTGTTTAGTACTAATGTCCTTTGATTTACTTGGTTTCTTCTTGCCAGAATATTTCCTTAAAGTGCTTGGCTTTGCTGGAGTTGTAATTGGGGATGAAATGGATCCATTGGTCATGTGTGAAGTCTCAGGAAGGGTGGGTGAAGCAGAGAGAGGAAAGATGGGATGTGCCTTGTTCTCTCTTTCCGGTGTGGGAGTGTCGTGGAAGGCATCATCTATCAACGAA
Source organism: Gymnocephalus cernua (assembly GCA_023631565.1). Classification (NCBI taxonomy): domain Eukaryota; kingdom Metazoa; phylum Chordata; class Actinopteri; order Perciformes; family Percidae; genus Gymnocephalus; species Gymnocephalus cernua. Next base: position 1,443,272 of record CM042439.1, on the reverse strand, counting down.
GTAATGGAGGAAGCCATTTTGGATCGCTCTTGGAGAACAAATTCAGCTTCCGCCACACTCACTTTCCAAGAGTCCTGAAAACGCTTCGCAATCTGCAGAAAGATAAAAAGCACACTGCTCAATCGTTGCACACATAACATACCGGCTTACAGAAAACACTGCAAACTTTCTTTTATTGTCTAACACGATGATCACCCACCAATGATGATGATTTAGACCAACTTTTTTTAAGGCATGCAAGTACAGACTCATCATTCATAAAATAGTAATTACAGTGTATTTGTAGTTCTGCTCCCTTTGCTTCCCCCTCCGGCGCAGTAGGGTGAGCTGTTCAAATTCAAAGCCTCCGTGGAAACTGTGAGTTGCTTTTTCCTCCACCCAGGTTAGCTCAACAGGCTCCCCAAAGGTCCTGACATGGTAGAGCCGACAGGGCCGATCACTGGGTTCTAAGACAATAACAAACATCAGCCTCAATCTCACGAGACGCATATTAAACTACATCATTGTGCACAGGAAGTACACGAGTGCATCAACTAAGCAAAGGGAGCTTTAAAATGCTAGAACACTAAACTCTTTACATAACCACAATCAAATGTGCATACTACTTGTGTCATACCTCGGTGTTTGTGACTAGACAAATTGAAAAAAGTCCAAGTATTTATAGTATGAAAACATAATGAGGTCAGTGTACATGTCAGTGGATGCAAGTGCTTGAAATAACCGCTTTCAAAAGGGAAGAGATCCATTGATCCGTTGAAAGTATAAATGTGGTTTTAGATGGCAATGTGAGAAAATGTAAGAATTTTATTCTAAAGCCCAGTTCAGACCAAAGATTTGTGAAGAGAAGAAGGAAGAGGAAGGAAGTGAAGGTTCCAGTGGTCTGAACCGGCCCGTCTCAGCTCGATTCAAACCAGCTGATGGTGGTGCCTGCGACTCAGCTGGTGGAGTCTCCAGAGGCTGGTTTTAGAACGTAAGAGACGTCTCCCGTTTCAACCGCCAATAGAGAAGTCAGCTGGTGGAGTCTCCAGAGGCTGGTTTTAGAACGTAAGAGACGTCTCCCGATTCAACAGCCAATAGAGAAGTCAGCTGGTGGAGTCTCCAGAGGCTGGTTTTAGAACGTAAGAGACGTCTCCCGATTCAACAGCCAATAGAGAAGTCAGCTGGTGGAGTCTCCAGAGGCTGGTTTTAGAACGTAAGAGACGTCTCCTGTTTCAACAGCCAATAGAGAAGTCAGCTGGTAAAGTCGGCTACAAACTATAGAAATAAAACTAGCCATAATCCATTTTATTTCTGTTAACTGGTCGAAATGGCAGATAAACGGTCGTGCAAGCTAGAGAATGACATAAGAGAGGGAGCGCCTAGGACAAAGCCACGAATCAGAGAAATAAAATGTGTTTTCACCAATTCATCACTAGAAATGTAACTGTAGCAAGCATGTCGCTATTGCTAAAGTCATCCACGTTCACATTTAGGCGCAACAAATGATACATCCAGCTACAAGAAAGCCTAAAAGTCGGAAGTTAGAACGGAAGTACAAAAGGCAGGTTTTAGAACGCTGCAGACCGGTGCTTTTCAAGTAGTTGCAAGTTTCAACTAGTCTCGAATATTTGGTCTGACCTGGGCTTTAATTAACTTATTAATTTGAAGGTATTTATAAATATAAATAAAACTTTCGAGCATCATGGTTCTCTCCACTTGGTAACCTGACCGTATATGGCATTTGACATGCCAACTGTAGGAAATAGAACAATTCATATTACAAATACATACATTATATCATATATATTCATATGTTATAACTACATTTTGTATTTTCTTTTGTATTGTATGTATTATGATGAGTTAAGAACCCCGATCTTACATGAAATGTCTGTCCAACATCCTGAAATGTTCTGGTGCACGGATGATGACCAATTGGAGTGGTTGTTTAAATTTAATATTTATAAGTTGGCGACTTGTTTCTAAAGCTTGTCAAAAAAAAACTAGAAGGTTTATTTGTTTAGGGTATATGGTTACTTTGGCATCTGGTCCTTTGTCCTAGGTAATGGTGTCTTTTAAGCATGACAACAATAAACAAATTATTCATTCATAAATACACATTTCTGCATGTGTTTTCCGCATGCATCCTTTATTATGTCCTAAATTATTATCCCAGCTTTTTGATGTATTGGTTGGGGCTGCACCTTCCGGTTGGTTGCTCGATATGCTCTTGGTCGACCAAATTCTGATTGGTCAGACAATAGCTGGCTATAAGCTTTCCAATAAGGCTGCGTGTCTACCAAAGTGTTTTTTCCCCAGCTGTAAACAGCAGGCGGTCTTCTGAAAATGGCCAGCCGGGAGTGCTTGAGTGTGCTTTGGAGGCACATTTTTTTTCGCTGAAACACTTTGGTTGCGTCTAGTTGCTTTGATACGGAATATCTGCCGAAGTAAAAATGTTGGCACAAGGTAGAGTGCTTGCTCTGGCCCTTGCTCTGGATAAAGGGAAGGCTGAAGCACTTGGGGAGAGGACGGACCCACCGGTACCTATGTGGCCAGCAGTATTCATTTCTTCTGCATTGTTGTTCAGCATTCCAATGTTGGCTGTCACATCTTTTTGGCATTTGTCCTGCCTCTCCTTCCCTGTAATTGGTCGGCTGGCCAAGGAAAAACACTTTGGTGGACACACAACGCTTTGAGGTAGAGTGCACTTGAGTACTGTGGCCGATTTAGTGAACCTAGAGATAACGTGCAGATATTGCTAATCACTGTTCAAGCTGGGGTTGTCAATTAACTGGCAACCAAACAATCCATAGAGCATATCACACAATTGAAAACAACCCATATACAATGTAGATAATCACATAACGTCAACAATGTCTCAGGCCCACCTTTTACTCTGTGATAGATTCCCTGTGCAGGGTCAACGGTCACCTCACAGGGCCACCATGGTCTTCGGTTGAACTTTGCCCAAATAACTTCACCCTCTAAATACTTTACAGGCGGCAAAGACTTTTTCTTGAGGCTGCTCTGCTGTTGACAACACGACAATGAAGAAAGAAAGAAATCAGACAAATCAAAATGAGACAGGTTTCGGGTTCTCACCAAATGTTCTCTATCAGAACTACGTGTGTGTTGGACGCTCTTGTCATTTCAACATGGTGACCCACTGACTTTGAAAGACATCAACACAGACATGTTGCGTAACCCACAATTTGACATTTCACCGCTTATGATCATACATGTCAGTCTTTGTCAAACACCTGCTGATCCTCCAAGACTGTGTATTAAAAAAAATCATAAATATTACATTTATGAAAATCAACCAAAGAAGTAACTACTTCAATAGTGCAAATCACTAACCAGTAAGAAGATCATGTCTATTTTTAAAGCTCTGAGGCCAAAATAGGAGAATGCTGGGTATTTGTTTACCTGTAAGATTTTTCTGACCTTGCTTGACGTGTCTCAGCTTCTCTGGGTTTTTGCGTTAACTGTTGTGGCGGGAAATGTGAACCGACTCTGAGGTGCATACCTTATGCTAGGTTCAGACTCCACGATACCAGCCATATTATATCCCAACCCGGCAGACGTTTTATCCCGTGTAGCGTGTCATAGTGCACGATAACCATCTGGGACGCCTCATTACCAGCGTTAGTGACTTTATTTCTAAAAATAAAAGCAACTTTATCAACTTCAGACAAAGCGAGATATATTATATTGTAACTAATTCCAGTGCATGCTGCTCACAGTAGTCACAGTTCATGGCTCTTCGCCAACAGGACAGCCGACACAACCAAAAAGCTTTATGCAAATGATGCACTATGACGTCACACATGCGAATGAGCGTATTACGTCATCTGGTTTGTTTAAATTCTTGTTCCTGTAAGTCGGTTCCTAGCACCTCCTTTATCGTGAAATTACGTGTGTCGTGAATGACGGAAAGCTTTGATTGGTCAGAGACCAACGTGTAGTCTGTCATGCCTCTCGACTGAGTCACAACAAGAATTTATGAGTCATTACAGTACATTGTCTAATTTGACACAGTGACCATTATAACAGACAGAAATATTGTGTAGTCTGAATCCAGCATTAAAACATCAAAGGCTTTGGCTTTTAGGCATAAAGGCTGTGACATGAAATCTATTCAGCTATAACCTTTGTGTTTAAATTCTCTTCACCATATGCGGTTCACAAAAGGTCAAACATTTACATTCATGCTCCAATCTTGGCTTGCTTTTCATCTATTATCTTTTCACTGGACTGAACAGTACAGAAAAACATCAAAGAGGTAGACGAAGAACAGGCAAAGACAAAACATGTTGGTTGCTTAAAATTATTACGTAGTCCCAGATTTAATATTTCATAACATTCGTGGGTGTGCACGGGGTACTCGATAGAGATTAACAGCATTCAAAGACTTATATATGATGAATGTGCATGTTTATTTCATTTCATATTATCATTTGTTTAAATGAATCAGATATGAAGATACTGAGGTGCAGCTTGTTTGATGTGTGGGGTAAATTTGTGTTGTATATTTTGTTTTCCCGCCTTGGTTTGCTTTATCGTTAAGATTCTGGGTCTTTGTTCTGTTGGGATGGGAACTGTATATTGAGAAATCAGAATACAATCTTATAAAAAAAATTCTTTTATACATATAACACTGCATAATGGATCAAAAGGTGTTAGCTTCTGACCAACAATGTTCTCTACAGGCTTTTCTGAGGTCTAATTTTAGTCCTCTTTTGTTCCACAACAGGTTTCAAACCATAACACAAATCACAGTAGAAGAATGTCACAACCTGGTTGCACTAGTGGCTACTATATCCTTTGTGTTAATGGTAGTAACTGGTCACAGCAGCAGGTTGACAGGACTAGCGGGGTACATGAGCAGGCCTGAGTAATGACCGGCATGAAGCAGGAATGGCCAGAGGGCCGATACTGGCTGCTGCTATGATGTAACCTTGGCTGGAGCATTTTAAAGGAACAGTTCAACATTTCAGAAAATATGCTTATTCAGTCTTTTGCCGAGTGTGATTAGAAAGTCAATATTAATCTCATATCTTTCTAAAGCTACGGCCAGGAGACGATTAGCTTGGCTTGGTATTAAAACAGGAAGCAGGGGGAAACAGCTAGCATGTAGAGGCGTTTAGTACACATACAAATTAATCTTTAACACTGAATATTTGTAGTAAATAGTAGGCTGCTTAGCTATTAACTTTATAATCAGTGCTTGTATAGACCTAGTTTTGTACTGAACTGAACGTGACAGCTTAAACTGGCAGCAAACTGGCTGGTCGTTATGCATTTCTTCCTTCTGGAGCTCAATAAAGTTTTATCTTTATATTTTTGACCATGGCACGTCACAAAGCCAGAATAAATTATTAAAACGTGCATAAGAATGTTATAATTGTACAAAACTTGTAGGAAAAGATCACATAGAAATCATATCATGATCAATGTTCCTTTTAAGGATAAGTACAGCCAGCTAACTAATATGGTGGTACTGAAATATGTGACCCGTACACAGAAAATAACAGTGGTCCTAAAATTGATCCCTGGGGAACACCAGAACGGATACTTCTTAAGGAAATGTTTCAACATTCTAGCAAATGTACTTATTTCAGTTTGTGGCTGAGTTTCATGACCAGACAGAAACGTCTGTATGCTAAATATGAAGCTACAGCCAGCAGCTGGTTAGCTTAGCTTAGCATAAAGACTGAAAACCAGGGGTTGCCCCAGAAAAGTTGTTTATCCTGGTGGCAAGTCTTTTTTTTTTTTTTTTTAACAAGGGCCCGGCTTGGGCCAGTTGTAGACCGATGGCAGCATTAATGTAGAGCCCAATACAGTCCCTCCAGAGTTATGCGATCGCATAATTCAATGCATAATCAGCCAAAGTCTGCATATTTATGCGGGGGGCCGCATTTTTTTCAAATACGCCGCACTTTCGCCGCATAAATTGCCGATTTCCACGCAAAATATGCGTTGCTTGCATGATTTCATAATCCCCACATTTTCATTGCAAAAAAGTCACATATATCTCAGCAGGAAGTTGAAAAATGTTGCGTTTACTTCACACAAGAGCAGCCATTTTTCCCTGTTGCCATGGGAACGTTATGAAGTGACGTAATTTCACCTACTGAGAACACAGTGTTGGGGGGGAATCACTTTTTTTTCTCTTTTTCATCAAACTGCAGTTTTTGCAAGTTCCAACAATTTCATCGCATAAAATTGCATAAATATCCCGCATATTCCATCGCATTTTTTAAGAAAATGTGCCGCATAATCAAGAATTTTTGCCCTCAACAATTACAAAAAAAACTCTTGAGAAATAAGACAGATTCCATAGGGCCGTACATTAAGTCAATAAAAGCTGACTGGAGATTTGAAATTATGACTAGTGTCTAAGTTTCCAACCGTTTTAAAAACGTCTTAATATATATGTTAAAAAATAATTCCTAGTGGCTTAGGCCTGGTGGGGGGGCAACTTAGGCTCGGTGGGCCACTAGGCTTGCACTACACTGGGAGAAACACTGGAAACAGTGGGAAACCGCTAGCCTGGCTGTGTCCACACAGTCAAAACAATCCACCTAGCAACACTTCTAAAGCTTACTAATTAACACATTAGATTATGTTTGTTTAATCCATACTAAAACTGCGGTCTCCACTGGTTGCCTGTTAACCTCACATTGCCTACAATCTCCAGGATCCACAAAATAAAAACCACAACCTGTCGTTTTCTGTACCTATAGGCCGCGAGCAGAGTCTGATTAGAGTCAAATTACAGATTCAGGGTAGCATCTTTCCTAACTACCTCTTAACACAGGTTTTTCCAAGTAGTTGTGTTGGTCAGGGAGGGGTGTAAGATTCTTTAAACTGACACTAAACACTGATTTGTATTTAACTAAATAGGTGTTTTTGTGACCTTGCCATCAGCGGCTATGTATGTATTCAAAATCTGCTAATTGTGTCCTTGCTGTTGCCACATGTGGACATATGGAGGCTTTTGTTGGCTGTGCCAAAATGTTCTTTGAATAAGTGTTCCCAAAGAGGGCAGAGAACAGTGGAAACAAAAGCATAAACTGTGACAATGAATACAAGTTACAGGTTGTCATGGTCCTATGGTGGCAAAGACCCATTTCATGTCTACTTGCACGTCAGCCCCGTAATAAAGTAGGTCCGGTGTTTTCAAAGTCTGACACTTTGTACAGAATTGATTGATTGAATTGCTTAACATATTTTCTTGTCTGTATGTCCACAGGTTTGCAACACAGTAAATATCTGTATATGAATAGATAGAAGAGACAGTGTATGTGTTCCAGCGATACACAAACCATGTTGACGGGACATTGTGAACCTCATCGCTGTCAAAAAATATATAGATGCATGCAACACAAAAAAGGTTATTATTATAATATTGGATTTTGTCACTCAAAACTATTATTCTTTGTCTGACTTCTAAGACATCTACAACTTAAGCCCCCTTCTTTTCGCCTATATTAGTTAACATTTTGTCAAAATACAACCATTAAAAGTATGCCGAATTACCTATTAGCAGCTCCTGTTTGCAGTATACCCATGGATATACAGACAAACTGTCACTGGAGTACTTTGATACTGAAGAAAACTGGAAAAAGTGATGATTCTCAGGCATCTAAGCAAAACATTTGTGATGTACATCAGAGATACTGATATCCTCAGAACGTGTAAGTCACACTGAATCTAAACGTGTGTATCGTGTCTGTGTCTTCAAATTTGACTAAGTTATGACTCAGCGAAGGAGTGTGATTTTTGCATTCAGGCGCGAATGTTTTTTTTTTAAGTACCTAAATTACCTCCATGAGCCCCCATTCAGCTCCCCTCACAGTCTGAAAACCTCTGGAGAAGCTGAATGTTTTCTTTTAGTTCCTTGTAAAAAAAAATGCAGACACCCATATTTATCAATGACAGCGCTATAGTCGTGGAGCCGTGTCTCGTCTGAGCCCAACCATTATTCACAATGACTGATAATCTGTTACAACAGGTAAAAGGAACTGCAGGTGTTCAGTAGGCTATGTCATGCTCAGGGTTTGCGTGTGAAAAGGTCGGGAGGGAGGGGGACCCTGAAAGCCGTTCTTTTGTTTACTTGTAATAAGGATAAAACTTGCCATTGAATGCCTTGAGGGACTATCTCCAAACAGGAACAGCTCGGTGTCGCTCTCCCACTCGTCATCTGAGCCGTCCCAGTATCTCCTGCGCTGACCCGAAGACTGGGACCGGGTGACCACCTTAGCTGTCGACAGGGTAGCATCTTTGCAGTCTGAATTCAAGTGTCCAGGAGTGGATTGAAGATCATTCCCCGCCCTCTCGCGTTTGTCCTGCAAGCCTCCTCCCAGAGGTGACACTGTGTCGCGCTCTGCATCATTGTCGTCATCCTCAAACAAAGAGGATTCGAAGTGGAGGAAGCCGTTAGCGAAGGGGCTGTTGCTATCGAGAGAGAAGGCCGGGCTGGGCGGGCCTGAGAAACAACCTTCTGTCTTTTTCTCTGAGACCATAGGATCGCTGCGATTGGCTGCTGGCACGTCTCGACTTCTAGTTTGGACCACGGGTTGTTTTTGTCCAGCAGAAGAGCCACCAAAGCTCTCCTCCCTGCTTGTGTTCCCGGTGCCAGAATAGCCACTGCTAGTGCAATCAGCCCAGGAGTCCCTCTCCATCCCCTTCCCCCTCTCATTTTTATTCACCCCCCACTCCCAGCTCCTCTCTGGCTCCCTCACCGGCAGAACCAGGTCAGGCTGGCTCACCATGGTGGTGAGATGTTGCAGCCTCCTGAGAGGACTGTAGGAGGAAGAAGAAGAGGAGGAGGAGGAGGAGGAGGAGTGGTCCCTTTGTGTAAACCCATAGAGGGAGGCATGTTTGAGGGAGGAGGCGGCAGACATGGTTAGCCCGACCCTGCGGTCATGGTGTCTGGAGGGGCAGGCGTGGGCGGAGAGGTCTCGGCCGGAGGTCAAAGGGCAGCTGGACTGATGAGTTCCTCTGCCAGGGCCCGGGTAAGGCCCGCTCATGCTGACATGGTTCCTCCCTAAAACATGAACAGAACATTATCAGAGTGGAGCTTACCAACAAATCATAAACATTAAAGTTGGGATGACTTTTAGAGCTGCAACTAACGATTATTTTAACTGTTGATTATTTTTTCGATTAGTTGATTGGTTGTTCGGTCTATAAAATGTAAGAAAATTGTGAAAAATGTGGATCAGTATTTCCCCAAAACGTCCAAAACAGATCCTCAAATGTCTTGTTTTGTCCACAACTCAAAGATATTCAGTTTCCTGTCAGAGGAGAGAAGAAACTAGAACAATATTCACATTTAACAGGCTGGAATCACGACTCAAACGATTTAAATAGTTGGCAATTAATACATAAATCTTTGCATTCATTTTACATGTTTTTTTGGATTTCTTTATCCATGTTTTTTTTGCACAGCATGTATCCACAATCGGTCATAACATCGCTGCAGCTTATCTAAAGTTATCCCAGGCAGCTTGTGATGACATTTTTTTTTTTAAAGTGACAAAGCTCAGACACCAAACCCGTGATAAACAACACAATCTGCCTTCACATGACGTCAAAATCAAACGTAAACTGACTCACTGCCGACGAGCGGATCGACCTAATGTGACATTTTTTGGGAGAGCTATCTGCGCAAAACACCGCAACCCCAGCTGTAAAACCTTTGATGTAAATTAACGCGATATGATGAAAATGATAAGGTCAGCAGCCTGTAAACTCACGCTCGTGCATACAGTAGTCACACACAATTAAGGCAATAAATTACAGCACGTCATGTTTGATATCAAGCCGACGTGAAACACGCCGGCAATGCAACCACAAACTGGAAATAAAATGGACCCGATCGTGCGCGCGCGTGTGCAAGACGCGCGTGTGCATAGGTGTGTGCAACTGCATGTGTTTGTGTGTGTGTGTGTCGCTCGTGTCTTACAGTGGCTTCCATGCTTGCACGAGACAGAAACACTAAACGCCACATAACACGAGACGACACGACACAAAACAAGTTCACTAACACACACTGGCACACACACACACGCAGACACACACACACACACACACACACACACACACACACTCAGATGCAGGCTATGTGTGCATCAAACAACAAAATCACCGAGAAAACAGCAAATGACACGGGATCTGTCGCGAGAATCTTACCATTCCGGTGTCGGCCACCACTAACGTGACCCTCAACCCGCTCATTTTGGCGTTTACATGTGCCAATTTCCAATTTTTTGAAAGCGGATGAGGAGAGTCCCAGCGGCAATACTACTAGGCCTGGATCCTGTGTAACGTACTCACTCACTGCCCCCTCCACCTCCCTCCTCCTCCTCCTCCCTCCTCCTCTCTACATGCGCTAAAACCTGGTCCAGCGGCCCCTAGAATAGAGATTCAGGCGTGTTGTGCTCCTCCAACGACACTCCCCCTTTCTGCTTTATACAACTTTATAATTCGCCGTGTATAGATAGATTCCTGCTCTGTTGAATGCCTATTTCCTGCCTGCAGACTCTGCCTGCCCCTTGAAAGTCAGTCTCTCTCTGCTGTGCGCACTGCCAGTCGTCACTGCTGCCTCCCTCCCCAGCCGGTCCACAGCATGGAGCACAGAAGGGGCCGTAGATCTCTCTTCCAAGAGAAAAAAAAAAAAACTCAAAAAATCTGAACTGACAGCCACCAAAGAAACGCACGGGGCGACCACACGCCACCTTCAATAACCCGCCCCTCCCGTTAATTACAAGCATCAATTATTAACCTAAACCAGGCTGCCATCACCAATGACATGTCACATGCCAAACTTGTGCCAACAAACTGGCATCTTCTTCTCCCCCCCCCACCCCTCACCCCCCCCCCCCCCCCCCCCCCCACGACACGCACTTGGGCAGCACACATGCGCCCAGGAGTCGAAAATAAAGAAATATAAGTAATTCAAAAATGTCCACCACTAACACATCTGAGAAGCAGTGAAATGGTTCAGCAGTCTACCCGGAAAAACAGATGAGTTTCCTTTTCTGAGACGAGTTGCTGTGTAGTCTCTGGCTGCACACCCGGTCCCTTCAAAATGGAGTCCTCCAGCCTTAGAGGAGGAAAAAAAAAAAGCAGGCCACAAAGTGTTAATATATGCCCGATATAAAGTTCACCCAGCCACGGAGGAACTGAGCCCCAAAGCGCACCTCTTCTATGCCCTGGAGGTCTTTCTGGGGGCTGTTGCGAGCATTGAATCAGCCATGCCACGACAGGAACATTTTCTTTACATGTTGTGCGTCCCAAAGTCACTGTCTTATGAGCGTTTGTGCCACGACAAGGGGGGACTGAGGCACAGTTATCCTCTGGTGTATGTGTATGAATGTGTGTGAAACGCACGCAAACAGCAAACTAAACACACAAAAAAAACATTTATTGGCACATTAAGCGTCGCCCGTGCTGGTTTTTGGTTACTGGTGTTGTGCATGTGGAGTGGGAAACACGGTGCATTTATTCCAGAAACGAAGGGGTAAAAGCTGGAGGACAACTGCAGCTTTCTCGGCCGGTGAGACTGAGCTGAGCTGCGAGATTTCTGCTTTTGTGTGGTTGATTTTTATGGGTGATTTGGATACGATATGTCAGTGAGAACAGGGAGGGTGGGTAGAGTTTTTTTTTTTTCCCCAGGTGTAAAAACACCCCCCCCTCCCCACACACTTGTGTCACCGGGACGCGATATGGAAGACGGCGGTTATGCTCGACACGGCCGCAGAGCTGCAAAGCCTCCTCCTCTGAAGAACACAGCTCGACCGACTGGGTCACAGCACAGCACACGACTCTCTGCAGGACCGATCGTGTGAATATTTTACGTTTCCTGCAAACCTCTCGCTGAATCTCAGCGCCTCACTTTCCCTGTTCTTTTGCAGGCTTACACTCAGCTGAGAACACGGACGATTTAGGATGCGTTTGGATTTTAAGCCCTCGATTTATCAGACGAGGTTCTGGTGAGAAAGAGCGAGACAGGCAGACAGACCGACAGGACAAGGCCTGCTGCGGGTCCACTGAGCTCGCAGAACAGCGCCGCGGACCGGCAGCAGCGCGCATCTCCCGGAGAACCGCCGTCATTATTGCCATTAACGTGGTGGTGCTTTCATTCTCGTTTAGAGCAACAGTTTCCACCTCCCGGACTTTCCACTCATGCGTCAAACCAGGTTTTGATTTGACGAAGCGTCTTTATGAGTCTGAACGTCAAAAACAAATTATTATAGCACATCTGTTAGTCCCCGTAGAGATATGATACCACAGAGAACCAGAAGTGCAGCTTACTTGTTAATGAATAATTAATTAACGCTTTGAAGTCTCAGTAGTAACATCACAGTGATGTCAACTCTGTCATATGAGATGTAAACACAAATACAAAGAGCATTGGTGGAAGACTAAGATATTTTACTTACTAATACAAGTAGTAATATAGCTACCACAGTGTAAACATACCTTGTTTCAAGTGAAAGTCCTGCATTTAAAATTGTACTCAAGTAAAAGTACAAGTATCAGCATCGACATGTAGGCTATTTAAAGTACCAAAAGTACTCATTAATACTAGCCTGGTTGACACCAGACCTGTAACTGAGAGTGACTGCAGAGCTGAAGTTCGTCAGGGTTTTCCCAGACTACATTACTAATACTATAATGCAAACTATTATGAAATGATGAGTGATTAGGTTACTAAAGCCACACGCATTACTGATCAATCATGACCCGTATCATGACGCACAGCTGAACAGAGGTGTGGTTTATTTCCTGGTAATATAAGGCCATGGTTTCTACTTCAGTTCAACAGGCGTGAGCCTGAGTTATGTAAACATACACAGGTTGGAACATCATCTAATGTAGGGAATGAGAGAGAGAGAGAGAGAGAGAGAGAGAGAGAGAGATAAATACGTAGATAGACAGATAAATACATAGATAGATAGATAGATAGATAGATAGAGATATAGATAAATACGTAGATAGATAGATAGATAGATATAGATAGATAGATAGATAGATAGAGAGATAGAGAGATATATATAGATAGATAGATAGATAGATAGATAGATAGAGAGATAGAGAGATATATATAGATAGATAGATAGATAGATAGATAGATAGATAGATAGATAGAGAGATAGAGAGATAGACAGATAAATACGTAGATAGATAGATAGATAGTTAGATAGATAGATAGAGAGATAGATAAATACGTAGATAGATAGATAGATAGATATAGATAGATAGATAGATAGAGAGATAGAGAGATATATATAGATAGATAGATAGATAGATAGATAGAGAGATAGAGAGATAGACAGATAAATACGTAGATAGATAGATAGATAGTTAGATAGATAGATAGAGAGATAGATAAATACGTAGATAGATAGATAGATAGATAGATAGATAGATAGATAGATAGATAGATAGATAGATAGAGAGATAGACAGATAGATAGAGAGATAGATAAATACGTAGATAGATAGATAGATAGATAGATAGATAGATAGATAGATAGATAGATAGGTAGATAGAGAGATAGATAAATACGTAGATAGGTATATAGATAGATAGATAGATAGATAGATAGATAGGTAGATAGATAGACAGATAGATAGATTGATCGATCAATAGATAGATAGATAGATAGATAGATAGATAGATTGATCGATCAATAGATAGATAGATAGATAGATAGATAGATAGATAGATAGATAGATCTATACTTTATTGATCCCCAAGGGGAAATTCAAGGTCCCAGTAGCTTAAAGACATCACACACAACATACACATACATCATAAACAGGATGCTAAAATAACAAATCCACATGAATAATATGGACAATAAAAGAAAATATACTAAAAGAAAAATGGGACGTATAAGCATGAAACTCTTGCAGTGACAGGGCAGGTAAGGTGCTCTATGAGAGTGGGTGTCATGGCGGTAGTACACATAAGTCCTATAGTGTCTAGAGCCTAGAGACCAGCATTAAATATGGACAATATAAGAGAATAATGTAGACATAGTCATATAAAAAAGTATAGCAGTGCAACGATAAAGTTTAATAAAAGACAACATATAATATGGGCATTATAAGGAATAAAGTAGACAGTATAGACACAAATCAACAGTCAATATTAGAGGTTTGAAGTAATCGGGTTACAGCCATTGTTCAAGTACTAATGCATGTCACAAGTGGTGGAAGAAGTAGCCTACTCACATCATTTACTTAAGTAAAAGTAGCCCTACAGTGTAAAAATACCGTGAATACTAAATAATCCTGCATTTAAAATTCTACTTCAGTAAAAGTACAAAGGCATTCACATCAAAACATACCTAAGGTACCAAAAGTAAAAGTACTCACTATGAAGAATAATATATATTATATTATTATGTACGATACGATATGATACGATGCATCCCTGAGTAGCCATGCTTACCATGTCTGGTAAAACATACATGAAATATTACCACAAATGACATAAACTCCCAAGTAAGGAAACAAAGAATACATGTATAACAACAAATACATGTACAACAACATTATATATATATAATTATAATTATTGATGCGTTATCATCACTTGAATGTTGCAGCTGGTAAATGTGGAGCTCATTTTAAATACTTTATATACTGCTAGTTTAATCTGTAATAATACATGTATTGGTTGATTATATTTTGTATTAAGACAGATTTTTCCTCTGAGGTGTATTGGAGTAGAAGTATAAAGTAGCATAAACTGGAAATACTAAAGGAGTACCTCAAAATTGTACTTTAGAACAGTACTTGAGTAAACATGGAGAAGGACTTTCGGTCGGCACCAAGGCGCTTCTGGAAAACCGTCCGCCACCTCAGAAGGGGGAAGCGGGGAACCATCCAAGCTGTGTACAGTAAGGGTGGGACGTTGTTGACCTCAACTGAGGAGGTAATAGGGCGGTGGAAGGAGCACTTTGAGGAACTCCTAAATCCAGCTGATGCGCCCTCTTTGTTAGAGGCAGAGCTGGTGGAGGTCACTGAGGTAGTCAAACAACTCCACAGTGGCAAAGCCCCAGGGATTGATGAGATCCGCCCAGAAATGCTGAAAGCTCTGGGTGTGGAGGGGCTGTCTTGGTTGACACGCCTACTCAACATTGCGTGGAAGTCTGGGACAGTGCCAAAGGAGTGGCAGACCAGGGTGGTGGTTCCCCTGTTCAAAAAGGGGGACCAGAGGGTGTGTACCAATTACAGGGGTATCACACTTCTCAGCCTCCCTGGTAAAGTCTACTCCAAGGTGCTGGAAAGGAGGGTTCGGCCGATAGTCGAACCTCAGGTTGAAGAGGAACAATGCGGATTCCGTCCTGGGCGTGGAACAACGGATCAGCTCTTTACTCTAGCAAGGATCCTGGAGGGAGCCTGGGAGTATGCCCATCCAGTCTACATGTGTTTTGTGGATCTGGAGAAGGCATATGACCGGGTCCCCCGGGAGACTTTGTGGGAGGTGCTGCGGGAGTATGGGGTGAGGGGGTCCCTTCTCAGGGCCATCCAATCTCTGTATGACCAAAGCGAGAGCTGTGTCCGGGTTCTCGGCAGTAAGTCAGACACGTTCCAGGTGAGGGTTGGCCTCCGCCAGGGCTGCGCTTTGTCACCAATCCTGTTCGTAGTATTTATGGATAGGATATCGAGGCGTAGTCGTGGTGGGGAGGGGTTGCAGTTCGGTGGGCTGGGGATCTCATCGCTGCTCTTTGCAGATGATGTGGTCCTGATGGCATCATCGGCCTGTGACCTTCAGCACTCACTGGATCGGTTTGCAGCCGAGTGTGAAGCGGCTGGGATGAGGATCAGCACCTCTAAATCTGAGGCCATGGTTCTCAGCAGGAAACCGATGGAGTGCCTTCTCCAGGTAGGGAATGAGTCCTTACCCCAAGTGAAGGAGTTTAAGTACCTTGGGGTCTTGTTCGCGAGTGAGGGGACAATGGAGCTGGAGATTGGTCGGAGAATCGGCGCAGCGGGGGCGGTATTACATTCTGTTTATCGCACCGTTGTGACGAAAAGAGAGCTTAGCCAGAAGGCAAAGCTCTCGATCTACCGGTCAGTTTTGGTTCCTACCCTCACCTATGGTCATGAAGGCTGGAGGTCATGACCGAAAGAACGAGATCCAGGGTACAAGCGGCCGAAATGGGTTTCCTCAGGAGGGTGGCTGGCGTCTCCCTTAGAGATGATGAGGGTGAGAAGCTCAGTCATCCGTGAGGAGCTCGGAGTAGAGTCGCTGCTCCTTCACGTCGAAAGGAGCCAGTTGAGGTGGTTCGGGCATCTGGTAAGGATGCCCCCTGGGCGCCTCCCTAGGGAGGTGTTCCAGGCACGTCCAGCTGGGAGGAGGCCTCGGGGAAGACCCAGGACTAGGTGGAGGGATTACATCTCCAACCTGGTATGGGAACGCCTCGGGATCCCCCAGTCAGAGCTGGTTAATGTGGCTCGTGAAAGGGAGGTTTGGGGTTCCCTGCTGGAGCTGCTCCCCCCGCGACCCGACCACGGATAAGCGGACGACGATGGATGGATGGACTTGAGTAAATATACTTAGTTACATTCTACCACTGCTAATAGGTAATGTCGGTAATGCAGTGAAAGAAAAATGTGTCTTACTTTGTGTGCAAAGAAATCTCTTTTATATACCCCTTAGTGGTCCCCTAATACTGTATCTGGAGTCTCTTTTATATAGACCTCAGTGGTCCCCTAATACTGTATCTGAAGTCTCTTTTATATAGACCTTAGTGGTCCCTAATACTGTATCTGAAGTCTCTTTTATATAGACCTTAGTGGTCCCCTAATACTGTATCTGAAGTCTCTTTTATATAGACCTTAGTGGTCCCCTAATACTGTATCTGAAGTCTCTTTTATATAGACCTTAGTGGTCCCTAATACTGTATCTGAAGTCTCTTTTATATAGACCTTAGTGGTCCCCTAATACTGTATCTGAAGTCTCTTTTATATAGACCTCAGTGGTCCCCTAATACTGTATCTGAAGTCTCTTTTATATAGACCTTAGTGGTCCCCTAATACTGTATCTGAAGTCTCTTTTATATAGACCTCAGTGGTCCCCTAATACTGTATCTTGGGGCCTTGACCAGCTGCCATGCTTCGCTTGTTTACAACACTTTGTTTAAAGGAACATTCATTACCAATGTTTGACCAAGGTTTTTAAAGGAAATGTTTTTACTAGAAGATGTAGGCCTAACGTGATACCCATATTGTTATACCGCGTTATTATGGAGCCCACACAACTTCTAGGCAAGACCCGCCCTTCAATAGTATTCACACACTACTATTGGCCAGGCGTCCATGCTTACGCAAGGTAACGTAACCCGATTTATTCAGGTCCTATCCCCTGGACAACCGGCTATCCTAACCTTAACCACTCGAGGTCAATGCCTAACCCCAACCGATCGAGCTGCTTTCGTAGGGCGGGTCTTGCCTAGAAGTTATACCACTGTCATGTCTGTATGGTATATGCAGGTCAAGCCACGAGTCGCTTAGTTCAGGGGAAACAGCTGACTCGGCTCTGTCCCAAAGTATCTTAACAAAGTTCCCCTACAAACACCTTTAAAACAACATTACGTCTTTTTTTTGCGATTTGGCGCCCCTGCAGTTTCAGAGTACAATTACTTAATACACCAATTCATTCAGAACTGTGCTGCCCGAACTCTGATGAAAATTCGAAAATACGACCACATCACTCCCGTTCTTCAGAACCTTCATTGGCTCCCCATAACCTCAAGAATTCAATACAAGGTCGCCCTCATCACCCACCATTGCATCTACAACTACGCCCCGCAATACCTCAAAGACCTCATTATCCCTCACTCATCTACCCGTAACCTCCGGTCCCAAAGCACAGACCTCCTCCATCAGCCCCGCTCAAGACTCCCCACCGCGGGAGATCTCTTCTCCATCTCTGCCCCCTCGCATCTGGAACTCCCTCCCTGAACATCTCAGAAAACCTCAGTCTGTGGACAGTTTTACAAAACAGCTTAAAACTGTTCTGTTCAGGCGGGCGTTCTTAAGTTGTTCGTAGCCTTTGCGGATTTTAATTTGCACTAAACTGCTCGTTTAGCTGTTTTTCTTCAAATGCGTATTTTCTGTATGTATTTTATTGATTGTATATGTCTTCTGTTGTTTTCTATTATTAATGTGTTTTGATGTGGTTTCTGTAGCACTTTGAGATTCTCTTATGAAAAGTGCTCTACAAATAAAATGTATTATTATTTATTATTATTATTATACCGCTGTTGTAAAAATATGGACAGCTGTACAGGTGCATTTGTTATGATAACATTAGCCTACTTATGATCAAAAACTAGCAAGTGCAACAACACAAGACACAGCAAGCTAGCTATATTACTTACTAGTACAACAGCAAGTTGGCCAGCTCGCCGCCTGTCTTGCAGCCTGTCTGTCTTTTATTTCGCAAATCTCTCGCCAAAGACTATAAAAGCCACTCCAAGTTGTCCAGCTCGGTCACTCACTCCTTTTCTCTTCTTAGCTTCCTCTGTCAACGTCCTCTTCGGTATTCTCGCCTCTTCCACCATAATGTTGAACCTGGTTCAAGCATGGATGTGTAATAAACTGCCCAAGCGGCAACTTCCTGTTCTAAAAAATGAAGCTAATCAGCATCCATGAAGCCAATGCGAAAGTATCTCATTTCCAGCAACTCCACCGGCTCCAAAAAGAAGTGCGTTTCTATAGAAACTAGCCTACTTCTGCCTTGATTTATTACCCTTAAGTCAACATTTTCCGAGATTAACGAGATTATGGTCTTGATCGCTAGTTTCAAGTCTTTTTCAATACAGCATGATGTTCATTTTGTAAATGATGGTCCCATTTATTTTAAAACAGGCGATAAAGCAGGGGATGCTTTAGGACGTGACACACCCGCCTGTTAATCAGGACAGAGGCTTAGCAATGCTAACCAGCGCACTGTGGACTCTAAAATAGACTTGAACTTGTTTTTGTCTTGAACGTTGACCCACTGTATGTTTCACCTCGCAATAGTTGACATTATCCATCCATCCATCCATCGTCGTCCGCTTATCCGTGGTCGGGTAGCGGGGGGAGCAGCTCCAGCAGGGGACCCCAAACTTCCCTTTCCCGAGCCACATTAACCAGCTCTGACTGGGGGATCCCGAGGCGTTCCCAGGCCAGGTTGGAGATGTAATCCCTCCACCTAGTCCTGGGTCTTCCCCGAGGTCTCCTCCCAGCTGGGCGTGCCTGGAACACCTCCCTAGGGAGGCGCCCAGGGGGCATCCTTACCAGATGCCCAAACCACCTCAACTGGCTCCTTTCGACGTGAAGGAGCAGCGGCTCTACTCCGAGCTCCTCGCGGATGACTGAGCTTCTCACCCTCATCATCTCTAAGGGAGACGCCAGCCCCCCTCCTGAGGAAACCCATTTCGGCCGCTTGTACCCTGGATCTCGTTCTTTCGGTCATGACCTCCAGCCTTCATGACCATAGGTGAGGGTAGGAACCAAAACTGACCGGTAGATCGTTGACATAGTTGACATTATGGTCGCCTAAAATGTTTTGTTTAGCGTTTCGTAGCACCTTGCAGATGCCAACCAAACTAGCTAGTGCTAGCTTTAGCTGGTACCTTAAGGAAAAGTTTGCTGATTGTCAACCAGCTCTGTGTACTGCCGTTGCATACATGTAGATGATGCACAAGTGCCTGGAGGTCCGTTAACCCGCCGCCAAAACGCCGCTGCATAACTTGCATCAGCCGGTTAAAAATCGTAGATTTCCCCTATTTAGCATTTAGCTTAGCGTAGCGCCATCGAAACCATACACGACGCTGGCTTAGCCGCGTTAGCTGAGGTTACTTTTACTGATTTTTTAAATTATTTTAAAATACATAAATATAAACCAACCTTAGTTACCTTTTACATAAAAATAACACATGATATACTTACATGATATGATGCAGTAGGCTACAAATACTACTATACCATTGGTATACAAATACATCTAAAATTGGTTTCATGTTGATGACAAACTACATAATGCTCTTACATAACATAATATTCTATAACAATAATATAACACTTTGAAAGGAGCCATTCTGCACAATGAGTACTTTTACTTTTAATAGCCTACTTTAAGTGCATTTTGCTAATAATACTTTTTTTTTACTCAAGTAACATTTTAAATTCAGGACTTTCTGACTATTTCTACTTCTAAAGTAAGCCATCGGAGTACTTCTTCCACTACTGCCCTGCCACATTGTCTTGTAAAGACGTGTCACGTCCACTAGAGGGCAGCACTGCACATTAAATAAAAAAGATGGAGGTCTGTAACAATAAGTCCAACCGTCTGACTAAAGCAGATATCTTTCTGTCAGTGTGAGCTGGGATCTTTTTTTACTTTTACATGCTTCAACGACTTCACAATATTCCATCTGGCTTCATGTAGTTTAATAATATAATAAACTTTATTTCAGACACAGGTCCATGTGGCACAACATACAGCATAAAAAGGAAATACAGAATATATATATAAAGTGGACAAAAATAGACAAATCATAAAAGCCTATAAAATATACAAGCTATTCCACCAGTGTCGTCTGAGCCTCGATGTGTATCTGTAGCAGCTTTTCAGAGGACTGACTAGGGCTTCGATCATATGGTTCACTGAACAGTCCAGTCGACACATAAAACCAAACATCAGTTGCCTTAAGAGCGCCTCACAGGTTGGCGCTCAAACACATGACTGGCACTATGCCACCTAGGGACACGGAGCAGCATCCTCATCGCATCATTATATGCTACCTTCAGCCGCTGCGTACTCTTTTTCTTATAGTTAGACCACAGTTGAGCCGTATATAGCGGTGTGATGTAGGTTCTAAACAAAGAGCACTTCACAGTGTCAGAACACATATAAAACTTCCTTATGAGCATATTGGCTTGAGCATAAATTTGACAGCGCTGACGGTATAGATCTTTGTCATCCATCCATCCAGTCATTAGATATAACATGACCTACATAATTTACTTCCTCACACACAGCAAGAGGGCTGTCTGACAGATAAAAAGTCGGGAAAGTTGATTTACTGTATACATGAATGAAAATAAGAGTCAAAAACATCTGCACATCTTTTCTTTTAAACATAAATCATACTTTAATATTAACAGCATTCTTGATGTATGTGTTTCCATACTGAAGTGGTCAGCACGTCTGATTTAAACCCAGAAGGTCCTAGTATCAAGACCCACTGGAACCAGTGATTTATAGCTATTAAGTACTTGTATGATTGTATAAATAAATGCTGAAAGAAATACATAAATAAATGCATAAATAAATCCTGACCTCCTGCTGATGCTTTAGCTGCGTGGCTACACACCGACCTGTCAGTCAGAACAGAAGCTTGTAATGCAAACTACTAATATACTGTGTACATTATACTGCGTGAACTTATTTTGGGGTGTTTTAGTTCACCTAAAAACAATATAAATTGTAATAGTAGTAATCAGTGCCTGAATTGGTTAAAAAAAGGTGCCAGTACCATAATTCTGCAGTTGCATGACACGAGCATCGCATGTGTCTTGGATATATATTTGTATTTATACGTATATCTTTAGGGGGGACGCTAGTCTATATCCACGACGTTCTACTTCCAGGATTGCCGGAAATTCTGCCAAATATCCTTCGGATGTGCGTCCCCTTCCTCCGTCTCTGTGATGGCGTTCTAACCTCCGGCTGATTTGTGAGGACTCTGGTTAACTGCTCCTCAGATCTCTGCAGGGTAAATCCAGACAGCTAGCTAGACTATCTGTCCAATCAGAGGCTTCTGTTGCACGACTAAAAACTACTTCTGAACGTACACACGTTCCACCAAAACAAGTTCCTTCCTGAGGCTATTTTGCAGAGGCACCGTGGCTCCGTCCGGCGCTCAGCACCGCCCCAAGGCGATTGTGATTGGTTTAAAGAAATGTCGATAAACCAGAGCACGTTTTTCTCCCATCCCGGGATGCTGTGTGGAGCCAGACCCTCCTCCGCGGCGCTGTGGAGGAGGGTCTGGCAATGCGATACTAGGGGGGCACGATCATTCCATTCAGGCTGAATGATTTTACAGAGAATTGGTTTTTCCCAATACATTATGATATGCCTATTTTGCTATAAATATCCACCTTTCAATAATACAAATATTAGAAGTAAGGGTAGTCATGTGGACAAAAATCAGAAGTGCCGGTACTCAGTATTGCTGAGTAATGACGCATTTCAGGCACTGATACTCAGCATAGGCTCTCAATGGTCGCCAGCATATTAGTGCAAATGAGTCCAAATGAAAGTATAAAACGTCCGAAAAAAACATTGTGTTTTTGGGCGAACTATTCCTTTAACCACATGGCCACCAGGCTTTTAACTTTAACCATAACATACACAGTTGTTTTGTTTTCTTAGTCAAAAAATATCCTCACTTTACTTAAAACTTGGTCACTCTCCAAAGTCTAAAACTGGACACACACACACATGCACACACACACACACACACGCACACGCACACGCACACGCACACGCACACGCACACACACACACACACACACGTAGTGAAAGCTCCTGGATTAGATATGTGGGAGGAAGCGTTCACACCACACTGATGAAGTTTTAGTCAACTGTCACACGAGAGATCCGGAGGCCCGCGCTCTCCTCCTCTCCCGGAAGAGTGTGTGTGTGTGTGTGTGTGTGTGTGTGTGTCTTCCTGTTGTTTTAGATTCCACTTCACTCCCCCACTGCTGCCAATCCATGACCTCTGACCCTGAACCCAGCTGTCAGCTGTCCTGGCCTGCACGGGACAGCTTTCTCTCTCTATCAACGTCGTCGTCTCAGTTTCATTCCACTTCTGTTACACTGAAGCTATATCGATCTGAGGAAGACACACTCTACTTAAGTAAAAGAAGAAATACCAGTGTAAAAATACTTCATTAATGAAATGGTGACATGCTGTATAAAATACGTGTTTATCAGAATATTGGCTAATTCAATTGAAGACCTTTATAAAGTCATAAACGGGGGTGCTGGGTTGTAGCAGCAGCTCTTCTCCACACAGGGGAGGTAACAGCATCTCTTTAAGAAGATCCAAATACATGCACAGGGTGGCTTGTCTCTTCACTGTACATTTTTAGTCTAAAAAAACAACATTACTTTCATAGGTTTTTGTCTTTTTTGAAAGTATCTCGTTTACATATTTATAAAAATATGAAGATGAAGCAACATCAGCTGAGCAGTCGAGATGTTTTGAAATCTTACGCTAAATATCCTCTCTACTCTCATCAAAACTCATTACCTCTCCTCATTATACATAATCCTCATTAATCCTACTTGTACTCACGAAGAACGTGTGAAAAAAAACAACAACAACAAAAAAAACACTCTTTGAAATGAGAGCCCGCTTCGTTTCAGCGTTGGTGCCTCCTCACAAAAATATCTCAGGACACCGTTAAAAAAAAGTCAAACTCAATTATGTCTTTCTCTCTTTCTTTCTTTCTTTCTTTCTTTCTTTCTTTCTTTCTGGGGTCTTACAAGACATCACACGCACACACACGCACACACACACACACACACACACACACACACACACACACACACACACACACACACACACACACACACACTTATGTACAAAACTGAATAAAAGGAAGAGGAAATCCTGAGGGCTTTGAAAGCATGATTGGGATAAAGCTCTTGTGCTGCTGAGAAAGGAGAAGGTGAATAACAAGCCCTGGTAGCCGGCAGCCAGCACAAAGTGGAGTGGAGAGCTCTATTCTCCCCGCCAGAGTGGGAGACCGTTCACGGGTAGGGTGGGGGTGGGGGGTAGGGGGGTGAGGGTGCAGAGGGCCCTCTGCAGCCCGGGACCCTTGCTTAATGAGAAATTCCTGGGGATTTAGAGGGGCGCAGAGGTCTTCATTTTCTCACTGCGCCCACGGGCCCCCGGTAGCCGGGTGGTGAGGGTTCTCTTTCAGCCCTGAAACGTCCCCAGAGGAAGGCAGAGTCCCCCCCCCCCCCCATTCAACAAGAGCAGGGGCCCGCCTGCCTGCTGGATTATGTATATGAGATGTGGGTTGTAGGATCACAACCTGCCACCTCCTGCACACTGCAAAAAATGTCAAGTCATTTAAAGCTGCACCTGCCTGCACAAAGTGGGGCTTCGGCAGGGAGGAGCGTCCCGGCCCCACTAATTAAGATGCTATACATTCACACTGATGAATGTTGGTCCCCACAAGCACAGAGAAAAACACAAGGCATGTGCCAACATTCAGATTCTCTCAGGCGAAATCATTATAACATGTAAACAACTTTGAAAATTCGATTAGACACATATAAGGAATCTGACTCTCAATGTACTTATTATTATTATTAGCATCAATAACTAATGTACAGGAAGATATACATATAAACAACAAAGCTAATAAACAAGAAAATCATACTTGAACTCAAAATTAAATACAGCATTTCTTTGATTTTAAAGGTTAATACACATTTTGACAACAACAAAAAAGTATAAATGTAAACTTTGCTCACAAAAATTCTTCTTTTTCTCTACATTTTACGCTGTGTTGGTCTACAATAAAGATTAAAATGATGGTAATATTAATAGAAAAAAATCTGATATTTTCAACTTTATCACCAGACAAAATGCTGATTTCATACAATCCTAAAAAAAAACAACAAAAAAAAATGCTCAAATTAAGCTCGATGAAGACATTTTTCAGTTGGGAATGAAATGAAATTCAACAAGTTATCATCTCACGAGTAAAATAATGACAACAAATATTTTAAATAATCTGCACTTGAAGACAGTAAATCACAACTTCTGGGAGCTCTGTTGAAATCCTATAACTAACAACAACGTTGAGAATATCTGGACATACGCAGTGAAACTTTGTGCAACAAGCTAATGCTAGCCACGACGCTACTCTCCGGACCCTGACCCACATGGATAAACTATTGCTGGGCATTGAAGAGAGAATCATTTAGAAAAAAATTGACCATGACCAGACAGTTCAACAAATGCACATGTCGCTTAACGATCTGCAAACCAGACCAATTCAACTTGTGCTGCTCTAACCAGAGATAATACAGAGCCACTTTAGCTCTGTAAGTCAGTCCCTCCAGAAAAACGTGATTATGCGATCGCATAATTCAATGCATAATCAGCCAAAGTCCGCATATTTATGCGGGGGGGGGGCGCATTTTTTCAAATACGCCGCACTTTCGCCGCATAAATTGCCGATTTCCGCGCAAAATATGCGGGGCTTGCATGATTTCATAATCCCCGCATTTTCGTCGCAAAAAAGTCACATATATCTCAGCAGGAAGTTGAAAATGTTGTTTACTTCACACAAGAGCAGCCATTTTCCCCTGTTGCCATGGGAACGTTATGAAGTTATGTAATTTCGCCTAGTGAGAACACGGTGTTGGGGGAATCACTTTTTTCGCTTTTTCATCAAACCGCAATTTTTGCAAGTTCCTCCAATTTTTGCAAGTTCCCTCAATTTTTGCAAGTTCCCCCAATTTTTGCAAGTTCCCGCAATTTTTGCAAGTTCCCCCAATTTTTGCAAGTTCCCCCAATTTTGCAAGTTCCCCCAATTTTGCAAGTTCCCGCAATTTTTGCAAGTTCCCCCAATTTTTGCAAGTTCCCCCAATTTTTGCAAGTTCCCCCAATTTTTGCAAGTTCCCCCAATTTTTGCACGTTCCCCCAATTTTTGCAAGTTCCCGCAATTTTTGCAAGTTCCCCCAATTTTTGCAAGTTCCCGCAATTTTTGCAAGTTCCCGCAATTTTTGCAAGTTCCCCCAATTTTTGCAAGTTCCCCCAATTTTTGCAAGTTCCCCCAATTTTTGCAAGTTCCCGCAATTTTTGCAAGTTCCCCCAATTTTTGCAAGTTCCCCCAATTTTGCAAGTTCCCGCAATTTTTGCAAGTTCCCCCAATTTTTGCAAGTTCCCCCAATTTTGCAAGTTCCCGCAATTTTTGCAAGTTCCCCCAATTTTGCAAGTTCCCGCAATTTCTGCAAGTTCCCCCAATTTTTGCAAGTTCCCCCAATTTTTGCAAGTTCCCCCAATTTTGCAAGTTCCCGCAATTTTTGCAAGTTCCCCCAATTTTTGCAAGTTCCCCCAATTTTGCAAGTTCCCGCAATTTTTGCAAGTTCCCCCAATTTTGCAAGTTCCCGCAATTTCTGCAAGTTCCCCCAATTTTTGCAAGTTCCCGCAATTTTTGCAAGTTCCCCCAATTTTGCAAGTTCCCGCAATTTCTGCAAGTTCCCCCAATTTTTGCAAGTTCCCGCAATTTTTGCAAGTTCCCCCAATTTTTGCAAGTTCCTGCAATTTCTTCGCATAAAATTGCATAAATATCCCGCAAATTCCTTCGCATTTTTTAAGAAAACGTGCCGCATGCAACAATCACAACAAAACTCAGCTTTTTTCTGGAAGGACTGTAAGTTAGTGAAATGTAAAATTTAAAAACTGAACACTGTTCCCTGTCCTCTGACTGCAGGGAGGTGGAGGCAGATCTCACCCTAGCGGGGGAGTTAATTCTCCAAGTGTCTAATTGGAAGAATGAGCGGGGGAACTGAGGGGCCGCTGAGATTCAGCTGCCCCTGTCAGAGCCTCCCAGCACCAGGCCTTTGGAGACACTCCCCCTCGGCCTCAGAGCTGGAGGGGCCGGGGCGCCGGACATTGTGTTAAGAGGACTCTTGCTGAGGATCGACTCGGTTGCCGACACAAACAAACTTCCAGTTGGTTGTTTGACAGCTTCACAGGTGGAGAAACGGCGTCCTCTCTCCAGGACTCGACTCCTCGGGAAGCCGGTATTCATGACGGAGCATCAGGGGAGCGAAGCTATCTGCATTCACATCAGCATTTGGCGTTCACTGGTGACTTAGAGAAGGTTTCAGCCTGGGCCGACCTGTGCCGAGGCACAGCATGAAGTAGATTTCAACAATACCACTGAAAAGTTTATATTCAGCTGTTATCTTGATGTTCTGTTGTTCTTCTTTGCTTCTAAAATAACTATTTTAACAGAGATAAAAACAGTATAATTCAGATGCCAAATGTTTTATTTATATTTGAAATAGTAGAAGAATTAAAGGTCCAATATGTAATATATTATATATTGTAATAAATCCCAAAATCACCCCAATGCATTAACAGATATAGGACACGCCACCGTTTGTTGAAATAGGGCTTATCACGGTCTCCTCTAGCTGTAGATAGGTGGGGTCACCTATCTACAGCTAGAGGAGACCCCACCTATCTACAGCTAGAGGAGACCTCACCTATCTACAGCTAGAGGAGACCCCACCTATCTACAGCTAGGGGAGACCCCACCTATCTACAGCTAGAGGAGACCCCACCTATCTACAGCTAGAGGAGACCCCACCTATCTACAGCTAGAGGAGACCCCACCTACCTACAGCTAGAGGAGACCCCACCTATCTACAGCTAGAGGAGACCCCACCTATCTACAGCTAGAGGAGACCCCACCTATCTACAGCTAGAGGAGACCCCACCTATCTACAGCTAGAGGAGACCCCACCTACCTACAGCTAGAGGAGACCCCACCTATCTACAGCTAGAGGAGACCCCACCTATCTACAGCTAGAGGAGACCCCACCTATCTACAGCTAGAGGAGACCCCACCTATCTACAGCTAGAGGAGACCCCACCTATCTACAGCTAGAGGAGACCCCACCTATCTACAGCTAGAGGAGACCCCACCTATCTACAGCTAGAGGAGACCCCACCTATCTACAGCTAGAGGAGACCCCACCTATCTACAGCTAGAGGAGACCTCACCTATCTACAGCTAGAGGAGACCCCACCTATCTACAGCTAGAGGAGACCCCACCTATCTACAGCTAGAGGAGACCCCACCTATCTACAGCTAGAGGAGACCCCACCTATCTACAGCTAGAGGAGACCCCACCTATCTACAGCTAGAGGAGACCCCACCTATCTACAGCTAGAGGAGACCCCACCTATCTACAGCTAGAGGAGACCCCACCTATCTACAGCTAGAGGAGACCCCACCTATCTACAGCTAGAGGAGACCCCACCTATCTACAGCTAGAGGAGACCCCACCTATCTACAGCTAGAGGAGACCCCACCTATCTACAGCTAGAGGAGACCCCACCTATCTACGGCTGTAAATTGGGAAGGGAAGACCGTGAGTTTGCAGTGTGTTTAGCGATTGTTGCCGTAATTCTAAGCCAATAAAGTGTGTTCAGTCGGGTGGAGTGGACGGCACGTACATACACACACACACACACACACACACACACACACACACACACACACACACACACACACACACACAGCCATTTCAGAGCTAAACACGGACCCAAAGCACAGCCGGAGGCCTTGGCAGAATAAGTGATCTCCACTCTTGCTCTCAGCGTGAGCAGCGGACTCTCCGTGGACTCAAGCGTTGCGGCCATTGTGCAGCAAACAACGCTTTTCACTTAACTGTTAGGGACAGAAATGGCTGAACTTCACCTTCATCTCACTGGGTTAACTCTACCTACAGTACCAACTTGTTTTGGTACTGGGTTTTTAGCAGAGATATAAAAGCATTGGACAGTTTTCCACCACAGCAACAAACAAAAAAACAACCCTAAACTGTATGAAGAGCAGATTTAATTAAAAAATTACAAGAAAATCAGCCATGACATAAGATTTTGGTAGAGTCTCATTTGTGCATCGCTGTCAGACTCTGGAAGTCTGGATGTGAAGCTCAACAACAACCATCGGATTTATTTCTGTGCTCTGCGGACGCAGTGACCGTCAAACACGGGCTTTAAATATTCTCCGAACACACTGTTTAAAATATCCCAGAGGCCCAAATCCAAAACACACAAGAGAGAAAAGCTGAAGTATACGGCAGTTCTGTTTTCTCCCTCCGGCTAAAAATGAACCATCCGGGAGCGGCCTGTACACTGTCTGAGCACAAGTGTAAAGAAGTCGTCTTTGCAAGAGAGAAGTGTCCGGCTAATTGGTTTAAGACGAGTGAGGGTGTGAGGGGGAGAGACAGGGAGAGAAATTTTCCTTTTCTTTCAGTGCAGACAGGTTAAATGTGCAGTTAGGCCCAGACAATGGAGCCCTCCATTCACATGCAAAGATGAGGTATATGGAGCGAGCCGGGTTTTGTGGCCGGTGTTCAGACTTCAATTGAGAGGCACCAAAGCGTGACGGTATCCCCTCCCCTGCCCTGCCTCCCACTTTCCTTCCTTTCCTCCCCTCCTTGCTTCATTCCTTCCTTCAGTTCTCCTCCACCTTCTTCTTTCTGCATCCACGTTTCCGTCCATCCTTCAGCCCGGGACGCCTCAAGAAGTACGTTCACATTGGACGATTCTGGTACCTCAGATTTTAGCAGAGAGTCAAGTATGCGTCCTGTCACGGACCTGTTTTTGCCTTTTTATTAACCATAACAATCATCTTTCTCTAACCTCAGTGGTGGGAAGTAACTGAGTACATTTTACTCGAATACTGTAGGCTACTTAAGTACAATTTTGATGCATTTGTACTGTAATTTTATGCTACTGTATACTTCTATACCCCACTACATTTTGGAGGCAAATATTGTACTTTTTACTTCACTAAATTTATTTTATAACTTTTGTTACTTTACAGATTCAGTTAATACAAAATATGAGCTAATACTATGATGTATTATTATAGATTATAATTATACAGTATATAAAGTCATTAACCCTTAAGCCCTCTTTGGGCATTTTTGTACATTTTTCTCAAGTTTTTTTTTTCATTTTGCTGTGTTAAGGCCGTTATATACTAGCGCTTTCAACAGTGCGTGCGGAAATCGTGACGTCACGGGACCGCCGTGAGTATTTATACTCGCCTGTGGTGGTCGCGGCACTAGTTGCAGTCTTCTCCTGAACAGCGGTGGCGCTAAGGAGCAAAGGCTACCGATGTTTTTCTTTCTAAGAACTAGAAGAAGAAGAAAAAGATAAACAACGGCAGAACAGGCAGCAGCAGTGCCGTCAATGCTTCGATTTGATTCAGTGAGCTACTCCGTCAGATCGAGCCTTTCATTCACAAAAAAAGAACTCATCTTAACCCGGTAAGTTTACCAGAGAGACCTGCAGTCAGTCGGCGAGTCCTGGCATCCGGTTTCCCAGGAGCTCGTTCAGGCGCTGAAAAAAATAGACTGGTGCACGCCCTGTGCTCGCGCGCTGAAAATCGGACGCGCCGGCCGGAAATTACGTCATTTTGATGTCACGAATGCGCGCGCCTCCTCCAACGCGTCAAGCATAAAACGGCCCTTACTGCTTAAGTATAACATCAACCTGTCCAGGGACTGCGGGTGGAAATTAGCATTTTCTGCTATAACCTGGCACATGACATCTCTTCTTTTATAGACTAATGTTTTTTGTGCACTGTCCCCGATCAAATAAAAGAAATATGGCATGACATTTTGGTAGTTTTTGAGCAAGTTGCAAGTTGTTTAAGTGATTTGGTGCTGAGGGTGGTGATGGCGCAGTGGATATGACACACGCCTTTGGTGTGGGAGACCAGGGTTCAATTCCCACTGCGATACATCAACCAATGTGTCCCTGAGCAAGACACTAAACCCGTTGTTGCTCCAGAGGCGTGCGACCTCTGACATATATGTATATATGTAAGTCGCTTTGGATAAAAGCGTCAGTTAAATGACATGTAATGTAATGATTTATGAAAAAAAAAGCAGAAAACAATCTTGATATATGATGATTTAATAGCAGTTTTTGTGTGCGTGTACGTTTTTGCCACGAAGAGGGCGACAGGGAGTATTTAGCACTACGTTAAAAATACTAATGCAATCAAATTAATTCTGTTGTTTATCTTTGACATATCCAAGTCTCTAATCCCCACCAAAGCCGCATCTCCATAGTATTCATTATATGGAAAAAATATATAATTTTTTGTGTTTTTGTTTTGTAATAAAAATTGAAATACTTTAACTAAACAAACCGGCATACAAAGGGTGAAAATCCTGAAAAGTATTGAATGTTTGTATGTTGTTTGAATGATAGTTTTGAGCAAGTTACAAGTGATTTATGAAAAAAAAAGCAGAAACAAATCTTGATATATGATGATTTAACAGCAGTTTTTGTGAGAGGGTACAACATTAAAATGAGCTCCACCTTTAGCTGCAACATTAAACTTCGTCACCTCATCATACAGTCACACATCACATCTTCTTGTCTTCCTGCTGCGGCCGTAGGAACGCTCCGATTAGCTCTATATCCGCTATATTCCACTCAGTCAGGTGGATGGAAACGTACTTACAGAACAGTATTTGGGTTTTTTGCAGAATAGGATTGCCAAAAAAGGGGTTTCTCATATTCATCCTGGGTGTGTGGCAGAGACTAAAGAAAGTGGGATTATCTTTATTTTACCTGCAGATTATTGTTTAGCGAGGTAGCTCAGAGACAAAAAGCTTTCTGGCAATGAATGAATGAAGGCCATGCAAGGCAGTTTTATTTATATAGCACATTTTCAATGCACAAGGCAACTCAAAGTGCTTTACACAAAACACCAAAAGCAAAGAACTAAAATAGAATATATATATATATATAAAAAACACAACAAAATAAAAAATTTGAATGAATATTAAATTAAAACGAGATAAAATACAAGAATAAAATTTGCAGTTCAGTATAAGAATTAAAAATGAGATAAAATACAAGAATAAAATTCACAGTTCAATGAATGAATCGCGGAAAGGCAGCATCGAAAAGAAAGAAAGGTCTTCGGCCGTGGACCTGCAGTTTTCTGGCAGTTTGTTCCAGAAAGAAAATAAACTTTTTTATGAAGAATTAATTGATTATCTGTTGTAGTTTCACTAATAATAAGCGGAGCTGCCGCGTCCCATCTCTCAAACCAGCACAACAGAGACAGGAGAGTGGTAGGACAGGGAGGGGCTGTGCAAAGAAAGGAAAGAGGGAGAGTGTGGGGGTGGGAGGGGGAGGGCGAGGGGGGGGGGGGGGGGGTTGTCATACAAAGACTGAAGCCGTGAAATGGTGCTTGTTAAAGCCCGCCGCTGGTCGACTCATTGAGTTGTCAATCCGCACGGCAGGTCTCCCTTATGATGAGAGCTGTCAGAGAGAGAACAGGAGGGATGGAGATGACCTAATGCTACATCACCTCCCTCCCTTTTCTCCACAGAGTGACACCCCCGTCGGCCCATTATACGACCCCTCCCCCCCCCCCCCCCCCCCCCCTCCCCCAGGGGGGCCGAGGCAGCAGACGGGTCGGACCAATCAGGACACTGGACTCTTTCTCGCTGGTCAGTGTGGAGGACTGTGGAAGAGATAGAACGACAAGGAGCTGTCTGAAGTGGTAATCACACAGGTCCAATAGGCGCCGAGTCATCCAGTCAAAAAGAAAATAACGACTCGACATGTCACAACTTTCCCCGATGTCTGTACCAAGCGGACAACCTTCAGTATTTTTATCCTGTCGTGCCGCATTTTTATGCAGCTCGCCGGTGTTACAGGCTGTCTCTAGTTTGTTTTATTTGATTTTCTCACTCTTACAGGTCACTACCAAGAGCTCACGGTCATCGGTGGGGGTCGAAACGTAGATTGACTTGAGAAGTGATCAAGATCCAGATACTATAAGCCAGGGATCTTCAACAGGGGGGCCCGGGACTCCTAGGGGTCCTCAGAGTCAATGCACATATTATTAGCAAATATGAATCTCCACTGCTTACTGGCCTATAGGTAATGTAGTCACTAAGGTAGCCAGTTAATCCTAAAGATTCACTGTGCCACATGTATGTGTAACATTAAAACATGATTTACAACAATTATTAGCCTACTTTACTGTAATAAGTTAGTATTCTATGCAAAAAACAGGTATGTATAAAGGCGTTAGGCCACCCTACACGTTATTGTAGGCCCAGTTTAATACGCAACTTCATTTTAGACAATATGTGTAGTCTAGGGGTGGTGATGGTGCAGTGGTTAGAACACATGCCTTTGGTGTGGGAGACGTGGGTTTGATTCCCACCATGATCCATCAACCAATGTGTCCCTGAGCAAGACACTTAACCCTTAATTGCTCCAGAGGAGTGCGACCTCTGATATACATAGCAATAGTAAGTCGCTTTGGATAAAAGCGTCAGCTAAATGACATGTAATGTAGTGTAGTAGTGGGTCTCTGCTCCGTCTCTTTCAGTTAAGGGGTCCTTGGCTTAAAACCAGTTGAAGACTCCTGCTATAAGCCATCCACTTGGAGCAGTAACTACGGAGCAGCGTGGCCTGGAGGTTACGGTCCAGCGAAGCAAACAGAGCTGCATCGTCAGTAAAAAAGGCGGAGACAAACTCTTGAGATCACCAGATCTTTTTTTATAATTAGTATTTTATTGAGTTTTTGAACACCACTGTTACATTGTAGTCAACAACATTACAGTTGACATATTAACATATATCGTCCATGCATATTCCAACAAGATAATGCAAAACCACATTCTGCACACATTACAAAGTCCTGGCTGCGGAGGAAGAGGATACGGGTACTTGACTGGCCTGCCTGCAGTCCCGACCTGTCTCCAATAGAGAATGTGTGGCGCATTTTGAAGCGCAAAATGCGACAACGAAGACCCCGTACTGTTGCCCACCTTAAGACTTGTTTGCAGCAAGAATGGGACAAAATAACACCTGAAACACTTCATCACTTGGTGTCTTCAGTCCCTAAACGTCTTTTAAGTGTTGTGAAAAGGAATGGCAACATTACAAAGTGGTAAATGCTTTACTGTTCCAACTTTTTTGAAATGTGTTGCAAGAACCAAAATAGGAATGTTGTTTTTTTGAAACAAAAACAAACAATAAAAATCATGAGGAACACATTAAATTATGTGCTGTTGTATTGTCTGCAATGAAATACAAGTCAAAGTACATTTAGAAATCACTACTTTCTTTTTTTATTTGTGTTTTCCATACTGTCCCAACTTTTTCTGATTTCGGTTGTAAATAAAATAAAACAATGAAAATAAACACACACATGGATCAAATGTACAGTTCTACAATAAGCACCATGCTTTCATCTAGTAACATATTGCTGCGTATTTTCCCCATTTCGCCAACATATTTTTCCGCCCTGTCATTGATGTTGAAAGAGGGTTTTTTCGTATGATGCCACTTTTGCCAACTCTGGGTTCTTCCAGTTTCTCATTATTATTATTTGTTTTCCAACCATTATACTGGTCTGAATAAAGTCCGCTGCTCCTACAGTTCGATGTCATTTGTGGATCATTTAAAACGAGATCGCCAGATCTTTAAGGCCTCATCCAGACGAAGACGTCAGGATGAAAACGCATCCGTCTTCCCTGGATTCGGTTCAAGAAAATTCACGTCCACATGAATCCATCTGTAAATGACTCAACACGCTACTTCATATGCCAGGCCTGTAGGCGGCGCTGTTACTGCTACAGAAATTAAGGAAACGAAGAAGAAGAGCTGCCTTCAGTGACTTCCTTTCATAACATGACTGTTAGCTAGTTCTCTTAGCTTAACACATCCATGGACTAGACTTTAATAACTTACACCACTGCTCGTTATATAAAGGCCACCTAGAAAAAGAATGTAAACTTTGTTTACATTCTATTGGACATGATTGCAGCTAGCAGAGCTAGCGTTAGCGCGCTAGCTAGCTAACGCTAGCTAACATCAACATCGGCAGTCAAACAAACATCAATGATCCGATGTCTTTTTGATAATCTAGCTACACGTTTTTCTTGCGGTAGCCTTTCTACAATAAGCCGTGCTAAAAGTTACTATAATCAGTTCAAGGAGTTGATGAGCAGACAGATTAGCGAGCTAGTTGATAAGTTCTCTACTTCCACTTCATAGTGTATATATCTATGCTTCCACTTTATAAACAGCATTGCTCCCTCTGCTATAATAGCCGTCAGCTGGGTTGAAGGCGGAGCTTTGAGTCCGAGGTGTGTGGGGATGACATCATCGATACGCACATATGCGGTTTCGCCGTACACACGAAGCCAAACGTGAGCCGGCTTTTTTTTAATTCACCCTGGGACCAGGTTTCAAAAAAGTGCGTTTACAGGATTCGTGTGGACAGTCGGCCCAAACGATGCAAAAGATGTGCGTTTGCATCGAAATACGTCTTCGTCTGGACGGGGCCTCAGTTTGCTGTTGAAAATCACAAACAGAATCAGTGTGAAAGCAAACAGGGTTACAAGAGCTGATCCCCCAGAACGGTGCAGCGTGACCATGAACAAAACAAATTCAAAGTTTCCAAGTAAAGAAAATTCTCTGATTGCATCTTCAGGAAATGTTTTTCAGACAGCGAGGGGGGGGGGGGGGGGGGGGGGGGGGGGGGGGGGGGGCAGGTGGCGACACAATCAGCTTCGCCCACTGGCCTTTAGCTCTCTGTCACCTCCTTCCACCTATCACACCATCTCTTTGTCTGCCTCCCGTCTCCCAGAATTCAGCTCTGGACCACACGCGCATTGTCCTGTGTGATGACTTGACGTCTCTGTCTGTCACCGAGACGCAGACACAAAGACGTGCACACACAGTCTGGCATCCTGACAGATTCCCTTTCAAAGGTTACGTGTCAATCTGATTTGACAACCACGATAAAGACTTTTTTTTATATTCACTCAGGAATTTAACTCCAGACGGTTGTTGTGAAACGACATCATGTCGTGCAAAAACTTTCTAATGTCTGCCAGGTGATTTTGGTGAAGATTAACTTTCTTGTTTTAAGGTTAATTTTATGCCCAGTCCACCGAATACACATAAACAGTAGTGGAAGAAGTTCTCAAGATCCTTTACTTAAGTAAAAGTAACAACATCAAAATGTACAAATACATGCGTGTATGCATGCATGCACTCATGCATGAGTACTACTAATATAAAGATATAATATATAATAGTATAACAGTCATATTATACTTTTACTTTAAGTAGATTTTCATGATTATACTGAAGGATCATTTTCAATGCAGGACTTTAACTTGTAATAACGTATTTTTACAGTGTGGTATTAATAGTTTTACTGCAGTAAATGATCTGTGTACTTCCTCCACCACTGCATATACATAAAAAACAAGACTATACCCATTTTGTTTCTGTCTTTTCACTGAACCTGGTGTCTGCCTGTGTCTGGTTTCATGTAAATACTATTTGTTTAAAATGTAAAATTCGGTCTTATAATTTGAGATTCAAAGTTAAAGAGAGCTTCTGACAGGAGGGAGGGAGGGAGGGAGGAAGAGGGAGGATTTGCATGGGCCATTGTACAGTTTGTACAGTAAAATATATAAATACAGAGCTAAAAGAGAGGGAATATTGGACACCACTCCTAATGAATGCTAATGTTGCTATGTGTCTGCTGTATCAGAATCAGAACCAGAATAGGATTTATTGCCAAGAAAGTAACACAAATAATTTGCCTTGGTGGGTGCATGGTGCATACACAAACATATTATAAGGAAATAAACAATAAATGCAAACAAATATGTACAATATGACTGTTTAAACAATAAGGCTGAATGGTTTAATGCAGGATATGCAAATGTTTGTGTGTAAATTAGCAATTGTTTGCTAACGCTAACAGCTTTTTCCTGCAGCCCCCAAGAGGCCAAAAAAGCTAATTGAGATTTAAAAAGTAGATTATTATTATTATCTAAGTGTCTGACAACATTATGGAAAGGATCCCTACAGAGATAGAACTTTTAGTTAAAGAGTAAGATCATTTTTGTTTAACCAGAAACATCTCCGAGCGCTATCGCTGAACCCACCAGACTCCATGTAAATAATCACTACTTTTAGCGTGTATAGAGCCAGACTCCATGTAAATAATCAGGACTTTTAGCATGTATAGAGCCAGACCCCATGTAAATAATCACTACTTTTAGCGTGTATAGAGTCAGACTCCATGTAAATAATCACTACTTTTAGCGTGTATAGAGCCAGACTCCATGTAAATAATCACTACTTTTAGCGTGTATAGAGCCAGACTCCATGTAAATAATCACTACTTTTAGCGTGTATAGAGCCAGACTCCATGTAAATAATCACTACTTTTAGCGTGTATAGAACCAGACTCCATGTAAATAATCACTACTTTTAGCGTGTATAGAGCCAGACTCCATGTAAATAATCACTACTTTTAGCGTGTATTGATCCAGCATATTTCCACATGTAAATCGGTAAGTTATGTATTTATTTCAACCAAAGCTAGAGCGGTGATTGTTGGAACTATATAAATACCAACCAAGATGGCTTTTGAGTTTTATTATGTTTCTGTCGACTTTGAATGAAGTGTATTTCACAATGATAAAATTACTGTTTATTTAAAGGGAGTCTGGTGGGTTTGGCGATAGGATCTTAACTCTTTAACAAAAAGGTCGACCTCTGTAGGGATCCTTTCCATAATGTTGTCAGACAATTGGAACAATAATCCGAGCCCGTGAGCTGTAACAACAAGCACTTATGTGGACGTAAATTGAAGCTGCGTAATTGCCCAATAACTGAGATTGTAGCTGTAGTTTCGTCGCTGCAGACGGCTGCGATCTCGCTTAATACTGGACCAAAAACGGAAGCTACCCTTTAAGGTTAGTGTTATTTTATAATGTTGACATCTTACACTCATGCACACATTAACTACAGCATGTCTCTTTAACAAAATACATACTAACTGTTGTGTGCCAGTGTGTTTGTGTGGCAGTTTGAATTCTGTTGAAGTTAATTACGTTTTTTTTTTAAAATTAGTCACTTTTACAACCCACTTTTTTTTCCACTAGCATGTCGTTCTTTTGAATTAAAAGACGTTGTTCAGTCTCTTGGCTCAATCAGACTGTGGGAGGACGTTTCAGGAATACTTGTTAACAAAACAAAAAGGTCTAGTTAAGTTTTATGGTGAATCAAAATCCTGTGGGGTGTTTTTTACGACCTCTGTGTCACACACATTCCTTTCTCATCCACAAACACACACACACACACACACAAACACACACACACACACACACACACACACACACACACACACACACACACACACACACACACACACAAACACACACACACACACACACACACACACACACACACACACACACACACACACACACC